>CAUYUJ010014505.1:290853-343737 GCA_963575745.1 Prorocentrum cordatum
GGGGGGCGGTCGTGCTGGGGGGGTGGTCGTGCTGGGGGGTGGTCGTGCTGGGGCGTGGTCGTGCTGGGGCGTGGTCGTGCTGGGGCGTGGTCGTGATGGGGTGTGGTCGAGGTCGTGCTGGGGTGTGGTCGTGCTGGGGTGTGGTCTTGCTGGGGTAGGGTCGTGCTGGGGTCGGGTCGTGCTGGGGTGTGGTCGTGCTGGGGTATGGTCGTGCTGGGGTGGGGTCGTGCTGGGGTGGGGTCGTGCTGGGGTCTGGTCGTGCTGGGGTGTGGTCGTGCTGGGGTATGGTCGTGCTAGGGTGGGGTCGTGCATTTCGCTCGAGACATCCTGCCAAAATTCCAGGAAATCGTACAAAAACAAACGAATTAGTCGAGACATCATCGAAATTCCTTCGCGCGGGGCGCTTTTCCGCGTCGCGGTCGGCTCTGCAAAACAAGCGTTTCGCTCGAGACATCCTCGGCAAACTCTGCGGAGCAAGCGTTTCGCTCGAGACATCCTCAACACACGAAAAAAGTGGCCCGCACCCTGTGATTTATCGATCGGGATTTCAAAAACAAGCGTTTCGCTCGAGACATCCTCAAATTTTAATCCGCCGGCCTCCTTCGACCTCGATATTTATCAGGGAAAAAATCCGCCGGCCTCCTTCAAGTTGGCACCGGGGGACAGGTTTACCTACTAAAAGAGAACCCTGGGCCCCCGCCCTTTCCGGGAAAAACCAAGACGCTTCAAGATGGCCTCTAAGACGGCCCAAGATGGTCCAAGTTGTCCTCCAAGACGGCCCAAGAGTCCAAGATGCCTTCAAGTTCGTCCAAGCAGCCCCCAAGACGGCCCAAGATGATTGTAAGGTGGTCTCCAAGACGGCCCAAGAGGCCTCGAAGAGGTCCTCCAGGGTCCTCAAGGACGGCCCGAAGAGGTCAATCTCATTGATTTCCTTAGATGTTTTTTGAAGGGTTTTCGGATGTGCTCCTTTTCTGCCCTCCGACAGCCCAAGACTGCCCAAGAGGCCATAAGCCTCCAAGACGGCCTCAGGACTGCCCAAGAGGCCCCCAAGACGGCCCCAAGAAGGCCCCGAGACGGCCCAAGAGGCCCCAAAGAAGCCCCAGATGGCCTCCAAGACTGCTAAGACTCCACGACGGCCAAGATGGCCTCCAAGACGGCCAAGATGGCCCCAAGATGCACCCGAGACGGCCCGAGATTGCCTAAAGATGGCCTATCAGACTGCCCAAAAGGCCCGCAAGATGCCTCCAAGACGGCCCAAGCGACCTCCAACACGTCCTCCAGGAAGGCACGACAAGGTTAAAATCATTGATTTCCTTCAGGTGTTTGAAAGATTTTGGCCTTTGCTCCTTTTCAGCTCTCCGGCGGTCCAAGACGGCCCAAGCGGCCCCCAACATCGACCCAAGAGCGCCCAAGAGGTCTCCAAGATGGCCCCATGACAGCCCACGAGGCCCCCAAGAGGGTCCCAAGAAGGCCCCAAAACTGCCCAAGAGGCCCCCAAGACGGCCAAGATGGCCTCCAAGACTGCCAAGATGGCCTCCAAAATGCTTCCAAGGCAGCCCAGATGGCCTCCAAGACGGCTAAGATGGCCCCAAGATGCACCCAAGACGGCCCAAAATGTCCTCAAGATGGCCTAAGACGGCCCTATAGGCCCGCAAGAGGCCTCAAAGACGGCCCAAGAGCCCTCCAACACGTTCTCCAGGAAGGCCCGACAGGGTTCAAAACATTGATTTTCCTAAGGTGTTTGAAGGATTTGGGCATTTCCTTCTTTTCAGCTCTCCGACGGCCCAAAACGACCCAAGCGGCCCCCAACATCCACCCAAGAGCGCCCAAGAGGCCTCTAATATGCCCCATGACAACCCAAGGGGCTCCCGAGAGGGCCCCAAGAGGCCCCCAAGACGGCCCAAGATGGCCCCGAAGACGCCGAAGATGGCCTCCAAGAGGCCTCAAAGACAGCGAAGATGGCCCCAAGATGCACCCAAGACGGCCCCAGATGGCCTCAATATGGCCTATAAGACTACCCAGAAGGCCCGCAAGAGGCCTCCAAGACGGCCCAAGACCCTTCCAAGACGTTCTCCAGGAGGCCCGAAACCTCGGAAACCACCTGGTCCGATAGCTCGCCCGACTCGGTGTTCCCCGAAAGCTGTCGAAACCCACTCGGGGAATTCGTGGCCCGATAGCTTGACCAAGCTCAAACCCAACTTTTGGCAACGCAAGTGCTTCCAAAAAGGCAGGGGGCGGCGGTGATTCGCCGTAGGCGTCTTCGATCCGCCACCCCCCTTTGGCTTGTCACAAGGGTGCCTGAGTTTGAAGGGGGCCGGAAGGCCCGTCCAGAAGCTTCGCCTTAGGCAAAGCGCAGCTCCAGCTCCGTTGTGCCGTAGTAACGATAGTCCCAGTCGGAAGAGGTCGTCGCGGGAGCGACGGGCCATCTCAAGCGAAGGATGTTTTCGGTCTCGATGGCAACTAGTATGCCTCGCAATGAGGCGCAATCAGATGTTGGCGGCCGGCCGCTTGAACACAAACGGCCGCGGACAAACGACCGCTATCTCTCGCCATTGTCCCAACTCACTGTAGAGTCGGGGGGGGAAGGGAGACGAAGCGTGAGTCCGCCGCCCCCTATACAGCAAACACTATCTACACAAAAGGCAGCAAAAGGCGGTTTCGTAAGGAAGGCGAGCCCGCAAGCAAGTTGCCTTGCGAGCACATTGCAGTGCAAATGATGACTCCTCAGGCGGCCTCAGACGACGCTGTCAGGCCAGCCCGAGAAGGAGCATGACGTTTGAAGTCATGCTTGAAGGGTTGCTTGCCCCCCATGACCTGAGGAGCATATCTCTGTCAATGCTCCCCTTTGTGTGGCCGTCCGCGGTCATGTCGCGAGTGTCACACCACTGGATACCATGCACGATTCCTGGCTCCATCATCGGTCGTATCCAACTGCTGTGTCCCAAAAGAGTACACTCAGTCGGCCTCTGCATGTCTGTGCTTGAGAAAGACTAGAAACATCTTCAGCATCTACGGTCGAAGTGACCTTAATGCTCAGGCCATGTCAGTGGGTCAGTGGCCCTGCATGGAGTTCATGCGGAGTTACGATCGTAGGATAGCAGTCCTCCAGGTCGTGGGCTGCTGCTGGTGTTTCTGCTGACTAGCTGGAGCCGACCTGCAAGCGATGAGACTTGCAGTACGCATCGATCAAGTGGACGACAGGCTTACCGGATGGCGTGTTTCCACGCCGTAGCAGGCTTGCCCCGCGAATACCGTAGCCTTTGACCTCGTCGTCGGCATCTCCACTCAGGCGTCGATCGCCGGAGTCGCTGTGCAGGTCAACTTCGCCCGTTGGAGTCATCGATCGATAGATGATCTTCTTAGGCCAGGCCTGCGGCTTCCTGGTAATCGCGTTCAGTCGTCGCCCTTGTATATTAGTCGGTTCTTGGACACGTTGTAGAGAGACCACATGTACCATCAACCACACTTGCGTGGTTAATGCGTAAGCCAATGCGCCTCTGAGGCTGACGAACACGTCGGCAACCATCTCGGATGCTTTGGCGTCGGCGTCTGCGCCGGTGAGTTCAGGATGTTGTATAGGGCGGAGCTGTTTGATGTTCTCATCTTCGCCCAGTGTAAGTTTGCCGTCCCCATCCTTTGTGTACCTCGCAGCACAATTGGTATATGTATGTTTGTCAAGTTTGCACTTACCAAAAGTGTCCTCGACGCACTCGGCGCGCTTGTCGATAGTGTCCTCAGTGCCGGCCATATTGATATCATCAACATGCTTGGCTGTGAGCAGGTTGCCGCTTGTCTCGGGTTTCTCGTCGTAAGACGTGGGTCTGAGACCAAGCCTCTCGTGGTCCTTCTGAGCTTCAGTGAGAAGGCTCTGGGTGCATCCTTGGCGCCAGTGCCTGGCATGAGGCACTGCAAGCAGTGCTTCGACTCGTCGTAGTGCTCGAATCCTGGAAGGGATCGAAGCACCGATGCCGATCCAGGCGGCAAGGTAAAGCACGCCACGCGTTCCCCACCGGATGCCTCAGAAAGTTCCTGGTAGGTTAACCCTTTCAGGAAAGGTATGTTGATGTCAAGGGAAGCAATGGTCCAGTGCTTCTTACACGCTGCCGCGCGTGCGAGCCATCTCTGGCTTGGCCGCCGCGCTGTTCCTGAGAATGTTTCCACGTCGAAAGCCTCGAGGTCCGTGAGCTCCCGCAGTACCAGGCGCAGTCTGATGGTGCGTTCCATCTCGCCCTTCTCGGTTCTCACGAACTTCCACTTATGTACGCACCTCGAAGTCATGATGTTTGACGCTATAGATACATCTTGCATCTTGAAACCCTTGTTATCAAACCATGCCTTGAGTTCAGTATATGCGGTATATAAGGCCTTTGATACCTTCACGGGATTCGCATGAATGTCGACCTTCGTGAGGAGGTTCGTCTTCCTTGACGACCGCAGCTCGTTCTGCGGCGGTGGTGACATATACTCGCATGGCGGTCACGCGGTCGAAGTCTAATATCCTATGCTGTTGCTCGGATAGGATCACCTTTGACATTTCTGCAGCGAAGCAGAGTTATATACATTGACCGTTTTCGTCCCGGCCCAATCCGTATCCATGGTCTTAGTCCTTGGAGCAGAATGGGACATGATACGTCTTCTCGATGTCGGAGTCGCGTGGATTACCCCACGCAGGCAAGCGCCCCCGCTGTTCTTCAGCGACCGTGACCAGCACACTGTCGTCAGTGACCATATGTGTGGGTGCAGTGTAAAGGTCATCTAATGGAGTTGCCTCCAATAGTTCCCTTTCTTCACGTAATTCTGTGTACCACACCTCCATAAGATGCGCCTCAAGGTCCGCTTCTGATTCCTCATAGATCGTAGGGAGCCGCCCATCCTCCTGCGGTGGTTCGGCTTCTGGGGCCTCTCTGGCGTTGTCGTCTTGTGTCGGTATGCCCGCCAGTTCCTCAAACTTTGTCATAGATGGGTGGAAGCATGCCGGAGGTTTAGTGGACTTTAGGCACTGGATGATCCTCGAATGTGCTGCTGCAGTTATATCATGAATATTATGGGCAGTGCCTTCTGCTTCGTAGTAGTGGAAGCCTGGATTCACGTCGTTGTCATAATGTACCAATGTGCAGCTGTCAGCATAAGCCACCCGAGGTAGCCCGTGAACTCCTAGCTAACCTAAGAGAAAATACATTCTCGATACGGAAGAAGTTTCTGATGAGGTATTGTAGAGCTAAGCATACTTTGGGAGATAGTCGGCTCGCGCTGGTCATCTGAAGCGTTCCCTTTTCGGTCGGGACATAGCCAAACGTCATAGCAGGTCTCCCCACAGGTAGACTGGCAACAAATCTCAACACTGTCCGCAACGCAGTGTTGTCAGAGCCAATCTCTCGGGCGATCAAAGTTTCGATGTAGAAGAATGTCGTGCGTCGCCGCATTGGACTTGTACATCGCGGTTTCCCACTCGGATAATGTCTTGACCCCTGTCGGGATCATTCCGTGCAACCGGGAACGAGCCATTCCAGCCCCCCCAGTCGTCCTTCGTAGTTGTGGGACGATGATAGTCGACCAAATCTCCTTCATCGTAGTAATGCTGACCGGTAATGTTTGTCTTAGTACGCAATGCACGATTGGTCTTGGCTGCTGCAGTCGCCTGCGTGATAGCTCCAATGCATGCCCGGCGTACCACCCGTTCTCGAGAATGATCAGATGTCTCTTTCGTCTGTTCGTGGTCCAGACCAGGCAAGCCAGGAAGCGTTGCCGGTTGTCGTCCAAAAAGGAGCGCTATATGGAGACACCTCATTGTAGAAGGTGAACGCACTGGCGGCAAACAAGGTTTCGTGCAGTAGCCGCGTGAATACAAGAAGTATGTCTAACCTTGTAAGCTCAGTTTCCACGACGTGAAGTAGATGGCGAAATATGCCGCTTCTGGCTTCAATCGTCGTTGCGCGTTGTCCACGCGCGCGCATCCTCAACTCAGTGCCTTTTGCTTTGAGGACCGCCTTTGCAGTGTCGTTACTGAGGGCACCCTCCCCATCGGAGTAGAGTACCTTGGCAGGTCCGAACTGCATCCAGCACGCATGATACGCATCTAAGATACTGGTCATTGTTGTATCTGGTACTTTCCATTCCAGTAGCATATCGAATGCAGCGATCAATGATGCGAAATATAGTGTTCCTGCTTGTGAAACATCAGGTCGTATTCGACTTCTTCGTTGAACTTGCCAGGTCGTGCAGTAGATGGCATAACGGTATTCCCGGCTTATCCCAAGCCCTGCGCTCCCGACATGTGTCACAGACGCCTTTGATCAGGTTAAGTCTGACGCTGTCCAGACCAGCTTCGGTTAAGATGAGTATCATCTTAAGCTCTCTAGCATGGAACCATCGCAAGTGTAGTTTCCGCAACTCGCGTGTTATCACGCCTGGGTCATGGCTTCGTAAGTTCTGTAGGCTGACTTGGGCATCGAACCTTGACCAGTCTGGGAGTCGTGTGCTTGCGGCAGGGTTACCCGCAGGTGGTGGTGGAGGTGGATCTCCCCCCTGCAGTCGGCCACGTGCGGCTCTGATCTGTGGCGGTCGTCTGCGATCGTCCGAGCTACAGGCTCCACTCGAGGCAGGTTGCCCCGCAGCAGGTTCAGCAGCATGTCTGCCAACTGTAATGTCGTGGCTGCTGGCGCCAGCTGTGGGGCCAGCTCTGGAGCCAGGTCTTGGTGCTCTTAGCCGCACAAGTGGTGGTGCGGACTGTGCCTCGGGCGGTGGTGCTGCCCGTTCGGCAGGAACCGGAGGTGCCTGTCCGCGGTTGCCGGGCAGCTTCCACGGTTTGGTAAACTTGCATGCGCCAGGTGTCCGTAGATGACCAGGCCTGTTCTGGCCGAAATTATTCTTGCAGCTAGGACATTCCCAGTAATGGTCCTCCTTGTCGTACCACCTACAATGTTTAGGGCCCCTGTCATGTGAGGGGGAATGCATGTTGAATTATCCGCACACGCAGGACACCCCAATCCTCCCGAGGGCGGCCGTGTGATCGACCCGTCGGGTCGTCGAGGGACAGTTGGGTCATCCAAGATAAATCCTCGTGTGCTGATAACGAGATCGGAGGAATAATTCGCCGGCCCAACGGGCCAGAGGCGTGCTGAGATCTCCGGTAACTTGTTAACAATATTTCTAGTTCGCGCGCGCGGAGCGGCCCCTGGTGGCCCCCGGACGAAAAGTACCCCGGCAAGGTCCCGAGAGAAGCCCGGGAGAAGCCACCAGACCACTCCAGGGGAGGGTATTTTTCGACACCCCTCACGAGGATCGTGGCCTCCGAGGGGGGAGCCGCAATCGACTACCCCCAAGAGCCCCCCAAGAGGCCCTGGGGGCCTCCAAAACGCCGCCAAGGAGCCCCAAGAGACTCCCAAGAGGTCCCCAAGAGGCCCCCAAGAGGCCCTAAAGAGGGCCCCAGGGCCGGCGGCATGAGCGAAGCGATTAAATAAGGATGACTATGGAAAGGATCACGGTTTACTATGAAAAGATATTGTGCGATCTGGACCGCATCGACAAAAAGAGACTGCATCTTCTAAGTAAAATGTGCAGCCAGGGATTGTTCTTTATTGCACACCGAGGCATGTTGATGATGGCCAGCGCACCGCTTCCGTTCAAAAAGGTGCAAGTAAGAGGCGGTGATTATCCATTGTCTCAATAGGTTTCCGTCTCAGCACCCCATGGGAGTCACGTAGACCAGTAGTACATTGATCCATGTTTACTTTACAAATGCCCTTGCGTTTGGCCAAAGTTGTCCATGGTGGTATTTGGCCCACCCAAATACCCACAGGTTGTTCTCGTAGATAAAACCGTCGAAGGCCATATTGACGCACGGCAACTTCCCCTCAAAACTTGACATGCGGAAAGTCTTCTTTATGGTGTTAATGCCACGTGTCATACTTGACTTGGAAATTGAAGTAGAAAAAGTAGTGCGGTAAAATAACACCATTGACGAAACACACGTCAAAATAATGCATCACTGCATCCTGGACGCCCTTGTTTCCAAGGTGAACATACGAACGTTTGTCTGGGTTTCCTCCCGAGGACAAACCTCGGCTGAAAGCTAACTGCCGCATTCCCCCGCTTCCACATCACAATTCCAACATATTTACCTCGTTGCGTCGTCCGCGACACAAAGTCGGGATTATGGAGAACACATCGGAATGTGCATCCGCAGGTAACCCCGCAGGTAACGCGATGAAGGTTTCTTCTTCGCCATCACTCTCGGTGTCGGAGTCAAGGGGAACGTCGGCGCAATAAGGACCACATCCGAAACCTTTTAGGTCGTCACCGCAGTCATCATTGCCATCTTCGACTACTTTGGGTATCTTGCGTGGCTTGATGCCCGCTTCTTTGTCGGCATTATGCTTTCCCTTTTGTTTGATCCGGGCATCTGTCGGTAGTGCTGTCTGTTGTTCTGCGTCGGGTAAACTGCATGTCGGAAATTCAGGAACTGGCGGGGGGGCATGCGGCCACGCTCAATCGAGAGGGGGGGAAGACGATCGCCATCGACGAACGCAACCCGCCTTGGGCGTGGTCGCTGGTCCTCTTGTCCGTTAAGAACCGATGCCGGCGGTTCCCAGCACAGTCGAGTATGATTATTTGTCACACAATTCGGTAACGGCGCATTGTGATTGTACCCGATAAGTTGGTCCTGAATCTTGATATCCTGCATAAAAATATTGTCGTCAGTATTCATCGTCACCCTTCTCACGACATGGCCCAATGCAGGGCCATTCTTAGGAGACTGAACCTAGGTTGGAGCTCCTTTGTCCACCCGTGTGTGGATGCTACGGTGTACAGCACTTATCTGGTGTCTCTTTGTTTTATGCAGATCTATTTGTCCAATTAGCCTTGCAGCTATGAAAGAAAATGTTTTGTGCGCCATTCTGCCTTCGGAGAGCCTGGACCATGCCGGCCCAGTTCATGCTCAGCCAGTTGCGCGGGTTCCCCTGCAGTTTGGCATGTGCATCTCCACAGGTTAGTTGGGATGCGCGCGTAGGTGGTCGCCACCTACAAGTAGGATCTGCTAGGCAATTTACTTGAGCAGACCGAAGTGGCAATATGAATACGCATGACCTGCAAGCCTAAATATTCAATAGTATCTCGTATGGGACCCTGCTTCCAAAAGTAACCTGGAGGTCCCACAAGTACTATCGACATACGTAAAGCCCGAGCCTTAGACATCAATTCCTGGATACGTTGATAATGTAGCCCGGCCCGCTTTCCAGGCAACCGAACATACTGGTCAGCGGGCGTTGCCACCAACGGTAGTTGGTAATCCCCCGAGGGTGATCCACCCGAATGCGGTGCACCTGTAGAGGTCATGACCTCTGCATGCGTGATACGGTCACACATGTATCGACGAGCTCGGAGTTCAGCGCCAGCTGTTCGTATGTCTTCGATAACGAGTGCACGAGAACGATAATGATGTGATGAACGTTCTTTTGTTGCGGCGGCCACGCAGCCGGGTCCACCGCTTTCTCTGGCGGCCTCGCAGCCGGGCTCGCAACTGCCCATGGCGCGAACGGCCGGCGCCTGGGAAAAGTATGCAGGTTTCCCCGCACCTGACGACAGAACATCAGCGTTCGGCCTGTCTGAGCAAGCGCGAGTGGCCGTGGCACGCGCCTGCCCCCGTCACTCGTTTTCAAGCGATGGGGACGTCCAAATGCCCGTGCCATGCGCCGCTGAACCACTGCTCGAAGTGAAGATATCGAACTTCTCAGCGGCATCATCTGCTCCTGCAGGTGTCCCTGCCTTCGCTCCAGCAGGTGTCCCTGCCGCAGAGTGGAGCGGCGTTCACTTGCTGCCCTCCTCGCAAATGGCCTGATACACCTTCGCCTGCAAATTGCGCGGGGCGAAGTCCTGATCGGCCGGTGTAAGAAAATTCCCACAGGTCATGTTCCTGTTATACCAAGTCTTCAGGGTGCTGTTCACCAAAGACTGGATCGTGAAAGCAAGCGTCTTCTCATTGATGGAAAAGCAAAACAAATGCCCCCTTGGTGTCCTGAGACATCGCGTGCGCATGGGCATCGTTGGTGGCGGGTGTCCCCGCGCTGCTCGATGCAGGTTGCCCTGCTGTTAGCTCTGCATCAGCTGCCTCCTTGACGAGTCAGGGTGCATCTTCGCAGTGAGGATTGGCTGTCATAGTGACTGCCATTGAGCCTTTATCCTCCGCTGCGGCCCCGTATTCGTCGACCTTGATCGCCAGGTGCCCTGCAGGCGTTTTCACCAATCAAATACTCTGGCGCCTTGTCCATGGAGGAGCTTACACATCTCAGAGCCTGCAATGATCATCGTCTCGCGTCCCTGCTCCAGGATCAGGATGGCCCTCATACTGGACATACTCCTTAGACCCAGGATGGCAAGGATATTCTCGCCAGAGCCGTCAGCCACGCTGGCCGAATAGGTGTCCAGCCTGGCCATGCCAAGCTTCCCCGCAGGATCTCCATTCTCCTTGCCTGCGATTTTGCAATGCAATGACTTGTCACAGATGGCGGCGCCATGCCCCGCGCCAGACACGCACAGCCTCTTCGTCAAGTGCAGCTTCTTGATGTCGTGACCACGGGAGCGTGACACACACACGCACACACACACTCGCATGTCTGTGCAGTCTTCAGACCAATGATATTGATGTTGCTGCCGATGTCCAGTAGGATCGCCAGCGTGCCATCTACCATGGCCCCACTGTTCGCTGCCAGGGCCAGCTCGTGGCGATCTCAAAATGTCCCCGGCATTTCGGACAGCGCTGTGCCATACATGCCTTTACAGCGTCTCTGTTCCAGCACCCAATCGTTCCTTGACAAGGACGTGCAGACGTTCATGTACCTCGTGCCTCTTCTTCTGTAGTGGGATGTTTCTCGAAGGTCCAGGCCGATGGGTACTCGCCGTGCATGTGGGGGTGCTGTGACGAGAGCGGCGCGTTCTCAAAAGTGTCTTCATCAGCACGCATAGCTATCTGCCCATCTGTGTTCACCGTCAACACTGCGTGCAGCATATCGCGCTCTGATATGACACTGGCGCCGCTGCGTACGCTCACTGGGCTTCAGCTCTACGCTGGTTTCGCAGCCGACGCCCATGGGGCATGTAGCCATGTGATACTTGGAGCCAATGCGAGCTCCTTTCAGTGGCCCTTTCTATGCGCCTCAGCCACTGATCATTAGCAGGTAACCCCGCTGGTGTTGCAGTAGCAGGTGCCCCTGCATTGTTTGCTGATTCGGCTACCAGGGGTATAGGCACATCTGTGACAGGCGCGGTGGCTGCTGCTGCCTGTGCCGCGCTTGATGATGACGCAGGTTGCTCTGCAGGTGTAGTTGCGGCAGCTGTACTGCTTGTCATCATCGCCGCGATGCGATGGAGCTCTTCACGAAGGTCTCTGAGCTCGTTAGCCCCGCGGAGGATCTCTTCATGACGACTCGCTGCGTCCTGATCTCCGGCGTGGGCGTAGTGAAACTCAACTGTGATGAGGCGCGCACCCCGGCAAACAGCGCAGGGTGCCTCACTCGCGGCACCTTCCTGCGTGCCTGCCAGCTGTCGGTCCACATGTGCATGGGCAACTCAATCCCAGCATAGCGCATGGAATATGTGGCCACGCTGAAGCCTCCGCACCTTGTCGTGGTGTACGAAGCTGTCCAGGCAAATGGCGCACTTGCTGAAATCACCGTCACTGATGATCGGTGGTGCTGCCGATGGCCTGATGCGCGTCTGTCGCTCCAGTGTGGACTCACCAATCTCGTATTGGATCTGTGGGGCCGGTGGCTGCTGCGCGGCTGCAAGCGACGCCAGACTGAAAGCAGGCATCCCCGCAGAAACAGGAGTAGCGAGCTGCCCCGCGCGGCCCGCCACGCGGCGTGCCTGTCGCTCCTGGTTGCGACGTTGGCGAGCCAATTGCACGGTGAGGTTGGCCTGCTGCGTCTCGTGGATGGCCAGAATCACGGGACGCAACTCTCTCGCGGATGATAGCACCATTAACCTAGGGCCATGGCGCATTACATCAGGATCCATGGGGGCGGCCAAGTACCCGTAGTGAGGTACTTGGCCTAGTACTCTGGGCTCGTACCCGGAGCCGCGCGTCAGCTGGGACTGGTCGAAAACGTCAGCTGCTGCCTGATCACGCGGGTTGTTCGGCCAGGAAACCACGCGTGGATCGCCCGTCTCCTGGGCGTTGTAGTCAGGGAACATCGGTGCATCCATCGGTGGTGCAGTTGGGCGTTCAGCAGCCGTTGGATAGTATGTCGGGTAGGGGAAAAATGCTGGAACATACTCGTATCGATTGGGATGATCTGGTGATGGGTTCGGATCCGGAATATACTCCCGTGGGGGTGTCCAGCCAGCGCTCGGGAGGTCAATGCCATCCCGGCGCATGCTCTGCATGGCCTCGCGCATCTGCCTGTGCATCCACTGCTGCTGACCTGTGATGCTTTCAGCCCTCTGGGCAGCTTCGCGGTCAGAGAAAGAAAGTTGCCCCGCAATTGGGCGTGGCGATGCAAATGGCGATGTCGCTTGAAAGGCGTGGTAGAGCTGAGGGTCCAGTCTAATGGCCTGGAGCCTCGCCTGCAGGCTGTTGGTACTCCCAGCACTCTGTGGAGCCCCAAATGGAGTCGTGGCCCTGCACATGGGCGCGAACCAAGCAGGTTGCCCTGCTGGTACTGGCAGCGGCTGCGTCTGGGCACGCCACGGGTCGTTAGCATGAAGCCCGTCGTTGGGCGTGATCCCATTGGATGTCATGCCAGACAAGTCCGCACTCTGGGCCTGGATCCATGATCCATCTGACCGCCCTGCAGGTGTCCCCGCTTGGTATCCCTCTTGCATCATAATGATGATAATGAACTCGACCCCCTGCATGGGCGCCGGCTCGGGGACCTCCAGGTTGTAGGGAGTCTGAGATATTATCCAACTCCTCAGCGCTGATGCGTCATATGCAATCTCGCATGAAGACTGTGGAAGAAAATTGTGAGCACGCAGGTTTCCCCGCTCGTTATCCTCGATGTATAAAGGATGGACCCACGCCTGTCCCACTCGATCATGTCTAGACTGAGTCCTGCTAGGCAAGATGCCTATGAATTGGTCAATGTGGCTTGGCGGGATTATGCCTTTGTTGCCTGCCGTCGCAATAATATCGTTGGCGGAGCGCCAAACTGCGATACTGTCACGAAGTCGGTCTTTGAGGCTTACCATAACCAATACTTCGGAATCTATGCGCAGGCCAGACTGGATTCTGTTATCTCCAGGTAGATGTGGGCATCCATGAATACATTGTCTGCCCCTTCCATTGCAGTGTCATTGGCGCGGCATGACAGCCCGACGTGGAGCATGTTCGGGATGTTGACCAATTTTTGCACCATTGATAAAATAGCAAGGTGCCCCTGGCGATGTCAAGTCAGTTACCCTTGTGCACAAGGATTCGGGGCATTTTATGCCAGGGCTGCTATGCCCATTGCTTGGGCGCAAAAGTACGTCGGATGAGACTCTCCAGTGAATTTGAACTTCTTTACCTGGAGCCTGTTCCTCTGCATGCCTGAGTGGTCAAGCAGTCCGCTGAGGTCCAACGCCGCCAGTGCCTGATAGGCCCAGTGGCGGTTGCGAAGGCACCTCCTGGCAGTTCGCAGGTGGCGTTCATGCCAGCTCTCATAGCCTTCAGGCGGCCAATTATTGAGTAAATCTTTGAGCTATACCCAGCCGTCGTGCTCGTCATAGGAAGCGACCGATGTGACGAACCTATCAGAAAGCTGGTCGAGATAGAAAGGCTTGTGACGAGTAGCGGTGGTAAACCATTCCGAACACTCACGCTTGTCCTGGTCGTCCAGTTTCGCTGTGCTGATGTCCGCCCCTTTGAAGACCCCCTTCAAGTACTTGTTCTTGGACTCATAGCTGAAGGCAGGTTCTCCCCGCAAGACGTTGCGAACAACCTGGCGCGTGCGAGTCGCGTCGTCAGCATGTACAGCAGCGCGCTGGGCGCTGCGCTGCGCCGCGACGCAACGGTCAGACCCGTCATCAGTGAAGGGCCTGTACGCTGGGTTGATCTTCAGTCGGTTGGCAGTGCCCAAGTGCTCTCAATATCGCCTGCATTCCTCAGGCACTTCGAGAGTAACGGCGGGTTGCCCCGCAGGAGCAGTGGCGGGTTCGTCATGCGTCCTCACTGGCTTAGACACTGCAGGCGCTGCCGGCGCTGCTGATGAGCTGGCGCCACCAGATGCCCTGCCCTTCTCGCGAATGTCGAAGTACTGACATCCACTGATCTCGGGAGCCGCTCCTGATGCCTGCGAGGTAGTTTCTAACGCCTTGAACTTAGCACCGTCCTTTGGTGAAGAGGCATCCTTGGATGATCCTTCCAGCGATGGCACCCGGCCTGTCCTGCGAGCCCTGCCAGTCGTCGGGCCGCGCCGACACGCGGGGTCCTTTGGCGCAGGCGTGCTGTCGCCTTGAAACGCTGCCGCTGCAGCGGCCACTGCTGGTCCTCTGGAGCGATGTCTCTCAGCCGGTTTCCCCGCGTCACGCTGAGACATATTGCTACCATGATCGGTAGCATCTGGACTGGTCCTCTTCTTCTGCTTGGGCGGCGGCGCAAGTTGGTCGGGTTCAAGCGACTTGCGTGGGCCTGAAGAGTACGAAGGTGGGAATGGATCAATCTTCCTCCTGGTTTCAATTTGGGAGAAGGTCCCGTTGGCTGCACCGCTGCGGGTGCCCCCGTCGAAAAGTGCCCGGTCTTATTCCCAGCGCCAGAGGCCGCCGGCTGAACGGGCTTTCTGAGTGCCATGTTCCTGATATCGACCTTAATTTTGCAGCCCAAAACATTATCCCAGCGCGACCCTACCTAGCAGTTGGAGCCCCTAGGAAAGCAGCATAAGCTAAGCTAAGCTAAGCTAAGCTAAGCTAAGCTAAGCTAAGCTAAGCTAAGATAGCTAAGCTAAGCTAAGCTAAGCTGAGATAAGCTAAGCTAAGCGAAGCTAAGCAGCGGTAAGCTAAGCTAAGCTAAGCTAAGCTAAGCTAAGCTAAGCTAAGCTAAGCTAAGCTAAGCTAAGCTAACATGCGATAAGCTAAGCTAAGCTAAGCTAAGATAAGCTAAGCTAAACTACGCTAAGCTAAGCTAAGCTAGGCTAGGCTAAGCTAAACTAAGCTAAGCTAAGCTAGGCTAAGCTGAGCTAAACTAAGCTAAGATGAGACAAGGAAAGCTAAGCTAAGATAAGCTGAGCTAAGCTAAGCTAAGGTCAGCTAAGGTAAGGTAAGCTAAGCTAGGCTAAGCTAGGCTAGACTAAGCTAAGCTAAGATGAGATAAGCTAAGCTAAGCTAAGCTAAGCTAGGCTAAGCTAAGCTAAGCTAAGCTGAGGTAAGGCAAGTTAAGCTAAGCTAAGCTAGGGGAACCCAGGGGGCGCAACCGGGGGAACCAGGGGGGCGCAACCGGGGGAACCGCCCGGGGTGAGTTACACTGCCCGCCCCCTTTAGCCAACAAAGTAAGAACCCTTCTAGGCAGAGCCTAGGTAGGGAATAATTTTCAGCTGCAGCATTTCTTTCACAGGGGTGTGTATCCAACATACCCCTTGACAACGGTAGGCGATTTCCCTGCCTGGGGAGAGATGCATCTCCTCTGTAATCCTGTCACGATCATCTATATTTGCGTTAGTGTCGCGGGTATAATCCGTGTCGGAGGCGCAGGCCGAGTCGGAATAGCACGAGCCAGACCCAGAAGGAGCGGCCTCGGCGGGGCCCGCTGCTTTAGCAAGGACCAGGTTGCCAGCCCCTTTCATCGCCTTCTGGCTGGTCAGCGCCTTCTTGCTTGGAAGAAGCGGGTTGCCCCGCAAGGCGCTCTCGATCATATACCTCGAGGTAATGATTCGGAGCGAAGTGCTCCCAGATCCATTCGGGCCGATCTCTTTTCTTCTCGGCAAATGGCTGGTAGCCAGTTTCAGTCAAACGTTCTTCAGGCGGGCGATTGGTCGGATCCACACTGCGGCCCAGGCCGTCACCATGGGGCCAGGCCCAAGGGGTTCTTCCGAAGTTAGGGCTCCTTGACGGACGTGTCATCGGGCACCTAGGTCTATTGTCGGCAAAATATTCGCAAGTGCCTACAAAACCCCGGCATTCCTTCTGGTCATTGATGACGGTCCTCTTGAGGTCTCGTTTTTGAAGGTTCTCCGGCGTCTTGGTGCCCGCGCCTCTTCTGGCGCGGACGATCTTACCTTTGTCATTCCGCTCAACAGTGCAAAGTGAATACCAGTGACGAATGTCATGCTCGGCCCAGCCTTGGTCGAGCCAATATTGCATCGTGTTGGGGGATATACACTGGCGAGCTAGTCCATTGCCATCATAGCTGACAAGGCGCTGCACGCCTCCTGCCTTGGACGCGGCTGGGCGGTTCTCCCTCTGGGGCGGGTTTCGCCGCGAGCGCCCATCCCTCCTCGGCGGGGTCCTTGGGGCCCTCGCGCCAGGAGGGCGAGGGCGCCGGGCGCCGCCGGGGCGCGCGCCGCTGGAGCGCGCGCGCGTGCCCGCGCGAGTGGCTGCGGACGCGACCGCGGCGCTGCATGCGTCGGTCCTCAGCTCCCAACTTGTCTTCGTCATCATCTGAGCGTTTCGCGCGTCCCTGGACTTGGCGGCTAGTTGATCGCTCATGGCGGCTCGGAGACCGCCCAATAGCCACGAACGTGAAATGATGATCTCCATCATGTCCAGATTCGCGCTGGACGCGTTCTCAAAGGTCGCCAGCATCTCGCCAGTTCCCCCGCAAAGGATCATCATCATATGATTGCATGTGTGTCGGATTGCCAATGGCCTGAGGATGAAGCATCACGTGCATTTCCTCTTCTGCCGCTGGAATTGCGACTTCAGAATCCGCAGGTGCCCCCGCCATGTCGTGATCTACGTCGGCGGGTATATGGAAATCCTTAACAAACTGGATCTGCGCCGGTTGCCCCGCGATGGATATGCCGAGCAAGTCTACCAGGTTGATCTCGTTATGGCCAGCGCAAATCTCGAAAAGCTCATCGGCGCAATTCTCGAGGGACATGCTGGCGCTTAGATACCTGGCAACCGCGAAGTTGACAACTGAAGTAGGATTGTCGGCAGGGTCTGCCAATGGCGTTTCCCAATCGACATACTGCACGTCCGAGTCGGTTTGAGCCAAATGCATCGACGGACCCCTGCCTCCCCCATCGCCCTGGGGGCATTCGCGGCGGAAGTGTTGTGTGCTATGGCAGATGGCACATTCCATTATTTAACCGTTAGCATATTTCGGGTTGCCCTGGCGCCCCTTACCTTTTCCTGAGGTGCGCCTACGGCCCCTGCCTGCGACCAGGAATAATTCTGCATTATGTGGTCCAGTCAGAGATGCCAGGAACGCTAACATACCTCTGCCATGCAATCGCCGTCGTTTGCTCTTCCCCTTGCCTCGACCCTTACCCTTTCCCCTAAGTGCTCGTCGGATAGTACGTCGTACCTTACGAATTGGCTTCCTCTTAAACCGTCTCCATCTGCGTTTATGTTTCTGGTATCCTAGAAACTGTCGTTCTTCTGTAAAATACGTGGGCACGTCGGATTAGTCTAGGGCAGTTGCTTCGTCGTCTGATGACGCGTCGGCGTCGGTTCCGGAGTCGAAATCAGACTCAACGGGTTGCCCCGCTGAGTCTACAAGGGTAGTGGCTTGCGCAGGGGCCGCCGTTGCCGACGGCCCCTGATACCCGACCCAGGAGTCTTGCGACCCCGAAGCCGAACCACCATGTTGGGCTAATAATGTGGTGGTCTCCGTTGGTTGCAGATCGTCATTCCAGACGTTTGTAGCAGGTTGCCCTGCATTGGCTTCAGCATGACAAGTTTCGGCACGGAGACCCTGGCTGAAGATGCCACCAATATCCCCAGGGCTTCGCGCAGAGATATGAGCATATGACCTCATGCGTTCAAGCAGAGAATCAAATTGCTGTTGATTCTTCTGCATTTGGTGGTTGAGTGGCTGTAGGAGTTGTTGTGCACGCGACGTCCCCACCCCTAGGGCTCTGAACGAAATAACAGTTAGGATTTGGAAGTTGGGGATGTCAAAGCCTGCGTTTCAGCCCCGTAGCGGGTTATCTCGAAGCGTGCCAATGTCTGGTCGATCCGTTCTCCCGCATGGACTCAGAAGTCGATGCGACCCGTTCCCGAGTTAAGTTGGCGTTCCTCCTCTAAGTTCTCAAACTTCGTGCTCAGGAGGAACATGATGTAGGTGACACCATCAGAATGACGGCCACCAGTGTTGACGCCAAAGTTAATAACTGCTGGGGGATCTCTCATGGCTATGGTCCGTGCGAGGCCTCCCAGACCACGCTGCAGTGCTGCAGCTTGCTGGGAGGGCGTCATAGTGCCTGTGGTCACGTTGATCCAGGCATGTACCTCTCGAACAACTTCACGGAAAGGTACTTGACCGGCCGGGTCCCAGTGGGGTCCGGTTGTTCTTGTGTCGTCTCCGCCACGCATGTGTCCCACAGCACGCCCGATAGCAACCCACATGGGACCGAAGATAGCAATACCAACCCAATGGCCCCGTAGGTCGTGGTCGGATGTTGGTGGCTGAGGATTGTGATGTTTTGTTGTAAGCCTGCGCGGGGGTGGAGGCGGCACAATATCAGATCGCATGTTGCCATGTATGGTATCTTCGAAAAAAAGCTTCCACCTGGAGTAGGTGGGTGGACTTCAGGAGTGTAGTAGCGCAGGGATTTAGGACTCGAGCAAGAGGCCTCCGCGAGAGCAGAGGTAGCACTGCAAGTGTCCTTGCGGTTGTGCGTAGTTATGTACAACCCTCTGCGCAAACCCACTGCACGCTGACGTTCCACCATGTCAGTAGTCCACCAGATAGTGCCGTGGATGGTGAGGAGTAGAGCAAGAGCTGACCACCATAGGCCAGCTCCGCTACCAAGTTTGAAGGGGCAGGGAGGCCCGTCCAGAAGCTTCGCCTTAGGCGAAGCGCAGCTCCAGCTCTGTTGTACCGCAGTAGCGATAGTCCCAGTCGGAGGAGGTCGTCGCGGGAGCGACGGGCCATCTCAAGCGAAGGATGTTTTCGGTCTCGATGGCAAGGAATCTGCCTCGCAATGAGGCGCAATCACATGTTGGCGGCCGGCCGCTTGAACACAAACGGCCGCCGACAAACGCTCGCCATCTCTCGCCCTTGTCCCAGCTCACTTTGAAATCCCTGGCGTGCTAGATCCTCTCGGTTTTGGTTGTGGTTCTTTTCCAAAAGAACTCCCCCTGGGGCTTCGGTCGATCCCGCCAGGGTCCCAGAAACCACCTCAACGACCACAAAAAATTCTCCAAGACGGCTCAAGATGGCCTCTAAGATGGTCACGTTGGCCCAAGATGACCTCCAAGATGGCCTCCAAGTCGCCAAACATGGTCCAAGATGGCTTCCAAGACTGCACGAGAGAGTCCACGATGCCTTCAAGTTCGTCCAAGAAGCCTCCAAGACGGCCCAACATGGCTCCAAGATGGCCTAAGACTGGCCAAGAGGCCCCCAAGAGGCATCCAAGACGTCCGGCAGGAAGGCCCGAAAGGGCTAACATGCTTGATTTTCCTTAGGTTTTTGAAGGATTTGGGCATCAACTTCTTATCAGCTCTCCGACGGCCCAAGACGGCCCAAGAGGCCCCAAACATCGTCCCAATAGCGCCCAAGAGGTCTCCAGGATGGCCCCATGACAGCCCAAGAGGCCTCCAAGAGGGCCCCAAGAAGAGCCCAAGATGGCCCCGAAGACGCCGAAGATGGCCTCCAAGACGGCCAAGATGGCCTCCAAGATGCCTCCAAGACGGCCAAGAAGGCTTCCAAGACAGCGAAGATGGCCCCAAGATGTACCCAAGACGGCCCCAGATGGCCTCAAGATGGCCTTAGACTGCCCAAAAGGCCCACAAGAGGCCTCCAAGACGGCCCAAGAGACCTCCAAGACGTCCTCCAGGAAGGCCCGAAAGCTTGGAAACCACCTGGTCCGATAGCTCGCCCGACTCGATGTTCCCCGAAAGCTTTCGAAACCCACTCGGGGAACGCGTGGCCCGATAGCTTGGCAAAACTCAAATCCAACTTTCGGCCACGCAGGCGCTTCCAAAAAGGCAGGGGGCGGCGGTGATTCGCCGTAAGCGTCTTCGATCCGCCGCCCCCTGTTGATTCAATACAGGGGTGCCCGGCGTGCTGAATCCTTTCGCTTTTGGGTTTGGCTCTTTTTCCAAAAGAACTCCCCCTGGGGCTCCGGCCCAGCCCGCCGGGGTCCCGGAATGGCCCGCAAAGGGTGGTTCCAAAAGGTTTTCCTGCTCCAGATGGCTCCCAGATGGCTTCCAAGATGGCCAATATGGCCTCCAAGTTCGCCCAAGATGGTCCACGATGGCCTCCAAGACGGCCCAAGAAAGTCCGAGATGCCTTCAAGTTTGCCCAAGAAACCTCCAAGACGGCCCAAGACGCCTCCAGAAAGTCTCGAATACGGTCCAAGATGCTTCCAAGCGGTTCTCCAGGAGTGCCCGAAGAGGCCCAAAGTAATTGATTTTCCATAGATTTTGAAGGATTTTCGTATGTGCTCCTTTTCTGCCTTCCGACAGCCCGAGACAGCCCAAAAGGGCCCCAAGATCGCCCCCAGAGCGCCCAAGATGCCTCCAAGATGCCTCCAAGATGGTCTCAGGATTGCCCAAAAGGCCCCCAAGACGGCCCCAAGAGGGCCCCAAGACGGCCCAAGAGGCCTCCAAAACGCCCAAGATGGCCTCCAAGACGGCCCTGGAGAACCCCAAGAGGGCCCCAAGTCGGCCCAGAGAGGCCCCCAAGACGGCTTCGGACGGCGTCAGACGGGCCAGGAGCAAACCAAGACGGCCAAAGAGGCCCCCGAGAAGCCCCCAAATGCCCCCAAGGAGGCCCCCAAGATGCCTCCAAGAGGCTCCCAGGAAGCTCCCAGAAGGCCCCAAGAGTGTCCCCAGAGGCTCCCAAGATGCTCCCTCCTCCTCCTCCTCCTCCGCCTCCTCCTCCTCCTCCTCCTCCTCCTCCTCCATGTCCTCCTCCGCCTCCTCCTGATCTTCCCCGCCATCCTCCCCCAAGTGTTCCCCGAAGGGTTTCCACAACGGGTGGGGGAACACATGGTCCGATAGCTTGGCAGAGCGCTTGCCACAACGCTCGGCCAGATGGGCGATTCTAGAAGGCAGGGGGCGGCGGTGATTCGCCGTAGGCGTCTTCGATAACGCCAACGTCTGAATATGCGCTGATGACTCCTACCCGCACCCGCATGAGGCTCCCCGATGCGCCAAGGCAGCGCCAAGAAGCACCGACGAGACTCTAATATATCCCATTATAATACAGAGGGGGCCGGCGGCAGGGGGCGAAGCCCTTACGGATAACGCATTGAAAAGAGAAGGGGGGGCATGGAATCTGGGAGACATCATGGCCCCGGCCATGATATCCACAAACCCCTAGTCCTTACTCCTGCGTGCAAGCCCGAGATAAGAGGTCTGACAGGACTGGTTGTAGAGGACCCCCAAGTCTCACAAGAGGTCTGGTTGAAGAGGTCTGACTGAGGAGGTCTGACAGGAGGACACACGTCTCTTTTGAGGGCATCGCGTGTTCCAGACACGAAGAGGGCATGGAACGCTGTAGACAGGACAGAGAAGCAGGGCACCCTTGGCCCTTGGCTGTGCAGGGTCGACCTGCTGATCAGACTCGACTGCGCGCGCGAAGACACGACGATTACGTGGAGGCTTCCGCAGGCCGCACTGCGTGGCACACCGCGTGGCAGAGGAGGGCGCCCACGGCGCGATCTCACGCGTGGCGGTCTGCGGGCGAGATGCTCGTGCGCGGCCGATCCCCCTTTCTCTCCGACGCCGCCCGCCTGCACGTCGAGGCCCGCGATCCCCAGGCCCTCCGCGACCCGTGCGGGCAGCGGGGCGGCCAGCAGGTACCTGGGACCCTGGACCCCAGGAGAAGATGCACGAAGGTCCATGCGGACTTCTTGAGTCGGCGCTGGCCACCCCGGCGCGCGGAGCCCAGCGCCGATCAGAGACATCCGCGCGGAGCTCCGAAAACTCATGCTCGTGCAATGTTTGGCAGCTCGGGCCACAAACAGCGAGTTCTCGCACTCTGGAGGTGGAAGCTATGTGGTGGAAGCTTTGTGGTGGAAGCTACGTGGTGGAAACTTTGTGGTGGAAGCTATGTTGCAACGCTTCGCGTCCACGGAAACGCCGACAAAAACACGGGGTTCCACTAAATGAGACCCAACTTTTCGTATTCCTCACGCTCCGCGTCTCCCCACTGGATGAGGGAGCACACGAGGCGGCAACGAGACGGCAACGTCGCGAATCCTCCGGAAACCTACCCTGCGTATGAGGCGGCAACGAGGCGGCAACGGGAGGCAACGTGGCGAATCCTCGGGACACGCATGAGGCGGCGACGAGGCGGCAACGAGGCGGCAACGGGCAGCAAGACGGCGAATTCTCGGGACACCCACCCAGCGCACGAGGCGGCAACGAGGCGGCAACGGGCGGAAACGTGGCGGATCCTCGCCAGACACCCCAACCGGAAACGAGGCGGCATCGGGCGGCACCATGGCCAATATTTGGGACATCCATCTAGCGCACGAGGCGGCAACGAGGTGGCAACGGGCGTCAACATGGCGGCAACTGGCGAGAACGCGGAGAATCCTCGGGACTCCCACCCAACGCAAGAGGCGGCAATGGGACGGCAACGGGCGTCAACGGGGCGGCAACGTGGCGAATCCTCGGAACACCCACCCAACGCAGAAGTCGGCAACGAGGCCGCAACGAGGCGACAACAATGCGGCAACGGGAGGGAACGTGGCCTATCCTCGCCAGACCGCCTAAGCGGCAACGGGCGGCAACGAGGCGGCAACAAGCAGCAACGGGCGGGGATGTGACGAGTCCTCGCTGGACCCACCGCATGAGGCGGCGACGAGGCGGCAACGAGGCGGCAACGGGCGTCAATATGGCGAATCCTCGGGACACCCACCCAGCGCACAAAGCGGCAACGGGCGGGAACGCAGCAAGTCCTCGCCAAACACCCCAACCGGAAAGTAGGCAGCAACGAGGTGGCAACGGGCGGCACCGTGGTGAATATTTGGGAAACTCACGTGGCGCACGAGGTGGCAACGTGCGTGAACGTGGCGTCAACGTGGCAGGCACGCGGCTGATCCTCGGGACGGGCACTCCGCGCACGAGGCGGCAACGAGGCAGCAACGAGGCGGCAACGGGCGGCAACGAGGCGGCAACGTGGCGAATCCTCGGAACACCCACCCAGCGCACGAAGCGGCGACGAGGCCGCAGCGAGGCAGTAACGAGGCGGGATCGGGCGGCAACGCGAGGGAACGGCCATTCCTCGCCAGAGCGTCTAAGCGGCAACGGGCAGCAACGAGGAGGCAACGGGCGGCAACGAGGCGCCTAAGCGGCAACGGGCGGCAACGCGAGGGAACGTGGCGAATCCTCGCTAACCCCCTGAGCGGCAACGGGCGGCAAAGAGGAGGCAACGAGGCGACCACGGCAAGGAAAGTGGAGAATCCTCGCTGAACCCATCCAATTCCTTTGGAACAGAAGTGGCTAAGAACCCCAAGTGCAACCACTGTTGGGGAATGTGTATTATCATGTTTGTTGTTTTTCTTATTTTTGTAATTATCCTCCTCCTCCTCCTCCTCCTCCTCTTCTTCTTCTTCTTCTTCTTCTTATTATTATTATTAGTATTATTATTATTATTATTATTCTTACTTCCTTGTTATTCTTATTATTACTGTGCCGTGATGAAAGATTGCCCCATGTTGTCGACAAAGTGCATCCTCCCTTGGTCCACAATGCGAGCGCACGTCGCTAGTCGCCCCGCTAGGGACGTGGAGCCTAATACAATGTTACGAGGGAGGTGCCTCGCAACCGGGGCAGAAGGCAACCTGAGGTTGGTACCCTAACTAGAACTTTATTACGCCAAACGGGATGGCGGTTCGAAAATAGCGAACCGCATGGGACACCCTCACAAAACTGGCTGTCCTGACGGTTCGAACTCGATTCGACACAAAAGAATCCGGTTCAAAACAAAAACCAAAACGAGCGTTTCGCGTGGGACTTCCTCCAAAATAAGGCGTCGGACCCGGTTCGAAACAAAAAGATGGCGGTCCAACAACGGCAAACCGCGTGGAACATCCTCACACAAATTGTTGTTCTGACGGTTCCACGTCGGTTCGAAACAATGGGATGGCGGTTCGAAAACGGCAAACCGCGTGGGACATCCTCACACAAATTGTTGTTCCGACGATTTCAACTCGGTTCGAAACAATGGGATGGCGGTTCGAAAACGGCAAACCGCGTGGGACATCCTCATACAAAGTGTTGTTCTGACGGTTCCACGTCGGTTCGAAACAATAGCATCCAGTTCCAAACGGTTGGAAAAGAAGAGCGTTTCGCTTAAGACTTCCTTGAAAATGCGCTTGGAACCCAACGGCCGCGTCGACGACGACCACGACGACATGTGTTCTCGCCTCGCCGCTGGCCACGCTTGGCCGCGTTTAGGTCTGGCCGACCGCTCTCCCTTCAGCAAGGAGAGGCCCCAGGGGCGGCGCTCCCCCCCTGCGGGAAGGGGACGTGTCGGGGGGAGACACCGCCACCATTCCCGGGGGGACATACTGCTGTCACCCCCCAAACACGGACATTTGGGAACCACGCCGCCCGTCAGGGTTACTATTTGCTTGTGTCGCTTGTTCGGCCCTGGTTCCTATTGGAACTCATCTGTTTTGAATGAATTCTCCGGCTTCCGTTTGTTTGCCAAGTAGTATTTGTTTTGGTTCGACCCTGACTCCGAGGCCCAAACCAGCAGTAAAAACTCGACCTTCTAGCCGTGAATGCGCGCATTGTCGCAACAGTCTCGATTGCTATCGCAAATCCAATGCAAATCCGTCCACTTCGTCCTCGCTGCAACTTTTGGGGCACGTTGGGGGAAGGAGGGGTGAAAGGATGAGGGAGAAGCTTGCATCAATCAACTTTCAGGGTTTATTGACATTGTTGTGCTCTGCGTACTTGAGCTGCTTGTCAGCAGTGGTGTCCACTGGCAATGTGGCGTTCACAGGCGACGGGGTGCTCACACTCACAGTGGTGCTCAGGCGTTGCTGGACTCGGGTGGTGTTGATCGGGCTCCGAGGCCCAATCCAGCAGTCAAGACATGGCCTTCGAGCAGTAAATGCGCGAATGGTCGCAACATTCTCGACTCTTATCGCAAACCCAACACAAATTTATCCAGTTTGTCCTCGCTGCAAGATTTGGGACATGTTGGAGGGAGGAGGGTTGGAAGGGTGAGGGTGATGCTTGCCTCGATCAACTTTCAGGTTTATCGATGCTGTTGTGCTCTGCGTGCCAGGTGTTCACTGGCAAGGTCCCGGCAGTGTTCAGATTCACATTGGTGCTGAGGCGTTGTTGGACTCAGACAGTATTGATCCAGCTGAGGCCGAATCCAAAAGGTAAACGATTCTCTTGGAAGAAATGTGCGTGCGGTCGCAACAGTCTCGATTCCAAGCGCAAATCCAATACAAATAAATCCAGTGTGTCCTCGCTACAATTTGTACCTAACAGCTTGTGCTGATCGGTTTCTAGTGGGCTCAAAAGAGAGCATCTTGACGCCCCAGGGGGGTCTGGGCAGGATCCGGAGGCGGGATCTGGACAGATCTGGACAAAAGTGCAGCCCCAGGAATCTTTAGGAATCCTTAGAAATTCTTACGCATCCTTTGGAACCCATTCCCAAAACACCATTCCCAGGCCACATTTTGAATGCCCGGAGCCAACTGTAAGCCACTTCGTGTTCTTCGCGTTCCCAGAACACCATTCCCAGGCTACATTTTGAATGCCCGGAGCCAACTGTAGGCCACTTCGTGTTCTTCGTTGTCCCAGAACACCATTCCCAGGCCACATTTTGAATGCCCGGAGCCAACTGTGGGCCACTTCGTGTTCTTCGCGTTCCCAGAACACTACTCCCAGGCCACATTTTGAATGCCCGGAGCCAACTGTAGGCCACTCCGTGTTCTTCGTGTTCCCCGAACACCAGTCCTGTGCCATATTTTGATTGCCCAGAGCCAGCTGTGGGCCACTTCGTGATCTTCGTGTTCTCAGAACACAATTCCTGTACCATATTTTGATTGCCCAGAGCCAACTGTGGGCCACTTCGTGATCTTCGTGTTCCCAGAACACCAGTACTGTGCCATATTTTGAATGCCCGAGCTGAGGCAGGCTGAGGCCGAGGCAGGCTGAGGCCGAGGCAGGCTGAGGCCGAGGCAGGCTGAGGCCGAGGCAGGCTGAGGCTGAGGCTGAGGCACGCCGAGGCAGGCTGAGGCTGAGGCTGAGGCAGGCTGAGGCTGAGGCAGGCTGAGGCTGAGGCTGACGCAGGCTGAGGCCGAGGCAGGCTGAAGTTGAGGCTGAGGCAGGCTGAGGCTGAGGCAGGCTGAGACTGAGGCTGAGGCAGGCTGAGGCTGAGGCTGAGGCTGATGCAGGCTGAGGCTGAGGCTGGCTGAGGCTGCAGGCTGAGGCTGAGGCTGAGGCAGGCTGAGGCTGAGGCTGAGGCTGAGGGCTGAGGCTGAGGCTGGCTGAGGCAGGCTGAGGCTGAGGCTGAGGCTGAGGCTGAGGCTGAGGCTGAGGCTGAGGAGGCTGAGGCTGAGGCTGCAGGCTGAGGCTGAGGCAGGCTGAGGCTGCTGAGGCTGAGGCTGAGGCTGACGCTGAGGCTGAGGCAGGCTGAGGCTGAGGCTGAGGTGAGGCAGGCTGAGGCTGAGGCTGAGGCAAGCCGAGGCAGACTGAGGCTGAGGCTGAAGCTGAGGCAGGCTGAGGCTGAGGCTGAGGCTGAGGCTGAGGCTGAGGCAAGCTGCGGCTGAGGCAGGCTGAGGCTGAGGCTGATGCAGGCTGAGGCTGAGGCAGGCTGAGGCTGAGGCTGAGGAGGCTGAGGCTGAGGCTGAGGCTGAGGCTGAGGCTGAGGCTGAGGCAGGCTGAGGCTGAGGCTGAGGCGAGGCAGGCTGAGGCTGAGGCTGAGGCAGGCTGAGGCTGAGGCTGAAGCTGCTGAGGCAGGCTGAGGCTGAGGCTGAGGCTGTAGCTGAGGCTGAGGCAAGCTGCGGCCGAGGCAGGCTGAGGCTGAGGCTGATGCAGGCTGAGGCTGAGGCAGGCTGAGGCTGAGGCTGAGGCAGGCTGAGGCTGAGACTGAGGCTGAGGCAGGCTGAGGCTGAGGCCGAGGCAAGCCGAGGCAGGCTGAGGCTGAGGCTGAGGCTGATGCTGAGACAGGCTGAGGCTGAGGCTGAGGCAGGCTGAGGCTGAGGCAGGCTGAGGCTGAGGCAGGCTGAGGCTGAGGCCGAGGCAGGCTGAGGCTGAGGCAGGCTGAGGCTGAGGCTGAGGCAGGCTGAGGCTGAGGCCGAGGCCGAGGCCGAGGCAGGCTGAGGCTGAGGCCGAGGCAAGCCGAGGTAGGCTGAGGCTGAGGCTGAGGCTAATGCTGAGGCAGGCTGACGCTGAGACAGGCTGAGGCTGAGGCTGAGGCAGGCTGAGGCTGAGGCAAGCTGAAGCTGAGGCCGAGGCAGGCGAATCCTTCGGAATCCTTAGGATTCCCTAGGAATTCTTAGGAATCCCTAGGAATCCGGATTCCTAAGGATTCCTAAGGTTTCCTAAGGATTCCTATGGATTCCTAAGGATGCCTAAGGATGCCTTAGGAAGCCCTAGGATTCCTTCGGATTCCATTGGATCCTAATGCCGCTGCCACTGCGACTGTCATTGCGAATGCGACTGCGACTGCGAGAACAGCAGAATTCTACAACTGGACTCTCACCTGAATCATAAGGGGAATGCTTCCAGATATGCTTATACACATCGCTGTTAGGTTGCTTTGCCGGGATAGTTGAGCCAAGTTGGAGGGAGGAGGGGTGGAAGGATAAGGGAGGAGCTTGGCGATGGTGTGTCCACAGGCATCTGGGTGCGCTCACTGTCACTGTGCTCAGGCGATGCTGGACCCAAGTAGCACTGATTGTATCTGGGTGCAGCCAGCTCCACATCACGACGACACCGATGGAAGCACCTCCTCATGCCACAACAGCGTTTGGATGCATCGTGGCCATTACTTCGGCTACGCCAGAAAAGGGCAAAACTTTAACCACGCCCATGTACTATTATGCTTATTCCCTACCTAGGCTCTGCCCAGAAGGGTTCTTACCCTGCATGCTTAAAGGGCCGGGCAGTGCTCCCCGCCCCGGGCGGTTCCCCCAGGATCCGCCCCGCGGCTCCCCCAGTGACGTTCCGTTAGCTTAGCGTTGCTTATCTCATCTTAGCGTAGCCTAGCTTACCTTAGCTTAGTTTAGCTTAGCCTAGCCTAGCCTAGCTTAGCTCAGCTCAGCTTAGCGCAGCATTATCATAACATAGCATATCATATCATATCAGATCATTACATCGCATATCATAGCATAGCGCAGCATAACATAGCATAGCATATCATAACGCAGCATAACATAGCATATCAAACCATACCATAGTTTAGGTTAGCATAGCACCGCGCAGCATATCATAGCATAGTATCGCATAGTGCAGCATAGTGTAGCATAGCATAGCATAGCATAGCATAGCGCAGCATAGCATAGCATAGCATAGCATAGCATAGCATAGCGCAGCATAGCATATCATAGCATAGAATCGCATAGCGCAGCATAGCATATCATAGCATAGCCTAGCATAGCATAGCACACACATGCGTGTGTCTGTGCGTGTGCGAAGGCAAAGCAAAACCAAGCAAACGCAAACGCAAAAGCAAAGCACAATCAACAGCAACAGCAAAAGCAAAAGCAAAGGCAAAAGCAAAGGCAAGAGCAATAGCAAAGGCAATGCAATGCAAAAAAACAAACCAATGCGAACGTGTAGATGTAGATTCAGATGTAGGTGTAGGTGTAGATGTGGATGTAGGTGTATATGTAGATGTACATGTAGGTGTAGATGTAGATGTGGACGTGAGTGTAGTTGTAGATGTAGATGCAGATGTAGATGCATGTGTACATGTAGATGTAACTGTAGGTGTAGATGTGGATGTAGGTCTAGATGTAGTTGTAGGTATTAAGCTGTACTACTACTACTACTACTACTACTACTACTACTACTACTACTACTACTACTACTACTACTACTACTACTACTACTACTACTACGACTGCTACTACTACTACTACTACTACTACTACAACTACAACTACAACTACAACTACAACTACAACTACAACTACTACTACTACTACTACTACTACTACTACTACTACTACTTCTACTACTACTACTTCTACCGCTACTGCTACAACTGCGACTATGAGGAGCAGGAGGAGGACGGCGTTTACCGTTCCTACTAATATTGCTCTCCTCGGGGCTCCAACTCCTAGAAGGGTCGCTCTGGGATAATTGTTATAATGTGTCTTCTTGTTGTTAATATTACCTAGCAGCTTTTGCTGATAGGTTTCTAGTGGGATCAAAAGAGATCATCTTGACGCGCCGAGGGGGTCTGGGCGGGATCCGGAAGCAGGATCCTGACAGATCCGGACAAAAGTGCAGCACCAGGAATCCTTAGGAATTCTTGCAGATTCTTGGGAATCCTTAGGAATCCATTCCCAGAACACCATTCCCATGCCACATTTTGAATGCCCGGAACCAACTATAGGCCACTTCGTGTTCTTCCTGTTCCAAGAACACCATTCCCAGGCCACATTTTGAATGCCCGGAGCCAACTGTAAGCCATTTCGTGTTCTTCGTGTTCCCAGAACCCTATCCCAGGCTACATTTTGAATGCCCGGAGCCAACTGTAGGCCACTTCGTGTTCTTCGTGTTCCCGGAACACCACTCCTGTACCATATTTTGATTGCCCGAAGCCAACTATGGGCCACTTCGTGTTCTTCGTGTTCCCAGAACACCAGTCCTCTGCCATATTTTGAATGCCCGAGCTGAAGCAGGCTGAGGCCGAGGCAGGCTGAGGCCGAGGCAGGCTGAGGCTGAGGCCGAGGCACGCCGAGGCAGGCTGAGGCTGAGGCTGAGGCAGGCAAAGGCTGAGACAGGCTGAGGCTGAGGCTGACGCAGGCTGAGGCCGAGGCAGGCTGAAGTTGAGACTGAGGCAGGCTGAGACTGAGGCTGAGGCAGGCTGAGGCTGAGGCTGAGGCTGATGCAGGCTGAGGCTGAGAGGCTGACGCTGAGGCTGAGGCAGGCTGAGGCTGAGGCTGACGCTGATGCTGAGGCAGGCTGAGGCTGAGACAGGCTGAGGCTGAGGCTGATGCAGGCTGAGGCTGAGGCAGGCTGAGGCTGAGGCTGGGGCAGGCTGAGGCTGAGGCCGAGGCAGGCTCAGGAGGCTGAGGCAGGCTGAGGCTGAGGCAGGCTGAGACTGAGGCTGAGGCAGGCTGAGGCTGAGGCTGAGGCTGATGCAGGCTGGGGCTGAGAGGCTGACGCTGAGGCTGAGGCAGGCTGAGGCTGAGGCTGAGGCTGAGACCGAGGCAGGCTGAAGCTGAGGCTGAGGCAAGTCGAGGCAGGCTGAGGCTGAGGCTGAAGCTGAGACAGGCTGAGGCTGAGGCTGAGGCTGAGGCAGTGGCTGAGGCTGAGGCAAGCTGAGGCTGAGGCAGGCTGAGGCTGAGGCTGATGCAGGCTGAGGCTGAGGCAGGCTGAGGCTGAGGCTGAGGCAGGCAGAGGCTGAGGCTGAGGCTGATGCAGGCTGGGGCTGAGAGGCTGACGCTGAGGCTGAGGCAGGCTGAGGCTGAGGCTGAGGCCGAGGCAGGCTGAGGCTGAGGCTGAGGCAAGCCGAGGCAGGCTGAGGCTGAGGCTGAGGCGGGCTGAGGCTGAGGCTGAAGCTGTGGCTGAGGCTGAGGCAAGCTGCGGCTGCGGCAGGCTGAGGCTGAGGCTGATGCAGGCTGAGGCTGAGGCAGGCTGAGGCAGGCTGAGGCTGAGGCTGAGGCAGGCTGAGGCTGAGGCTGAGGCCGAGGCAGGCTGAGGCTGAGGCCGAGGCAAGCCGAGGTATGCTGAGGCTGAGGCTGAGGCTGAGGCTGAGGCAGGCTGAGGCTGAGACAGGCTGAGGCTGAGGCTGAGGCTGAGGCAGGCTGAGGCTGAGGCAGGATGAGGCTGAGGCCGAGGCAGGCGAATCCTTCGGAATCCTTAGGAATCCCTAGGAATCAGGATTCCTAAGGATTCCTAAGGTTTCCTAAGGATTCCTATGCATTCCTAAGGATGTTTCAGGATGCCTTAGGAATCCCTAGGAATCCTTCGGATTCCATTGGATCCTAAGGCCGTTGCCACTGCGACTGTCATTGCGAATGCGACTGCGACTGCGAGAACAGCAGAATTCTACAACTGGATTTTCACCTGAATCTTAAGGGGAATGCTTCCAGATATGTTTATTAGAACCACGCGCGCGCTTCGCGCGCGCTTAGGTTCTAGCTAGGAAGCGAGCTTGAGTCAACGAAAGTCGCAGGGAAGGGGGCAGGGGGAAGAAGGCCAGAGAGCGCTGAAGGATACAAATACTGGAACCCTCTTGTGATTTTGTGGGGGGCCTCGTCCGGCCGCTCGCTGGGAGTTTCACGTAGCTTCTCGGGAGCCTCTGAACCTGTCGGGGGCCTCCTGGAAGCAGGTTCGAAGCATTTTGGGGGCCGATTTGGGGCTTCTCGGGGCCTCCTTTGGGCCTCTTGGGGGTCTCCTGGGGCCTCTTGAGGGGCCTCCTTGGGGCCTCCTGGCGGCCTCTTGGGGCGGAAGGCTCGAGCTTGCGGTTCGTGGTCCCCCTCTGGGCCCCCTCTTGGGCCCGTCTTGGGGCCCTCTTGGGCCATCTTGGGCGCCTCTTGGGCCGTCTTGGGGCCCTCTTGGAAGCTTCTTGGGCCGTCTTGGGGCGGTCTTGGAGGCCTATTTTTGCTTCTTGGGCCTCTCTTGGGCTGCCTCTCGTAGCGTCTTGGAGGCTTCTGGGACCTTCTTGGTGTCATGACAGGCGTCTTGGAATGGCACGATTTTTGTTTTTTGGACCTCTCTTGGGGTGCCTCTCGGAACGTCTTGGGCTGATTTTGGAAGCCTTTTGGCGCCTCTGGGCGGTGTTTTGGCGCCTCCTGGGATATGTTGGGCCGGAAGCTCGGAATTCGAGAGTGGCTTTCTCCTTCTGGGACCCCTCTCGAAGTCGTCTTGGGGTTCTCTTGGGCCGTCTTGGGGCCGTCCTGAGCCACTCGTGCGCAGCCTTGGAGCGCTCCCGGAGGCCTCCTAGGCCGTCTTGGAGGCCTCTTGGGCCGTCTTGGACGCGGTGAAAGCCCAAGATGCGAACATGCGAAAAATATACGCTTTCCCATAGGAATGGCACGATTTTTGTTTCTTGGACCTCTCTTGGGGTGCCTCTCGGAACGTCTTGGGGTGCTTTTGGGAGCCTTTTGGCGCCTCTTGGCGGCATTTTGGCGCCTCCTGGAGCCTCTTGGGCCGGAAGCTCGGAATTCGAGGTTGGCTTTCTCCGTCTGGGACCCCTCTCGGAACTCGTCTTGGGGCTCTCTTCGGCCGTCTTGGGGCCGTCCTGGGCCACTCGTGCGCAGCCTTGGAGCGCTCCCGGAGGCCTCGTAGACCGTCTTGGGCGCCTCTTGGGCCGTCTTGGACGCGGTGAAAGCCCAAGAGGCGAACATGCGAAAAATATACGTTTTCCCATAGGAATGGCACGATTTTTGCTTCTTGGGCCTCTCTTGGGCTGCCTCTCGGAGCGTCTTGGAGGCTTCTGGGACCTTCTTGGTGTCATGACAGGCGTCTTGGAAGGCATCTGGAGCCATCGGAGCGCGTTCCGAAGCCGCCTGCGAACGATCTTGGACGGCATCCGGCGGTCCGACGAGCCTCCGGGCCCCCCGGGGCCCACATTTGTGGTCGAGGTCCCGTCCCCGGGCCCCCGGACCCGGTGCGCCGTTATATGTATATATACATCGCTGTTAGGTTGCTTGCCGGGATAATGAATTGTATTATTCTTACCATTAGTATCATGAGTATTGTTATTATTCCTCCTCCTCCTCCTCCTCCTCCTCCTCCTCCTCCTCCTCCTCCTCTTCTTGTTCTTCGAGCACCTGCCCGCGCCGTTCAGCAGCTCCTCCAGGTCCAGCAGGCAGAGGCCGAACGACTCCGGCAGCACCCCGTGGCCGGGCCGCGGCCAGACCGCCCCGCGCGGCCGCGACAGCGCGAGCAGGGGCGCGCCCTCGCCTCCGCCACCAGCGCCCTCACCCTCCGCCGCGCCTTCGCCCTCTGCCGCCGCAGCGCGGCCCCCGCGGCCGCCGGCGGCGAGCCGGGGCGCGCCCTCGCCTCCACCACGGCCGCCCTCATCCGCCAGCCCGTCCCCGCGGGCGGCGGACCGCTTCTCTGGCAGCGGGCCCTCGCGCTGGCCGACGCGCACGATGACGCACGCCACCTCCCCGAGCTCCAGCAGCACCCGTCCTGGGACTGGCCCGAAGAAGTCCACGGCGTCCCCCCGTCCCGGCACCGCACGGTACAGCGGCGCGAGCGCCGCGGCGGCCGCCTCCAGAGCTGCCGGGGGCCCGCCGGGCCCGCCGACCGCCAGGGCCGCCTCTGGCGACCAGTGCAGCGCCCCGCCGGAGGCGGCCACCGCTCGCGCCGCGAAGGCGGAGGCGGCGGAGGCGAACGCGCCGGGGATGGCCTCCCGGACTCGCTGGTTGAAGGGGTGGCTCTCGACGATGGACTCGCGGGAGGAGGGCACGCGCCAGTCTGCCTGGGTGATGAACTTCAGCCCGTAGCGCCGGAGCGGCAGCCAGGCGAAGGCTTCCTGCTGGGGCGCCTCGCCCGCGGGGGTGTCGAGGCAGAAAGCCAGCTTGAGCTCAGCCTTCGCGGGCTGCGCGTAGTCCCCCCCGGTGGGAGCGTCGAGCGCTGTCGTGTGCACCAACCACCGCTGCACCCAGTGGCGCTGCTGGCTGGCTGCGCGCGGCGCGCGGCCCGACCCATCGGCCCCAGACTCGAGGGTTGTCAGCTCCACTTCCTGGCAATCCTGGCACCCGTGCTCCCTCAGGCGGGTGACTCGGCGAAACATGTCCCTGCTCAGGCCCGTCTCGTGGTCCCTGACCTTGATCATCTCGAGGCGGCGCAGGAACAGCAGCAGCGCGGGCTGCACGTCGCGCAGCGCCCGCCTGGCCACGTCCTTCGCGCCGAGGCGGCGCCTCCGCAGTGGCCCGCGGCTGGTCCGCAGCGGCATCACCAGCCGCGTGCCTCTGCTTGGCGTTTCGGGCGCCGACAATGGAAACGGTAGCAGCGAGCCGAGCCCGTTGAGCGCGTCGGCATCGAAGAGGAAATTGAAGGGGCCCGAGTGCAGCACTGGCGTAGAAGTCACCAGAAACACAGACTTGAACCCGATTCCCTTCGCGCCGATAAAGCGTTTGTCAGTAGCCAGCTTGGTGGACTGGTCGATGTCGCAGATGGCTCGCACGTTCTCCTCTGTAAAGCCCACCTCGTTGTGTTCGAAGATCAGCAGCGCATCCGCCTCGTCTCGTGCGCCGCGGTGGGCTGCGAGCGATGTCAACTGTCCGAAGCGCTCCTGACGACATTCGTAGGTGAGGCGGAGTTCGGGAGTGGAGCCCTCTGGGTAGCTGCAGTCGTCCACATTCTGGATGAGCTCTAGCAGGTAGTGGGCATCCCCGCTGTACAAGTCCTCAGATAACCTCCTCACTGCGCCCTGCACCGTTGCATGCAAAGAGCGGATGCCATCGTCTGCCGGCTCTCGTAGCCACGACCGGGTCACCAGGTCCACGTCGAAGAGGTCGACCTTCTTGAGCCGCGCGATGTCTCCGCACACGCGCGCGTTCTGCTGCTCGGGAGAGCCCTGTGCGCCAGCCGCCTCTCCGACATCCCCTGGCAGCTCGGCGCGCCACCCAGAACGGGCGGCGGCGCCCGCGCCCCGTCCGCCCCGCTCGGCGACGCCGTCTGCGGCCGGCTCCGCGGCGACGGCGGCGGGCGGAGCCGAGGCCGCCCCCGCCGCGCCGCCCTTCCCCAAGGCCCCCGCCGGCTCTGCCGCCGCGGCCTCCGGCCCAGCCTCGGAGGGCCCCGCGGCCACGAGCTCTGCCGCCGCCGTCGCCCCCGGTGCGCCCCAGGGCGGCTTGGACCACTCGGACACGCCGAAGCAGCGCCCGAGGCGGCCGAGGGCCGCGGCCGCGGGCGCGGCGGCCAAGGGCTCTGCCGCGGCCACGGTCGCCGCCGCGTCCGCGAGGGCCTGCCGCGGTCGCTGCAGGGCCACGTAGCCCGAGCCGAGCGCCCGGAGCACGCTCGCGGGCGTTTCCCTCGGCAGCGCAGCGGTGGCCCGCAGCAGGAAGAGCTCGGCCTGCAAAGGCGCGCCCTCTCCGTCCGACGCCCACGCGCCGTACTGGCGGCCCGCCGCCGACTGCAGCGCGTCCGACGGCGGGCTCTCCTCGAGGAAGAGGGCCAGCAATACGGCCGCGGCGCGGCGCGCGTCGTACTCCCGCATGGCCTCCTCGAAGGACGACAGGCTGCAGTCCCCAGGCGCGGGCAGCCTCACGAAGGAGCCGCGCCGCACCTCCACGACGCGGATGGCGCCGCCGCCGCCCGCGGCCGCGAACGCGCCCGACCGCAGGAAATCGGGCAGGCTGCCGAGCGCCCGCCCGAAGTCGGCAGGCCAGAGGGGCAGCGCCTCGCCCAGATCCAGCAGGGGCGGCACCGACCGCAGCGCGGCCGCGGCCTCTGCCGCGAGCGCGGGGTCGCCACCTGGCGCCTCGCGCGGCGGCTCCGTCTCGAGGGCGTCGTGCAGCCCACGAGCCGCCAGCACGGCGGCCAGCTGCACCACGGGGCAGGCGCGCCCTGGCGGGGCGCCCGGCGTCTCCGCCCGCGCCGCGGCCACCGCCCCTCGCAGGTCGCGGGGCGCCAGCAACGCGCCGAAGTGGCTGCTGGCCGCTCGGGCCACGAGGCGCTCCTCGGCCCCGGCGGCGGCCAGCTTCGCGCAGAGCCTCGCCACGTCGCCCTCGAGGCCCGGGAAGCTCCCGGCGCGCCCAGCAGCATCCGCGAGCTTGCCGCTCTGCTGCGCCACGAAAGCGCCGTAGCTGCAGTCCAGGCCCACCTGGGTCCATTGAGGCACCCCCAGCCGGCGGCACAGCGCCTCCTCCCCGCGGCCCACCGCCAGCAGCAGCGCTCCGGGGGACCCTGCAGGCGCGTCCGCCTCGCCAAGGGCGGCTCGGCGCACGATCTCGACCAGCTCCCTGGCAAGCCTCTCTCGCAGCTGCTCCGGACTCTCACCGGCTCCGCCGCGCTCTGGTTGCCCCAGCGCGCCCTCGCCATCCCCGCCAACCTCGGCCTCGCCCTCCACCTTGCCATGAACCGAAGGGCCCTGAGCTCAGGAAGAGGGGTCCTGCAGCCCTGAGGCTTCCCCGGAGCCGTGTAGCACGCCCCAGACCCCTGCAACCTTTCCTGGAATCTTCCAGAAATCCCCAGGGCCCAGGACCCTCTTCCTATCAGGGAACCCTGTCTCACGACGGCCACCGCCGAGCGCGGAGCCGCCTCGGCCGCGACCACCTCGGCCGCGACCTCGACATACATACATACATACATGCATGCATGCATGCATGCATGCATACATACATACATACATACAGATACATACATACACGTATATATATATATGTGTATGTAAGTATAAGAAATGTTTTCTACGTTGTGCAATATAGTTGGTGCAATCTATCTGGTACAATCAAAGTAAATCAACGGACTGCAAGCCAATGCAAAGCAGGACAAAGCAACGCAAAGCAACGCAAAGCACTGCAAAGCACTGCACAGCAATGCAAAGCAATGCCATGCAAAGCACCGCAAAGTAACGCAAAGCAAGGCAAAGCAACACTATGCAAAGCAATGCCATGCAAAGCAGTGCAAAGCAAGGCCAAGCAACGCAATGCAAAGCAGTGCAAAACAATGCAACGACGAGGCGGCGACGGGGCGGAGACGGCGAGCACGGAGACGCCAGACCAGCACGCAGATCCAGACGACGGGCGGCGGCGAGGCGGCAACGGGGCGGCGACGGCGAGCACGGAGCCGCCAGACCAGCCCGCAGGCCCAGTGCCTGGGAGAGAAGAAATAAGAACGCCTAAGTACAAGCACTGTTTGAAGAGAGAATGTCAGGATGGAATTGTTTGCTGGGGCGCCGAAGCGAACTGGTGGAAAGCCTGCCCCTGTGACAGGCTGGTCGCAGACCGAAGCCTGCACGGGGCAACGCGTCCCCAGACGTCTCCTCGCTACCGAAGTTCGACCCCCCCTGGTCGCGGCCGAGGGACGGAGAAGGTCGGGCGCGGGATCGCGCCGCGTCGCTGGTGCACTGGCGACGCGGCGCGAACGCCCCCCGAGCCCATCCACTCTGGCGGCCCCTGCTTGGGCGGCCCGGAGAACCCCCGGACGCCTGGGCGATCGTGAACGACAGCTGGGTCCTCCTGCCCCCTGTGGCCTCCTCCTCCTCCTCTCCCTCCCGAGGCGCGCCGACCTGCCCTGCCTCCGCGGAGCGCGCCGACGGGAACCCGACGAGCCGGTAGAAGATGCCGTCGACGTACGCGCGGACCTGCTTGGCCATCCTGTCCGGCCTCGAGCCCTGGGATTGGCGGCGCGCACAGGGGAGGTTTAGACAAGGTCGTCGACGTCGACGTCGTCGTCTGATGTCCTTGGGCGTTTCTGCGGTTGCTCGTCGCCACCGCTGCGCACGGCTCGGAGATCTGGCCAGGACGGACCGCGGGGCGCGCCCAGGGAATCTTGACCGAAAACGAGTGGAGGGAGGCGGCCTTCTGAGAAGACGGGGGCGTCATTGAAAGGCCTGGAAGCTGCTCATTACTCAGGTCACTCAACTTCGCGCATCGCGCCCCGCAATGTGCGACCCGCACGGATACCTTCGCGCCCTCGCGAGGCCACCCTGGAGAAGGGCAACTCTCCTTCCCGCTCAGCGACGCGCGAATCGGGATTTTCTTCGCGCTTCTGGGGGGGCCATGCTCAAGGGTGCGGCCACGTCACACAATGGTGCCCCTGGCGATGATCAGTACAGTGGTTGCCAGGCCAGCTCGTTGGCGTCGCTGCCGTCACCAGTGAGATTCTTTGATCGTCCTGTCCAACATCTTTCTCAGCGGCAGGGAACAGTTGATCGTTCCCCCGCGTTGTGTTCTCAACCGTCATCTCAGAAGAAGCCCGCTGCCGCTGCCTTCTGAGACAGCCGCCCCCCCCCCCTCGCCCCGATCCTCTTCAGAGCACGCCGCCAACCTGGTGCAGCGCATCTTCCGTGAGCGCCTCTTCGGACGGACCATGCATCATCTCGCCTTTCTTCCTCATCCTGGCCAGGAACTTCCTCTGGGAGCCTCGATCGCTGAGCTCTGCGAGCGCTTCCAGGTACTGAAGTCGGGCATCTGGGCCAGCCAGGGCTGTCCAGTGAGACAATGCCTCCAGCACAGGCAGGGAGCCGCTTTGCAGTAGCATGCTCTTGAGGAGCCTGTTGCGGGCCATCGACGACGGCACCATCTGGTCGATAAAAGAATCCTCCTGTATATAGACCCCCATGGCTCGGAAGTCCTTGAGCCCCCGAGCCAGCGCAATCTTCTCTAGCCTCTGTGCGATACTTACCGCGCGGGGAGCGTATCTGCCTCTGTTTGCTCCCGCATTCCGAATGAGCCTCCCGTCAAACATCTCCCTGATCAGCTCAGGAGCAGAAAGCACTGGGTACTCCCTGGGTATTTCGGGCAACATGTCCAGCCTGAATTGTCTGGCAACCTCCGGGTGGTATTGCAACTTTCCCAGGCAGTGGTCTTCCAGCCGGTCCTTGCCGAAAAAGAGCCTGTGACGCATGATCGCGCACTCCAAGTCATACAGAGTTAGTAGAACTTGGGTCGAAAAGCAAATCAATACAGTTGCATCAATGAGGAGCAGCATCTTTGCGACGCCTGCAACCATCGCCCCTACAAATGGATCAGCGAAGAGCTCGTCCTCTGTAATCCTCCTGTCCTTGCAGGTCGCTTCAATCAGCCCGCGGACATAGTCAGCTCTCAGGAACCCATGCTCTCGAATATACCGGTCAAATGCAGCAGCCAGCGTTGCCGTGTCGGTAGCGCAGGAGACACGCCCCAGCACTCCTCGACCTGAAGACAGGCCGTCGTACTGAAGCGCGTATTGCGCCAAGCTGTGGACGATGAGCGGTGGATTGGTGGTGGGGGTACCCCTTCCATCTCCTTCGCCTCCTCCTCCTCCTCCTTCCCCACTCGGGGCCGCGTCGCTGCCTGCTTCATCTTCATCTTCGCCGCACTCGCTGCCATCCTGCTCTTCCGCTTCCACCGTATCGGTGCCTCTGTCCTTCGCCGGCCCCTCCTCACGATTGTCCACGGCCTCCACCACCCGCACGTCATATCTCCACCCGAGCTTAAAGACATCCTTCCGGCGATTCAAGGATGGGTCCCTGAGGAATGGAGCCCTCTGAACGAGTGGCCTCGAAAAGTGAAAATTCAGCTTGAGAGCCTCTTCCTATTCTAAGGGCCCCTTCCCTCGGCACCCCGTCTTTGAACCGCAGATCCTTGCGCCGTGCCATCCAGGACTCCAGAAACATGCTCGACGCCTCTCTGGGGTACTTTGTCGAGAACTCCCTGCAGAGCAGCCGGACGCTCACCTGCCTGGGAGGCCGACCCTGCACCAGCGCCGACCCTGGCCAGGCCGATCCTGGGCTCAGGGCCGCCCTCAGCGGGCAGAAGCTCTGATTGGCTGACGGGAGCAGAAGGGGGGTTAAAGGCAATGCGCTCGTCACCAGACACGCCCACGGATCGAGGGGGCAGGCGAGGGAAGTCGGGGAAGTCAGCATCGCCCTCCCAGCCTGGCCAGAGACCCCCCCCCCTCACGGGGACTCCGCTGACGGGCGGTTTGGCCACCGAAGCGGACAGCGCTGCAACGCCAGAACGAATAGTCCCCAAAGCGGTAGACTCTGGCGGGCCTCCGAAGCACCCGTCAGTGAGTGCCCACTACGGTGCCGCCGAAGGGAGGCACCCGCGCCCACCCCTAGGCCCAGAATCGGCTGGCCAAGGCCGGCGTCGGCGCACAGCCGGCGGCGCCGCCCGCGACTCCCAAATCCGCCAAAAACGGCCCCCCTTCTAGGATCGTCTCCCGCGGAGCCCCGCGGAGTCCAATCCCGGCCCCTTGTTCCGAGCCGCGCCCGGCCGCGGCGACGGGGGGGGGGGGCCGCGACGCCTGCGAGGCGAGGAAGGGGGGCTGACAGCTGGCGCCCCTCCCACCACCCCCGGTCGCCTGCCCTTCATCAGCTCCGTCAGCGCCCTGACTCTGCCCGCCTCGCTGGTGGAACAGAATGGTCGACTCCCCGGAACTGGCCTGGTTTTTAAAGTGAAAGGAACAAACAAATCCTGGAGGGAAGAGGCCCTCATGCTTTTCGCCGTTTTCGGGCCCCTGGGGCCCTCCACGAGCCCCAGGACCGTAACAAAGACGACTCCGGATGACAAGCTGCCCCAGGATCTAGGACCCGTCCATCTCGCAGCCTCCCAAGGAAACTAAGGCGCACACAATACTCGATCCTCGATCCTCGAACCTCGACCCTTCCTCTCCATTAAAATTTCCCCCCCAAATCCTCCCCTGGACCCCTCCTCGGGTCCTCCCTGGACCATTGGTTTCTCACCATGGCTGGAAACGGATCCCAAGACGCCAAAGTGGCTCAAAACCTGCATCCTCGAAGCTCGAACCTCAGTAGTCATTCGATGCCCGCCTCGCTGAGGACCGCCCCGGCGGGAGGCGCGTCCATCCCGCGCGCCTCCACCTCCTCGCGGTAGCCCGCCTCCTGTCCCGGGTTGCCAGACGTGCTCCCGGCACAGGGTGCCCCTGGCTCTCGGCGGCGACGAGAGGGGCGAATAGCCCAGGGGCGGGCGTTACACGCATTCGCCCGGGAGCCTTGTGGAAGACATAGATCATCGGCGCCCCAGGATACGTGTATTGCTCCCCCCCGGGCTATTCGCCCCCATCGTCGCCTCTGAGGCTCCCCCGCGCCACGAGCACCCCTGGGCTCCCCGGCGCCTTCCCGGCGGCCCTCGGAGGCCTTCGGCGGCCCGCGGTGGGGGAGGCCCTCGGCGGCCTTCGGGGACTCGGGCCGCCGCGGGACCCCTTGCCGGCCCAGGCCCGGAGGAGCCCGTCGCGGGGCGCGCCAGGCGCGGTCGCCACGCCGCGGGCCCTGGGGGGGGAGGAGTGGTCTGGAGGACCTTCGCCTTCCAGAGTGGAAGTTCTCGATTCCCTGGACGGGCCAGGGACAGGTTAGCCAGCGTGGGCCCAAAACAAAGGACTCTTGGATCCTGGATGTGCAACATTTGGTAGCACGACCCGCGTATTGCGCGACCTACACGTTGATTGAAATCTGCATGGCGCAACTTACGCGGTGCAAATATGTGGCGCAGTTGACAGTTGAAGAACCTGGAATCGGCAGCTCCAGTGCTCGAGGAAACATCACACCTGCCCATCCCACCCACACCCACAAAACTCAACTGGCGCAATGACGCGAGGACCCTTGTCATGCAGATCCATGACTCGGGCGGGCGAGTGATGATGAGGACGACGAAATTGGCGACGACGAAGTTGATGGTGATGAAGATAGAGATCGTGATGGCGATGCTGGTGATACAGATGACGACGACGACGACGACGACGACGACGACGACGACGACGACGACGACGATGATGATGATGATGATGACGATGATGATGATGATGAGGTCTGAGGGTCCCTGGTGGCCAGACGATTCTTTACAGCGAAGCTGTGCGAATGGATCTGTTGTGTGCAAGCTCGAGCTTCGAAACACGGAGCGGCTCTCGGACCGCTCACAACGACCCCTGAGAAATTAATTAAAGCGCAGGGTGGCACGAGGGCGGGTGCGCTTGAATGGTTGCGGAGCAAGAACGGCCATGGGACGGATCGAACTCAGACCAGGACGACACAAACATCTGGCTAGGTCTGAGGGTCCCTGGTGGCCAGACGATTCTTTACAGCGAAGCTGTGCGAATGGATCTGTTGTGTGCAAGCTCGAGCTTCGAAACACGGAGCGGCTCTCGGACCGCTCACAACGACCCTGCTGTGCCCTACCTGGCATCTGGCCGCTTCATGCCTAGAAAGAGTCTGCTGAGGAACCCTTCCGAAAGCCTCGAGGCTCCAGAGGAAATCCAAGAGCACACCCAAGACGCGCACGGACGAGACAGGTGAGTAAAAGGCGATGGGGTGGGCGGGGTCGCGTGAGCGTGGAGGCACGGACCGCCGACTTCGTCGGGGAGCCCACACGAGAACCCCAGAGCCCACATGTTGTCGTGGTTAGCTCGTTGGCAGCCAAAAGTGCATGGGGAGATCCTCGAATGCCTCCCGTCACAAATGGTGAGCAGCTGTCTAAAAAGAACGGAGTGCGCGGAAGCGCTTGCTGATGGGAAAATAGCAATGCAAGGACACTTGACAGTCAGGCATTTGTGAAGAAGACGGGCTAGAATATTGCTAGCGTCAGTCTCACCGAATCTGGGCCAAATCAAGACGACTCCCCGAACACAGCGAGACGAGATCCATCCCACGAGGCGGCGGTACACGATGGCGGTAGCCAGCAGGGAGCCGTTTATCCAAGCACTGCAGCCCGAGAGACGGGCGTCGTCGGCCCGTGCGATCTCGCCCGTGCCGAAGCCGACTGCGAGGAGGGTCTGGCCAGCGGCAGCACGGCACGCGCGGGCGAGGGCCTGCAAGGCCTGTCGAACGCCAGCGCCTCCACCTTGAGAAAGCGAGGAAGCCGTGGCCGCCGCTGCTGGCCGAGGATCTGGCCTATGCTGTCCTCGACCTCCTGGGCCCACTCCGACACCTCGGCGTCGACCTTCTCGAGCTCCGCGAGGTAGCGCACGTGCCGTGAGTACCGAGCCGTGCTCTGCGCACTCGTGTGGCGCAGACGCGCCTGCAGCTCGGCCAGGGGCATGCCCTCGACCGCCGTGGCGTGCGACGCTGCAGAGTGCCGCATCTGGTGCGGGATCATGTCGGGCGCGCCTGGGACCAGCGACAGCCGTCGTCGGAACTCGGCACCGAAGGTCGCTGCGCTGAACGACCACAGGGGCGACCCAGCGGGCCGTGCCGCGCGGAGCAGCTTCAGGAAGTTCCCGCCTCCGCCACGCCAGGCCGCGCTCCGCAGCAGCACGCCCTCGCCCTGCGCGAGCGACTTGCTGCAGGCTGATCCCTCGATCGGGTACAGCAACAGCGCCCAGCGGGGCTCCGCATCGCGGCCTGGGCCCACCAGCGTGTCGACCGTCATGCCGACGAGGTCGCTCGGGAGGCGGATCATCGCGTCCCATGCGAGCGCGACCGCCCCCGCCCACTCGAAGTCCCCCTCGAGCGCGGCGATCCCGATCAGCGCCCAGACGATCGGCTTCCCGACGGGCGTCATCGGGGTGCTCCTCGAGTGCACTCGAAAGCCAGAGAGCGCGGCCCGCGCCAGCGGAAGGCCGCCGTGCCTCGGTCGCGGCACGCGCGGCAGCCTGTATTGCACGGACGCCAGCAGCCGCGAGCCCGTCTCCGCCAGCTCCCCCTCCCAGAACAGCTTGTCCAAGTAGGCCGCCAGGAGGACGTCCAGGCGGTCCGCCGTGATGTCGTCCAGCGACGGCGCGGCGGCCCAGGCCAGGAAGCTGGTCACGTGGTTGTCGAAGCTGCGGATGGTGGCCTCCCGCACCTTGTGCCTCTGCAAGAAGGTCAGCCCATGCCGAGGGTCGCAGTTGGCTCCGCCGAACTTCATGACTCTGAGCTTCGCCCGATTTGCCTTCTGACGTGCCAACTCGACACGACCCGCCGCCTTCGACCGAGCTGGAGCCCGAGCTCCAGGCTTCGCGCTCGGAGGAGGTGTCTTGATCTTCCCGGCCTTCCGAGGAGCGCGAGCTCGCTGCGGTCGTGGTGGCGGCGGCGGCCTCCTCCTCGGGGTCGCACAAGTCGTGTCGCCGACGTCGGAGCAGGCCGATAGGATCGTCGTAGTGGAGACGGCGAGCCTTCTCGTCAGCGGCCGCCCGAGCGAGGCTAGCCCAGGCCGTGCCAACATTCCGCGGGTCGGTTGCAAAGGGAGTCGGCTGGCCCGTCACGGTGCGTGAGCCTTTGTCTGAGGTGTTCCACTCCGAAGGTAGCCATCTCACGGCTACGGACATGTCATGAATGACGCTGTAGCTGCACAACTCTCTGCAGGTCTGATTGATCAAAGGGGATGCGGACCGACCTTTTTCCACTCCCAGTACCAGAGAAAGGTTATCATTAAGCATGAGGTGAAGATGACCCCGAGACCGCAGGGCGCGCATCTTGTGGCGCACGCCCAGCGCGAGGGCACGCCCCTCGAGCCTCAGGATGTTCTCCTCGCGGCACCAGCGGCCGAAGGTCACGTTCCGCCAGGTCTCCATCGGGAAGACGACGTCCGAGCTCACAGTGGCAAAGGACATCCCGTCGAATGGAGCCTCCGAGGTGTCGCGAGCGGCAAAGGCGAACTCCCGAGCGTGCAGGGCCCCCTCCACGTGGTACCGCCACCGCTCGCGAACCCGAGCTGTCTCCAACACCAGCTGCTGGCCGAGCTCCCGCTTGGTGACCCCGTAGCCGCCATACAAGCTGCCCGCGGGGTCGAGGTCGCCCGTGCTAGCGTCGGTGGAGTAGACCGTCGAGTCCACGGGCCGCTTCGCATCGTAGTAGGCGAAGGGCACGAGAGCGGCGGCGACTCGCAGCTCGCGAATCACCTCGGGCCATCTCCTCCAGCGGTTGTCACCCGCCTTCTTGATGAACCGATACGTCGACTGGAAGATGCACAGGAGTGGTCGGCGGAGAAGGGCCGCCCAGTTGAAGTGTCCGACCAGGCTGGCCAGCTCCTTTCCCGTGGCGTAACGCTGGGATGCCTGGCACAGCAGCGCCTGGCGGATCTTCCACATCCGCGATCGGCCCAGCGATATCCTTCCAGACTCTCTGTCAAAGATCAGACCTGTGAACTTCTGGTGCTCGCTCGGCAGCTCCATCTCCTTGCACTTGAGGCCCGCCGTGTTGAAAGCGCCGTACACCGTCTCCAGCTGAGAGACCACCTCGTCGTACTTGGAGCCGATCACGGCGACGCCGTCGACGTAGGCGGCGGCGACGGTCTCGCCCTCGAGGTCGGGAATCACCTTCCTCTCGTGAACGAGCCTGTGGTCACCGATGCCTACCGTCCTCAGCATACCCTCAACGGCGTGCTGGCAGAAGAACAAGCTCCAGTTCCAGCCCATGGGCAGCACCTTCAGACAAGGCGAACACCTGCGGCCGACGATGCCGTCGAGAGTGCCGCTCGGCAGCACGTTGGCAAGAGCACCGCGATCGATACTCGGAAGAACCATCAGCTCGCTCAGACCAGGCGGTGCAAGGAAGCGATAGAAGGCTGCCTCGATGTCACACTGACCGAGGAAGAGGCTGCTGTCGGCCCCGAGCCGTAGGCTCTGCCAGCTGCCTGCCGTCGGCAGCTCGGCGACGTCGGGGTCATAAAACATACGATTGACACGCCGGGTGTCCAGAACCATCCGCTGCTGGCCGCTCCCGTCCCGCTTGGCGACGAAGAACGGCGCGAGCGTGTGCTTGCGCTCGCTGGTGAATTCGATCATGCCCGCATTGAACAAATCGTGCAAAAAACTGGCGTAGAGCTTCGGCGAGCTCTTCAACCTGGCGTCGAAGTGAGGTGGTACATTGGCAAGCCACTCCTTACGAGGGCGCAAGAGATGCTTCTCCCAGTCCTGCCACAAGTCGCGCACGGACTCCGACAACAGGTAGGCGGGCTCGCACTTCCTGGAGTCCGAAGGCACCGCGACGCTCCCTTCGGTGAACAGAACCGCTTTCGCTGGGGACATGTCGTACCCAGGAGAACAACCACGCAGCTCAGTGTAGGCCGCCGTGAGACTGACATCAGGAGGCCCGAACTCCAACAAGTGGCCGTAGAGCGACTCGATGCCAGTGAGCTGCGCCACCGATAGCTTGTCGAACCCGTCGCCGCCCAGGCGCCCGTTGAGGAAGTTGAGCGCCGCGACGACCTCGCAGGTCCACAGCTCGACGGCCAGCTGCTGGCGGCCCCGACTCCGCCGACCTCGGGAATTTGAAAAACATGCATTGTGGTTGCGCCGCTCGAAGTGCGCAGTCGCCAGGTCCAGCGGGATCGGGAGGATGTCCCGCTGGACCACCATGATCGTGAAGTGCAAGGGAGCGTCAGCCCCCCTCCCCGCCAGCGGCGGCACCTCCACGGCCCTTTCCCTTAGGGTCCGACTTGGGTCCACCCGCCAACTGCTTCTTCAACTTCTCGATCTCCGACTTCTGCCGATCGACGGTGCTCTGCATCCCTGAGAGACGCGCCCGCCCGTCACCGCCGCCACCACCACCGTGTACGTCGTCCCCCCGCGAGGCCATCCGCTCCTCCTTCAACTTCCGCCGCTCCTTGAGGACGAGGCTCTCCTTGTGGAGCTCGTCCGTCACGAACGTGAGCAGCCTCGGCGAGATGCAGACCAGCCCGCGGGTCTCGCCCGTCCCGAGGTACAGGTGCGAGTCCTCGAGCAGCTCGTCACCTCGGGACGTCGTGAGAATCCTCTCGCGATGGCGGTACTCGGCCATCTGGAGTCGGCGGCACACCAGCTCCGCACACGACAGCTCGCTGCCATTGAGCTGATCGTACGTTAGCAGCAGGTGCATGATGCGGCAGCAGAGCTCGTGGACGGAGACGTCCTGGTCCGAGGATGACAGCCCCGTCTCCGCCTTGAACTTGGCGTGCCGAGATCTGAATGTCACGTCATTCTCTCGCACGAACTCACGCACCCACTTCACGGTGCGGGGTCCACTGATCGGGAAGAAGTCCCAGTGCGTCTCGGTGAGCTCCGCCACGGCCTCACGCATCCCGAGGAAACGCTCCGTGGCGTTGGCCCGCAGCGCGAGCACGCGCGCGTCGAGCTCGTCGCCACCGTCAGGAGGGAGAGCCCGCACCAACATCGTGCGGCCCCCCTTCATCGCCATGCCGAACCCCGACGCGAGCACGAAGGCGTCGAGATCCTCGTCGGGCAGCAGCCCCTTTCCCCCACCGTCGCTCGAGGCGATGCAGCGCCAACGCGACGGCGAGGGGTCAGGGAGGCGTCCGCGGCCGAGGCCCCACTCAGTCGGAATCTCCGCCGAGGCCAAGGCCGATCCTGAAGGCGGTCTCGCCGCCGCTGGCCTCGCCTCCGCCTCGGGCTCCTCGGGGGCTCCAGCCGACACCACCGCCGTCTCCAGCACCTCGTCGAGCGATTGCCCCAAGACGAACCGCAACTGCAGCGCGAAGGCCGCGGGGCTCATGACCCAGTCCCTGCCGTACGTGCCGACGCCCACCGGGTTGGCCCCTTCTCTGTTGAGCAGCTGCCTCCGATCCCTCATGTCGTATGGCACGATGATGCGCAGCGCCTGGACCGTCAGCTCGTGAGGGTAGACGTCTCCGTCGGGCGTCGCCATATACCATAACCTCCCGTCCTCCTCGGCTTTCTCGCTCGGAGCTAGACTCGTCACTTCCTGATAGTCGGTCGGCGTGCACGGCGCGACGGCGACGCGAGCTTGCAGGCTCTCGCCACCGCGCCACTGGATGTCGAACCGCTGTCCTGCACGAACTTGGAACGGCATAGCGTCCAATGAACACCCCGAAGAGGAACGATGCAATGGAGAGCAGAGCCGCTCCCCACTTCAGCGAGCCGACCAAGCCGTACGCGACCGCACACTCGGTCGCGTTGCCGAGGGTGCTCTCCACGATACCCCAGGCCTTGTCAGACACGATCCAGGAGCCGACACGGGCGAGGCCGACCGCCACGGCGGACAGAGGCATGAAGCGGCCGCTGTCTTTGTTTGCGCTTGAATGGTTGCGGAGCAAGAACGGCCATGGGACGGATCGAACTCAGACCAGGACGACACAAACATCTGGCTATGATGATGAGAATGACGATGAAGATGATTATGAAACTGATTATGATGATGATGGTGATGATGATGCTGATAACGATGGTGATGATTAAGATGAAGATGATGGTGATGATGATGACGACGACGATGTTGATGATGATGATTATGGTGATGCTGATGATGTTGCTGCTGAGGATTATGGTGGTGATGATGCTGCTGCTGAGGAGTATAGTGACGGCGATGCAGATGACGACGAAGTTGGTGATGGTGCTGAAGATGATCTGTATGGGATGCCACATTAATAACACAAACAACGGTGTGGTGCAAGCTGTGTGGTGCAAGCGATGTGGTACAACCCACGTGTTTCAATAGATGGGGTCCAGTCTATGTGGCGCAATCCCACCAACCTTCTGGGCTGAGGTCGTCTAGGGCGCTTCCTCTTCTTCCCCCCGTCTTCCCCTTCGGCCCTCACCGAGAGCGGGCCCTGTCAGAGGGTCCTTGTTGACCCAAGATGGCTCCAGGAGGGCACCAGACAGCCCAAGTCGGCCTCCAAGATGGCCCAGGATATCCCAAGATGGCTCCAGATGGCCCTCACCATGCTTCCAAGAGGCCCCAAGGTCCTCCCGCCACGGAGCCTCTCAAGGATGCCCTCCAGCGAACAAGATCCGTCCAAAACCTTACGCAAGCCCAATGATCTTTGCACTGTCGCCTTTTCGCTCCCGATGAGCTTTCGAGGCACCAAGGTGACTTCAAGATGGCGCAAAGGACCCCCAGGAGGGGCCCAAGGGGGCTCCAAAAACGCCCCAAGAGCACCCAAGAGCACCCCAGGAGGCGACGGTCGGGCTCAAGAGAGGCGACCCTGCTTAAGACATATTGAGACCTCCCGCCCCCTTAGATCAATGTTCCCCGAGATGGTTCGAAGCCGGCCCCCAAGGCTTCCAAGAGGACCCCAAGAGGTCTGCCAAGTGCCCCCAAGAGGACCCCAAGTTGGCCCAAGTAAGCGCCAAGAGACTCTTAGATCAACAGATCCGAGAAGATACGTATTTACGGTTGACTCCTCGGTCTGCTCAATCGATCTCAGTGTGATCCCGAGACTCGGTTTGACGGCTGCCCCCCTATTTGTTGCGCTGCTTGCTCCTTACGCTTTCCTGATCCATACAACTCGCCTGGGCATCGTGCCTGGATGGGCTCGTGGGGGCGCGCGAAGCGTTCAGACTTTCTGCGGAGTGCAACCAATGTGTTGTAAGGTATGTTGTCCATGCCATGCGGCGCGTGCGTTCTGTGGTGCAAGATCTTTGCGGGCACAAGCTATCTGGTGCACCTGCCTCTGGAAACGCCAGCCAGCGCAAGCACTGGGCGAACGCCTGGAAACGCAGGCCCCGTAGCCTGCTGGTGAGAGCACCGTTTTGGGAACAACTCAAAGAAAACTGCAGAGACACAGACATAAAAGCTTTCGGAGGTCCGCGCGGATTTGGGTCGGCGCTGGGCGCACCTTCCTGGCTCATCCTCCGCACGCGGACCGCGCCAGGGTGAAGGGGGGGGGGGCCAAGCGCATCTCCAAGAAACCCGCGCTGGCGTCCGAAAGTTTCTGTTTGTGCAGTTCGCAGGAACCCGATGTACCATTTTTCAATACGGCCCCCTCGAAGTCCCGACTTTTTCCCCAAGGGCAGATCTCTCATCCCGAACCGATTTTCGACGGCCTGGGGGCCCGGCGGGGGACTCTGGAAGCCAACGACAGCGAGAAGCATCCACCTTGATTGGTTCAATACCTTTGGCGCCCCACTCGTCACGAAAGCCGAAGTCAGGCCGCCAGCGCCCCCCACCCACGGATGTCATCGTGGCCCTGGGCGGCCGTCCGTCGGCTTGAAGAGACCCGACGCGCCCCGCGGCCGGGCCAGACCCAGCCCACGAGGGGCCGAAGACGGCTGCCAATACTCTGCAGGCCCTGGTTGGGCGACGCTGGTCCTGCCGCGCGAGGATCCTGCGAGCCTCTTCGCCGCCGGCCCAGGCGCGGGCCGCCGCGGAGCCGGGCTCGGGCCGCTCCTCCACCGCGGCCTGCGGCGCGGCCTCGGGCTCCACCTCCCAGCTGCGCTCGACGATTGCCTGTCAGAATCAGGGGGGGCGAAGCCAGAGCGACGCCGACTGCACCCACGCTGCGCTCATCCGAGCCATATCCTTACCCGCCGGCTGGTCGGCTGCGAATGCTCGGGGGGGCCAGGGTAGCGAACAACCCATCGAGGTTGGCGAGAAGGGCCGAAGAGAACAGCGGGAGGAAGAAAAGGCTCGCGCGGCATAGGAGGTTCGAGCACCGAAGCTCGAGGACTCGCTTGGTTTACCACCGCGCTTTCAAAGCGCCGCCCTCGGGCCCTGCAGGGCCGTCAGGGATGGATCCGGGATGAGGAACCGCCCACATGGAAGGGATCGAAACCTCTGGGGCAGAGCGCCTGTGCGCAGGAGGAGCATTAAAGGAACAACCGTGGAAGGACACAAAGAGCAGCGAGCCCCTTCCGAACCCGAACTGTTCCTTAGTTATCTCAGCGTCTCGTCTCGACTGTAAACCAACGGCGGGCGGGCGCAGCCGAGGAGGGGGCAGGACACCCCCGGGCGCCCGCGCCTTCGGTTTCGTCTCCGCCTTCGGCTGGACCCTTGCCGCCCACACGAGGCTGCGATCGGTGCTCCACATGCTGATGTACCCGTACCTGTCAGCTCGCCACTAGGACTTACCCTGGTGGCTGGGACGGGAGGGCTCGCGGAAAAAAACGAGGGGGAACAGCCAACGCCTTTTCAGCTTTAGGTGTGGGTGCGCGCGCATGTGATGCAGAGCAGGAGAGGAGGATACATAAGGAAGAGAGCGAGAGAGAGAGAGAAAAAAAAAACAAACAGAAAAAGAAACAACGCGCGCACACACATACACATTCACACTTGTTGCGTCGGCGGCTGGGTAGAGGGTGACTGCTCTGGCGAATTGGCAACAAGGGACACGCTGTATGCAAATTAAAGCCGCCATGCACGGAAGAGGAAGAGGAACCCTGTCGCGACACACAAACACACACACACTCACACACGCACACACACACACACACGCACGCACACACGCACGCACGCACGCGCGCGCGCACGCACGCACGCACGCACGCACGCACACACACAGAGCACACACACACACACCACACACACACTTTTTGTGTCGGCGGCTAGACAGAGTGACTGCGCTGGTGATGAAGCGCACACACATACACACACACACACGTATGCACACATACACATACACACACAAACACGTGCGTGTGTGTGTATATCTATATGCGTGTAAAAATATATTGACGTACGCACATGTTCCATATATTTGTATTGATCCGGACCCTGCGGAAACCCTGCCCCCCCACCGATACGGGACCCCTGGGATCCGGGCTTCAAGAACGCCCTCTCAGAGTGTCCCGCGAAATTTCCGGGCCTCTGGAAGTCCCTGCCAAGCCATGTGAACGGGTGGGCGGCGGTCCCAGGAGATCCCCAAGACGGTCCAAGACGGCCTCCAGCGGCCCCGGACCCCCGCCAGACGCCCGAGGACGGCTCAAATATCACCCCCAAGAGGCTTTCGAAACGCAGAACAAATTGTTTGTCCGTTGACTGGTTTATGACTTTGGGCCACTCGGTTATTCGGTCTTCCAGGCGTCCGAGAACGCCCAAGAGCCACCGAGAACCGCTCCAAGACGACCACAAAGAAGTTCCTTACAGTACAAGAGAGCCCCGAGACGGCCCAAGAGGGCTCAGAAACTGGGCCCGAAGAACCCCCCAAAGGCCGCCAAAAGGCGTCATCTTAGGGGGGGGTCGGCCGCCCTCCTGACCGATTCGGGCCCGCTGCCTAGGCCCAGCAAGGGAATTTAGGAGTTTTGAAAAACCTGAGTGGCCTCCTGCAGGGGCGTCCAAGGGGCCCCTGGGGCCACGGATCCCGGGGGGGCAAATTTTTTGTGGGGCGGGGCGGCTTCCCACCCCTTTCTGGATTATATATATATATATATATACAAATGTACATGTGTATATATATATGGATTTGTGTGTATATATATGCATGGAAATAAATGTATATATATATATATGTATATGCACAGACCCAGGTCTATATAGTTATATGTGTATATATAGTACGCATGTAATACTATGCATTCACACATGTATGTATATATATATATATATATACATATCTATACATATATGCATGCATGTATGCAGGCATGCATGCATGCATGTATGTTTATGCGGATGTAGTGTGTACGTATGTGTGTATGTGTGTGAATGTTTATATGTACAAGCACCAACGCATACACATACAATCATACATACATACATGCATGCATACATACATACATTGACAACACTCGAAGCACGAGTGTTTTCAGACAAATTGACTCGTCAATCAATACTTTTCATTTCGGGTATGCGTATCCACCGACGGAAAAAAAAAACTCGTGAGCTATTACTGTTCAGTGCTTCGTCCACTGGCACGGCAAGTATCAACTTGCGAGTGAAAATTTTCCATTGCCCACAGAAACCGAATATTAACTCGCGAACAAAAAATGTCCCATCCTAATCAGACTTAAATTCTAACAGTCGCAGTTAATGGTTCAAGTCGTAGTAGTAGTAGTAGTAATAGTAGTAGTAGTAGTAGTAGTAGTAGTAGTAGTAGTAGTAGTAGTAGTAGTAGTAGTAGTAGTAGTAGTAGTAGTAGTAGTAGTAGTAGTAGTAGTAGTAGTAGTAGTAGTAGTAGTAGTAGTAGTAGTAGTAGTAGTAGTAGTAGTAGTAGTAGTAGTAGTAGTAGTAGTAGTAGTAGTAGTAGTAGTAGTAGTAGTAGTAGTAGTAGTAGTAGTAGTAGTAGTAGTAGTAGTAGTAGTAGTAGTAGTAGTAGTAGTAGTAGTAGTAGTAGTAGTAGTAGTAGTAGTAGTAGTAGTAGTAGTAGTAGTAGTAGTTAGTAGTAGTAGTAGTTAGTAGTAGTAGTAGTAGTTAGTAGTAGTAGTAGTAGTAGTAGTAGTAGTAGT
>CAUYUJ010014505.1:343837-353837 GCA_963575745.1 Prorocentrum cordatum
GCTGCGTGTTGCGGCGGGCCGCACAGTACTGACAGCATTGGAATCGGCACTGTAGGCATGACCAGCGTCCTGGTAGGGGCGGGAGCGCTTGCTCGTTTGTGCCTGGGTCGTCTGGGTGGGGTCGGGGTCGATCCCACAAAGGCCAGACGTCGGCAAACCAGGACTGGCCTGTAGTGCGGACGACCTCGGCGGGGAGGCGAGCGTCGTCGGCGTGGCGCTCTATCCACTGTGGCCCCATGTCCGCTGGTACCATGACCGTGCGCCACGTGTCATCCGCCTTGACGTGGACTTGGGTCGGTGCCCAGAGCTTGGTAGTGGTATCGCCATGGTCGTGGTGGAGGATGACCCAGCCGTCGCGACCCACCACCTCAGGGTCGATAACGCGGTGGCCCATGACGGTCGTCCCCCACGGTAAGTAGGCGCCGTCGTGGTGATCGCCAGGGTCAAGCCAGACCTCGATGCCAGGGGCATTGACACGGGCCCGCACATCGCGGACGTGGAGGGCGAGGACGTGGTAGGCGGTCGGCTCCACTTCCGTCACGATGTGCTCCCACGTCTCGATGTCGCTGTAGTCCGAGGTGGAGTTTCCGCCACTCTGCCGTGACGCACGGGAGGCGGATCGCCGTGGGCGGGCGTGGCCTCGGGCGAGGGCCGCGGCTGCACTGATGAGGGACGGCATACGGCGGTTGTCGTCTCCTGGTGTCGTCGATGAGCGGTCTGGACTGTGTGCCAGGGCGGCACCTGACTGGTAGGTGCGCGGTGGACCAGGGTCGGCCCCAGGGCTGGAGCCGCTGGGGCGCGACTCGCGTGCGTCGGGGTGCCCCCGCACGGGGACGGCTTGCAAGCCAGTGTACACAAGGTCGATCAGTGGCTGCGGGTCCAGCTGGAGCTTGCGAAGCGAGACGCGTGGCCGGGGCTGGTTGGGGTCGGCCCTGGTGGCTGCTTCAGTGTCGTAATGCTGTTTGGCCCATGCTCGCGCTGCCTCTGGCGAGTATAGTGCCTGCGGTGGTGGCCACGCTGCCGCGATGCCCAGCCTGCGCCGAGTGCTAGCTTCCTGGTCGTGGGCTTCAGCGGCCTCACGGAGATCTGGATGATCGTAGCCAGCGATGTGGAGGGCGTGCGCACAGTCGCCCATGCCAAATACTTGTGGCAAGGCGCGGCACCTGGAGGCAGCTTCCGTGGGGGCACACCAGTCCTTGCGGATGAGGAGGCCCAGGACCCGAGGGTAGATGAGGCGCGCTCCGTGGGCCTCCCCTTTCACGAAGTTGTGCCAGTTTTCACCGCTCGGTGGTTGGGTGGCCTCGCACATCCAGAGCGCGATGGGTCCCCACGCGAGGGTGTCGTCTTCGCGGCTGTAGGGCGGGTGGGGCGGCACTGCGTACCACGCGGCCAGCGAAGGGTGCACGCTCACGTACGTGCGGCCAACGTTGGTGCCAGTTCGACCCTTCGCTTCACGGCGGGGGCCTGGCAAGAGGTGCCCTCCGCTGGCAGCAAGACGGGCCGCAAGGTCGCCGCGGGTCCAATGCCAGAAGACAGTGGGCGCGTCGGTGGTGGGTTGACGGAGGTCCCACGTGAGGTAGGGGAAGATCGTCTCGCCTGAGTTCCCGCCCGAGTCTTCGAGCACCCAAGTGAGGCGGTTCGGGGGCCTCTGCATGATGTCAGTCCACGGCCCCAGCGCTTGGAGTGTTAGATCATGGGTAAATCGAGGATGGTCGTGGAGTCGCAGAGCGTCTTTGATGTCCTCTGTAGACACGCCACTGTTACCAAGCGCAAAGCCGTTTTGGTACAGGGCGTTAAGGATGCTCGTCGGCGGCACGGGGACCGCTGGGTCGCGCTGGATAGTGTTGCGTAAGTTGCGCGTCGGTGGCTTGAGGGCTAGATGGGGCGTACCAGGGCCTGAAGGCGCCTGGGGCCTGGCGGGTGATGCATAGCGTGCTCGTCGACGTGGTGGTTGGGTGTCCGTGTCAGAAGAGGAACCACGAGCATCTGCATGTCGGAAGATGGACCACGGGCTGTCGCGGGTGCGCTCTCGTGGTTCCCTTGCCTCGGCGTCGCTGGCGTGGGCTGTGGCGTCTTCGTGAGTCGGTGGGTTACCATAGACCGCGCCGCTCTTGGAGCCGTATCGCGGAGACGGGCTGGTCGATCGTGGTGTGACAGACGAGGCTCGCGATACGGCGGCAGTGACTTCGACGATGGCGGCGGTGATGGCGGTGGTGACATCGGCGACTGCGGCGGCAACTGCTGCGGCGTAGTGTTCCTGTAGCAGCGGATGTCGGAGTGAGTGCACGTGCTGGTCCTCGTGTTCGTCGGCAAGCGTGCGCGGCATTGTGTATGTGGCCTCATCACGCGGCCTCCTGCTCGGTTGGCGACAGCGGAGGCACCACTGGGCCGTGGATGAGTCCAGGGCACGCGCACAGATGCGGGCTCCTACGTGTCCGACGGCTCCTTGAGCGAGGAGTTTGGCGCCGACGAGTAGAAGACCGCACACCACTCCGCCAGTGGCGATAGCTCCGAGTTTGCCGCTGGCCCATTTCAGGACACCCCCGAGGCCGGCCCCGACTGCGCTGGCTCCACCCGAGACAATATCTCTGAGTTTGGCGCTGGCCCACATGAGAGTACCCCACAATGCGGACGTGACGTTGTATGCCGTTGTGCGTCGGGGTGTGGTGGGCACAGATGGGCCTGGTGCCGCCGCTTGACGTCGTCGTCGTTGTCGGTAGCTGGGGTCTCGGCTCGGTGTCGGCAGGTACCCATCGATCTGGTCCTTTTACGGCATTGCTATCACGATGGCGTACGTGGCTACAAAGAGGCAAATGAGGCAGCCACAGTGTCGTGATGCCGCTGCGCTGTGCTGGGCCTCGTAGGTACCGCTGGCATCTGGGTTCGCGTCGTCGATGGGGTCGTTATCGATGTCGGCCTGCCAGTGGTCGATGGCGCTGAGATTGGAGTCAGTCCCGTTAACACGGCAGACAGGAGTGCGGGGCGTGGTGCTGCCACCTGCGGTCTGGAGATGTCCAGGTCCAGCCAGTGCTGCAGCGGGGCTGAAGCCGCCACTGCGCGGGCTGGTTTGGGCTGGCGATGCAGTGGCATGGCTTGTCGCGTCGGCGGCAGTGGCGCCTTCAGCGTCGTTGAGCTGTGCGCAGGGGTCGGTCTGGGCCGAGTCGTTGGGCGGACTGCTGTGCGACGGGGTGTGCCCTGAGTGGGGTTCGCTGTCACGGTCACGCTGGGCCGTGTCACCTGGTGGTGACATGCCGTCACGATCCTGGGTTTCCATGTCGTCCTGGCTATCGTCCGACGCGTGGAACGAGCCCAGGGATATGTTGCTGATATCGTCCGACGCGTGGAACGAGTCCTGGGGTATGTTGCTGATATCGCTGGCCGCGATGTGCTGGAGCAGCCATGATATGGGGTCGTCTGCGGCCTGCTCACCCGTGGCGTGCTGGGCGAGGCCAGCTGGCGGTGGTGGGTTTAGCGGTTCCGTCGGTGCCACGGCGAGCTCCGCCTCGACAAGCGGCTGCATGTCTGTCGGGCGGTGCAGGATCGCATCCGCGAGGTACGCCAGGGCGTCTTGGTCGGGTGGAGGAAGGCCTCTTGGTAGTAAGGCGTGGGCCCGTGAGAGGTACGACGGCAAAGGTGCCGTGAAAGCCTCAGGGCCGACGAGCTGAGCACGAGCGCCCTGGTATTCCAGAAGGAGGCCGAAGTAGCGGGTGGAGTACTCGCGGCTGCCCTGGATACGAGTGAGTTTGCGGTTGGTGCGCTGTCTGTCAGGGCCCGCTCTATGCCAGATGTCCTCGCACATGTCGATCGCGGTGCGCTGGCGCAGGGCGTCGTTTTTCTCCTCGGAGTCCTCCTGGAAAAAATGGTCGTACTGTGGCAGATGGAGCGTCGCCAGGATGTACGGGACGCAGTCCTCGAGCCATGCCCAGAACACGTCCTGGTGGTCCTCACCTGGTGCCCACGCCGCAGCGCACGGTATGAGCCGGGTTCGGATCATCATCAGGTGCCAGAAAGCGGGGTCCTCCTCGGGTTCGCCCCTGGCGCACAGGGGGGTAATGAGACCCGTGGGGCTATGGCGGGGCACGACAGCGGGGCTGAAGCCGCCACTGTGTGCATGGCCTTGGTCAGCGGCCCCGTCGAGGATGTGCTGCACGACGGTAGAGGCCACGCTGAGGGTGGACTGCGATGCATGTGTCGTAGTTGACGAGGGCGTGCATGCACTCGCGATGGCGCCCAACGGCCCCTTGCCGCACGGACCCGCGGCGGCGGTGCTGTTCACGATCGGGTCCAAAATGGTGCAATGATCGTACTTGTAGATGCTGCTGTCATCGTAAAGGAAAACGTGCTGGGGCGCACCGCCTGAAGACGGGTGTGCTCCAGCTAGCGAAGGGAGGGCCATGCTGCAGGCAAGGCGCCGCATGATGGCGAGGCCAGGCAGGCGGCGCGAGCGATGAGCCAAAAGCTGCATGTCGGCACACGTCCTCAAATACCCCTGAATGCTCATGTGCATTGCAACAATCACGCCCCCTGCAAGACTGCGGGTGTCCCTACACCAGATAGCTTGCGCGTGCTGCTGCCAAAACAGACATGAGGCGACAAGAAAGAGATACAACGCGAAGAGGGAAGAGATGCCTCTGAAGGCGCTTCCTCGGAGGGCTGAGGCGGGCTCTCTGAGGCACCTTCAATAGGGTTCCTGGGTGGCCCGACCCTTGTCTTTGCCTTTGTCAGCCCCTGGGGGCCCCGTCCCTGGGGTGACCTGGCCTGGCTGGTCGATCCACCCGCAGACCGCCACAGGATCAGCGGTCGCTGCAGCTTCCTCCTTCTTAGTTGTCAGAGTGGCCACTTGTGGCAGATGGATGGTACCCCCCGTGAGGTGCCCGAGGAGGGCCTGGATGTCGCCGCGCAGTGCAGCAGCTTCGGCGGTTGCCGTCTGTTGCTGGGTGACGACGGTGGCAAGCCCCCGTTCCAACCCTGAGACGTGCTCCGTGAGTGTGGCCTGGGAGGAGAGAACGCCCGCAAGCTGGACCTGCATGTTATCCACCGTGTTGGCTAGCAGCTCGTGCTGCTGTCCCATGTGCTGGATGCGGGTCGTGGCAGCATCTGGCGGTTGAGAGGCCGATGCGAAGCGCTCACCGAAGGTGTTGAGTTCGTGGGAGGCCTCGCTGTATTCATCGCCTGATGAAAGGATCTCGACGTCCTCGGCGTCGCCTGGTACTTCGGCGGCTGTGGCAGCGTCGCCTTCGGTGTGGCCCCCACCTTCTGCCGCCACCGTGCCAAGCCGAGAGTCATGACCACCTGATCCTGGGGCGGCCGTTTGTTCAGCGGCTCCGTCCGTGCCGTGCGGGGGTGCAGAGGAGCTGCGGCCTGGGGCGCAGTGTGACCTTGCGTGCGGCGGGACGTCACGTTTCCCGCTGGAGGATCGGTGGCGCTTGGCTGAAGGCTCCTCCTTGGGGATCAGGAGCGGTGCGACGCCTTTGCCTTTGGGCGTGGCAGTCATGAGGTCGTGGAGATAAGGGCTCTGGGCCGCTTTGGTGAGGAGTGTGCCGGTGGCGGGGCTAAAGCCGCCACCACGGGCTGGCGGCGTCACAGGCTCTGTAATGGTGGTAGGCGTGACGATGGTGACGTTGTCCCGCTTCGGCACTACCTCAGCCAACGGGGCCTCGGTGATGCTCCACGGGATGGGGCACCCCGCAACTTGTACCGTGTATGTGAGTGGGGGCCGATGGGCACGCACTAAGGCAAAATGGGCCGCAGTGGCTGGGTCCCAGGCGGTGTGGTAGACCTCACAGTCCCATTTGACGGACGGGCCCGTGAGAGTCTTGGCGAGCTGGGTCAGCGTGGCGTGGCGTGCCGCAATGCCAGTGATGCGGTAGCGCGTCTTGGCGAGGGAAGCCTCGCAGCCACGGATGCTGACGGCCGCAGCCCTGGCGGCGTCTGACCCCCGTGGAACACGGATCCCCAGTAAGCCTGACTTGCCGTGCCTGACGACTCCCAGGGCCTTGAACTCCACCGACTTCTGGAACGCATCTGCCATCGTGATGGGGTGGTCCTCAGGGAACCACACGGTCTGATACTTGTCAGCGGTGGGCTCGTCTGCACCTACGTTGCTGAGGTCGTAGGTGGCACCGAGTTGCCCTGATCCCGCCAAGACTTTGTCGACCGCTTGGAGACTGACGCCGAAGGTGGCAGCCAGGGACCTCTTTCCGACGCCCGATCCAAACCTGCCTAGGCTTTTGCAGGGTTTGAGGATGGTGACGGCTTTAAAGTTGCCGTGGAAGAGGGCCTTGAAGGTGTCCTGGAGCTGACTATCGAGCTCCTGGCGGCGAGCGTCTTTCTTGGACTCCCTGTGCATTTGGTTTTGGCGCGCCTTGTCCTGTGGAGCGGAGTCCCCTCGAAAAGGGCCCTTGGTGCGTGGACCACCGTTCACGGGGGCACCTCCCGAGAACTGGTCCTCGAAGGCCTGATGCATGGAGGGGACTGCGGCGATGGCCTCGGTTTCATGTATGGTCGCCCGAATCCAGCATACGTGGTCGGCAGGGTCGATGGTGGCGACGGCTACTTTTCCGTGCAGGCGACCTCCTTGGTGCCCAGCTGGTACACGGTCACGGGGACGTGCGTGTGAACCACTTTGGGCGCCTTGGGGTGACGCTTCAGGACGGGGACGGCGAGCTCGGTACCGACGTAGTTGTCGTTTTTTTGGGCCCATGACAGCAATCGCGAGCTGACCCGTGGTTCGCTTGCCCTGCTCGAGGTGGTGTTGGAGCAGCCGCTCACCGCTCTCGTAGTCGTGGAGGCTGATACTGGGCTTGTACGTCTTGCCGTCGTCGGGGGATGTGGGTTCAGCGAGGACGGGGACCTTCCAAAAGGCCGGGCCCAAGGCGATGAATTGGGTGTCCGCAGTCTGAAGACGTGCGGAGCCCGCTGGTGGGTGTGATGTGTCACCGCCAATGCGCTTAGGCTTGCTGCGCTGGTGATGATCAAGCGTGTAGCTGATCTGGTTGGTGGCGCACATGCGGATCAGGGCGCTGCCAAGCTTCTTCGTGTTGGACTTGTGCATGTCGTACGTTGCCTGGAGCTCGTCCGCGTTCAGTTCGGCAAGCCCGTTGTATGCGGCCGTGGGGCGGTCAGACCCCGCTTGCTTGAACGCTGCGACGCAGTCCTGCTTGCGTTGGAGGAGAGATCCTTCAGCAGCAGGACGGGAACTCGGAGGCTGCTTGGAAGAGCGACGGCGGTCCGGCTTCTTGGGGGCCATTGCTGCGGGCGCTCCGATGAGGAGAGGTGACGCGAATCAGTAGGGTCCTGCTGGGACCCCTCCGGTCTCGCGAGGCCTGGGAGTCTGGCTCCGAGGCGGGGCGCTTCGCGTCGCGGCTGCGGTCTGAGTGCTGGGCACTCTCGAGCCGAGACTAGAGAGAGAGAGAGAGAGAGAGAGAGAGAGAGAGAGAGAGAGAGAGAGAGAGAGAGAGAGAGAGAGAGAGAGAGAGAGAGAGAGAGAGAGAGAGAGAGAGAGAGAGAGAGAGAGGGGAGAGAGAAGAAGAGAGAGAGAGAGAGAGAGAGAGAGAGAGAGAGAGAAGAGAGGGGAGAGAGGGGGAGAGAGAGAGAGATGAGAGAGAGAGAGAGAGAGAGAGGAGAGAGAGAGAGAGACGAGAGAGAGAGAGATGGGAGAGAGAGAGAGAGAGGAAAGAGAGAGAGAGAGAGGAGAGAGAGAGAGAGAGAGAGAGAGAGAGAGAGAGAGAGAAAGGAGAAAGAGAGAGAGAGAGAGGGAGAGAGAGAGAGAGAGGGAGAGCGGACAAGTAGGCGGACCAGGGTCCGTCCGCGAGGCGCACTGCGGTGCGACAACTCGCAAAACACTATTAGCGGCGGTGCAGCCTTAAGAAACGAGGGCGGGCGACAGGCCCCCTCCCCCGGCGCAATGCGTCTGAAGCTACTGACGGCGGACAGACTGTGAAGATCTCACGTGTCAGACCGCGTGAAGAAGAAGGCCCCAACGCAAGTGGCGACGTGAAAAACGTGGCTAAGGCGGCTTGGCGGACCGCCGGTTGGGCGCTTGGCCGCTGCGCGGCGCGCAGAGACGGGGCACCCCCCGCCCCCGCGCCCAGGCCCCGTGGACGCGGTGCCACGCGGGCGCACGGGCTGGCGAAAAGAGAAAAGGTGCACCAGCTGGGAGCCGCATGGCCCAGCACAGCGCGCAGTGACAGAGTCCGCGGCGAGGCGGCGGACGGCAGAGGGGCGCCAGACGCGCCGAGGAAAAGGTGCACCAGCTGGGAGCCGTATGGCCCAGCACAGTGCGCACAGGCCGAGAACCCCAACAGGAGCGGCAAAAGCTAGCCGACAGCACAGCGGCACCAGCCGCTGCCAGCTAACCTTTAGCCCCCATTGGCGGACCTCGAGAGAGACAGAGTCCGCGGCCAGGCGGCGGACGGCAGAGGGGCGCCAGACGCGCTGAGGAAAAGGTGCACATGCTGGGAGCCGAATGGCCCAGCATGCGCACAGGCGGGGACAGTGCAAGGGTGCAGAGGAGGCCCTCACAGCGGATGCACCCGCTGCCCTAAGGGAAAGACCTGTACCCCCTTAAATTCCCGATCGCATCACTGAATGCTGCTGCTCCCAATCACTTCGCCAGGAGCTGTGGCGGAATACACTAATGTGATACAAGTCGACACGAAAATGCAATGCCGCGGGACCCTGCGAAAAACGACCCCTTTTGGCTGAAATGGGTCGTTTTCTCCGGCGGCGCACAATCGTGAGGCGTGATGTCAATTTCACACGGGTGCGTGGGGCGGGGCTGGAGCCGCCACCCCCGCCAGCAGGCGCGGCACACCAGGGAACAGCGCCCGGGCGAGCAAGGCAAGACGCGCACATGCGGCGAGGGCGAGGCCGTACCACGCTGGTCAGGATGAGGGCAAAGTGAATGAGAAGCCCCAGCGTTCTTCAAAAGCGTCGGACCACGTAAGAAACTGAAGAAGGAAAACAGTATCAGTGCGCAGACGCTTGAGAGTGGCGCGGTGGATGAGGCCTGCTGTGCGGCCGTGCGGGAGGCCGAGGGCCGCGTCCACGCAGGTTAGGAGCATGTCCGAACTGCGGGCCAGAGTCGGGCGGGGGCCAGGAGCTCTCAGACTCCATAGGCGGAGCTCGATGCATCGGTGGGCAGTCGGCTGCGCGTCGGCCTTTCTCGGTCCGTCGTACTGTGGACCAGTTTCGCGGAACCAGTGGGTGTGCCTAGCGGGGCGGCGGTCGGGGACCGCCACAAGAGGCGGCAGGTACGCGGCCAACACCCATGACAAGAGGATCCGCTTGGCCCGGCGGAGCGCAGGAGCCGGAGCATCCTGGTAGGGTGGCCCCTCCTGGGCCTGCGCGGCGTCCCCGCCGCCCCCCTCGGCGGCTGCTGCGGCCTTGCGTTTGGCCCTCAGCCTCCTCAGCCTCCTCCTGTCGGAGCGCTCCTCAGCCTCCAGTCGTTGGAGCAGGTCCTGCTCCTTCAGGTGCGACAGCATCTCCGCGACCTCTCGCAGCGTGTCCGCACCCTGGAAATTGCGGCCGCTAGGGTCGGCGTCCTGCCTCCCAGCGGCGACGCTGCTGCTCACGGGCTTCGCCGCAGAGGGGCCGGCCGTAGGGGGGCCGTAGCTGGGGCCGTCGGCTGTGTACCCGATCGGGTCCCAGAAGCCCACGGGCGCCTGCACCCCGAGGTCGTGGTGGAGGTAGTGGTCGTCGGCGCCGTCGTCGCGTGAGTCTCGGAGTCCGACTTCACAGTCAGCTGTGCGTTCAGTCTGGGCGCGGCTGCCTGGTGGGACGGTCAGCGCAGGTGGCCTGTAGGGTACTGCTGCCGTGACGTCAGGGCGCTGTGCTGCTGAGGTGCGGTGGCGTGGGTCCACTGCTGGGCCGGGCTGGGGTCCCTGAGTTTGGGCCTTGGTCTGAGCGCCCGTACTGGGGGACGGCATCTCGGCGCGGAGCGCAGGTGCAGAGACGGTCAGACTGGAGCAGCTCAGGTGGGCGGTGTCCCCAGACGACA
>CAUYUJ010014505.1:356337-388837 GCA_963575745.1 Prorocentrum cordatum
TCTGTGGAACAGCATTCCTTGCATCTGGCTGTCTCAGATGACGCATGCAGTTGCGTCGAGGAGAAAGCAGAAAGTGGCAGGAGGTGGTGAAACGGGGGCCGAAGTGTTCGAGCTTCGCAAGAGGCGGAGATTCAGGAGTCCAGGCCTGAGCAACGTTGGAAGATTCGCGCCGGGATCGCGGCGGACGCGGGAGCGGGTTCGGGCAAACGCGGCGCCGTCTCGGGCCGCGTCGGAGGCGCCGGAACGGCGTCGCGGCAAAATAGGGAGCGCAGCGGGGCAGCCCCAGGGCCACCTGAGCGTCAAAAACATTGCTTTTTGCGCCCGCGAGGGGCCTCTCGCCTCTCGTCCGCCCCCCTCAGTTGAAAGCAATTTTGAAGCTTCTTGGGGGCAGTTTGGGAGCTCTATGGGGGCTGTTTTGGGCTCCTCGGGGGCTTCTCGGAGCCCTCTTGGGCCGGCAGGGCGCCTCGTGGGCCGTCTTGGGGCCGTCTTGGGCCATCTTGGGCGCCTATCGGGCCGTCTTGGGGCCATCGTGGGCTGTCCTGAGCCCCTCTTGGGCCTCTCGTGGGGTCCTCTTGGGTCGTCTTGGGCGCCTCTCGGGCCGTCCTGGGCCCGTCTGGAGCCATCTTTGGGCCCTCTTGGGGGCCGTCTTGGGCGATCTTAGAACTCTGGGGCCGTTGTGGACGCTTCGAAAAGCAAGAAGCCGAATCTGCTGAAAATGTAAATTTTCCGAAGGGACTGTGACGATTTTAGCTTGAAGGAACCCTTTCGGGGGACCCCTTGGACCCGCCTGGAATCGTCCGGGGGCGTCTTTGGGGCTCATGGGGCCGTCTGGAGAGCATCTTGGGCCGCCTGAGGTCGTCTCGGGGCCTCCATAGGCCGTCTCGGGGCTGTCCTGGGCCCCTCTTGGGCCTCTCGTGGGGTCCTCTTGGGTCGTCTTGGGCGCCTCTTGGGTCGTCCTGGGCCCGTCTGGAGCCATCTTTGGGCCCTCTTGGGGGCCGTCTTGGGCGATCTTGGAGGCCTCTGGGGCCGTTTTGGACGCTTCGAAAACCAATGAGCCGAATCTGCTGAACATGTCAATTTTCCGAAGGGAATGTGACAATTTTTGCTTGATGGAGCTCTTTCGGGGGACCCCTTGGACCCGCCTGGAGCCGTTCGGGGGCGTCTTTGGGGCTCATGGAGCCGTCTGGAGAACATCTTGGACCGCCTGAAAGCCGTCTTGGGTCGTCCCGGGGCCTCCATGGGCCGTCTCGGGGCTCTTCTGGGGAGCTCCGGTGCCGTTTCGGGCCCTTCCAGGTGCCCTCCAGAGCCGTTTCGGGGTTCTCTGAGGGCTCTGGGGGGCCGGGGGGCCCCCCGCAAACTCACCAAGCATCTTTCGGATTTATTTGAACGGATGCACACACACACATACATATACATATATATATATATATATATATATATGTATACATGTATGTATGTATATGCGTAAGTATATATATATGTGTGTGTGCATCCATATATACATATACATACATACATACATACATGCATACATACATACATACATACATACATACATACATACATACATGCATGCATGCATGCATGCATGCATGCATGCATGCATGCATACACACACACACACACACATACATACATACATACATACATACATACATACATACATACATACATACATACATATGTATACATGCATATCTTCATACACACATACACACCCATAGGCATACATGCATACATACATACATGCATACAAACCTAGACACCTACCGACCTACCTACATGCATTCATGCATGCAAGCATCCACACAACAACAAATGCAGATATACACATGCATGCATGCATGCATGCATACATACAGACATGCATACATATCTACAAACAATCATACGTACATACATGTATACATACATGCACACGTACGTACGTACGTACGTACGTACATACATACATACATACATACATACATACATGCATGCATGCATGCATGCATACATACATACGTACAAACATACATGCAAACACACATACACACATAGAAACATACATGCAGACAGACAGACAGACACACAGACACATCTACATACATGCATAAATACATTCATGCGTACGTGCGCAGGTACACACATACATACATGCCAAGAACATACATACATATATACCTGCATGCATGCACCCATACATACACACATACGTATACATACATACGTATACATACATACATACATACATACATACATACATACATACATACATTCCCCAATCAGAGCTTGCCTCTGTAGGGGTCCTAGCGGATTAAAAGTTTAGGTGAGGTTGGTCGCCGATTTCAGTGGCCGGGCCCGGGTGCCCGGGTGCCCCGGTGCCCGGCGGTGCCCGGGTGGCCGGTGAGGTGCGTGGCCGATTTCGGTGGCCGGGCCCAGGTGCCCGGGTGCCCAAGTGCCCGGGGTGCCAAATAGCACAATAGCATATAGCCCAATAGCCCTATAGCCCTATAGTTTTATAGCCCCATAGCCCTATAGCCCTATAGCCCTATAGCCCAATATCCCAATAGCCCTATAGCCCTATAGCCCGATAGCCCCATAGCCTTATAGCCCTATAGCCCTATAGCTCTACAGCCTTATAGCCCTATAGCCCTATAGCCTTATAGCCCAATAGCCCTATAGCCTCATAACCTCTTAGCTTTATAGCCCTACAGCCCCATAGCCCCAACAAAAATCTGATTGGGGGTTTTCTCCGGTGTCATGCACACATACATACATACATACATACATACATACATACATACATACATACATACATACATACATACATACATACATACGTACACACTTACATACAAACATACAAACATACAAACATACAAACATACATACATACATACATACATACATACATACATACATACATACATACATACATACATACATGCACACACATACATACATCTATATATATATATATATATATATATATACGTACATACATGCATACATACATACATACATGTTCCACAATCAGAGCTTGCCTCTGTAGGGGACCTAGCGGATTCATATGGTTAGGTGAGGTGCGGCGCCGATTTGGTTGGCCGGCGGCCGGGTGCCCGGGGGTGCCCGGGGGTGCCCGGGGGTGCCCGAGGGTGCACGGGGGTGCCCGGGTGCCCGTATGCCCGGGTGCCTGGGTGCCCAGGTGCCCGGGCGCCCAGGTGCCCGGTAGCTCTGTATAGCCCTATAGCCCTAGAGCCCTATAGCGCTAATAGCCCTATAGCCTTATAGCCTTATAGCCCTATAGCCCTATAACCCTATAGCCCTATAGCCCTACAGCCCCGTAACCCTATAGCCCAATAGTTAGCCCTATAGCCCTATGGCCCTGTAGCCCTATAGCCCCAATAGCCTTCTAGCCCTATAACCTTATAGGCCTAACGCCCTAAAAATATTATGATCGAGGTTTTCTCCAGTAGCATATACATACATACATACATACATACATACATACATACATACAGACAGACAGACAGACAGACAGGCATACATACATACATACATACATACATACATACATACATACATACATACATACATACATACATACATACATACATACATGCATGCATGCATGCATGCATGCATGCATGCATGCATGCATACATACATACATACATACATACATACATGCACACACCCATACATACAAACATACAAACATACAAACGTACAAACATACAAACGTACGTACGTATATACATGCATGCACGAGGAAAATCAAAGAGGAGGGACAACGAGGGAGGAGAGAGGAGGAAAAAGGAGAAGAGGATGAACAACAAGAGAGGAGGAGGAGGAGGAGGAGGAGGAGGAGGAGGAGGAGGAGGAGGAGGCCGACTTCTGCCAGCCTTCCGCCGCAGACACCCCTCGAGGGCGAAGCCCCGTAGAGAACGCCCTTGCGCGCTGCTGGTGGCCTCGGCCTTTCCACGAATCCGCCCGTGCACCGGGCACCGTACTGGATCATCGCCCGCACCCGGCGCTCCTCCTCGAGGGTCTGGAGGCCGACGACCTCGACCCTGTCACCTCGGCGTAGCTCGCCGAGCTGGGTGGACCGGAGCTCTGCACTGCTCCCGACGATTGTGCGGCCCGCGTTCACGATGACGTACGTGCCGGCAAGCGCGGTGTCGAGGGGGCTGGCCTCTGTTTCCCCTCCCCTCCCCAGGGGAAGGGGAGGGGTGGAGCAGGGATGAGGATGAGGGCGGAGAGAGGGGAGAGGGGAGGGGGAGCGGAAGGCAGGGGAGGAGGATAATAAGGAGGGGAAGGAACGAGGTGGAGGGGGAAGCGAGGGGGAGTAGACGGAGAGGGACGAGGAGGGGTGGGGGTGGGGAGGGGCGCCCTCTCCTTCCCTCCCTCCCCTCGCCCAGTCCGCCCGCTCCTCCCCGTGCCTCCTTTCTGCGCAGCGCGGAAGCCTCTGGCCGCGAGCCCCCCTTGAAATCTCTGGGCCCCCCCCCCCCGGCCCCCGGAAGTCCCTCTGGTTGCCTCCAGAGGCCCCCAAAGAGGTTCTGGCCGAGAATGCCGGAGGCGGCCCCGGAGGCCCAAGGAGGACCAAAGGGCCCCAAGAGGGTCCCAAGAGGGTCCCAAGAGCGACCCCCAAGACGGCAGAGGGCTCCAGGATTGCCCCAGGAGACCCTAAAGACGGCGTTGAGAGCCTGCTGATGGCCCAAGCGCGCCTCAAGATGGCCCAAGAGGGCGCCAAAATGGCCCCAAAGGACGCCCAAAGACAGTCTTTCACTCTGGACCCCATATGTGCTCCCCCAACATTCCCGACAACACTTCGGGGAATCGGCTGTCAATCATAGGCGAACGCGCTCATCGGCAATAGACGCCTTGCGACTCCACGAGGGCAGAGGCCAGCGGCGATTTGCTGCGAGCGTTTTCGATAGTCCAAAGCCGGGGTCGCGCCCGCTCCATTATACCGAGGAGGTGGTCGGGCCAGCGCAAAAAAGGGGGTGGCGGCGAGGGGAGGCGGCCTTCTCTTGGAAGGCACGGGGGCTTCCCAGAAAGGCCAATTGGCTTCCAGGGAGGCAGGGGCAATACGGCCATCGTGCTGCCAGAAGGAGCGCGGAACCAGGAACGCAGGGGCCATTCTGGCCACGGCGAGCCTCGGCCACGAATAGACCCACGCCCTAACTTCTAAGGAACGGCCCGCAAACCAGAGCCCCCAAACCGGGGCCCAAAACGGACGGTCTTTATTTCAACGTCCTGAGTGTACAGGGGAGGGGTCTAAGGTGCTCCAGGCCCAACGAGTTCCCAGATTCGCGCCAACTCGAGGTCCCTGGGGCCCGAGGCCCTGTGGGACAAATGAAGGCTGCCCTGAAGACCGCCCCACCAGGACTTTTGAACCGGAATGTGCGCTAGATCAGGCTGCATCGGCGTAGAGTCGGAATCGAATCGGATCGACCGCGCCAGGATGCACAACAACGCCACACGGGCATCGGGCCGCATCGCATCGTCGGAACAACGGAATCGATATCGGTCGAACCAGCCAGAGTCGATATCGGATCGGATCGATGGCCTTACGCGGGCAGCTTACGCGCCAACGTCGGCGAAGACGAGCCCGTTTTTTTGCGTCGCGCAGGTGGCTCCTCAGATGCCCTCCCAGCTTCTCGCAAGCCTCCTTAGAAACCTCTGGTCGCTTCTGAGACGGCCCCTGCCTAGAACACATCGAATCGGATCGATCGGATCGAAATAGAGCCAGACTTTCGGGTCGTAACTCGGTCCTACAGCGGCCGTATGGCACGCTTCGGGCACCCCTGGGACGCTCCCGCAGAGGCGCAGCTGCTGGAACGCATCTCGAAGCGGGAAAAACCTCCAGGTTCCCACGAACGTCCAAAAACCTGCTCGAACGCCTCCCCCCTTGCGCCACCCTTGTGAGCGCGCCGCCAACCTCGGGTCAGACGAAAGGGGGGGATAGCAGGGGGGGCGCGAGTCAGCTCATGTAGCTGGTTTTCCCGGCGCCTCCCCGCGCCTCTGGCGCCGATGCGTCGAGGAAAGCGCTGGGGCCGAAGCCAGCTGCTTGCAGCAGGTTCCGACCCAACCGCTTTCTCCATCCCCACCCCCTCGCTTCGTTTCGCTTGCGTCAGAAGGGGGCACGCCCCCGCGCGCACCCTGGCGCGCGAACCGCACCAGGATGCCAGCGGCGCACGCACTCTGGAGGCTCAACGGCCACGGCCCGTGCTGCCACTGCACCACTGCCGTCTGCCCGTCGCAACCGCGGATCCCCGCTGACCCCCTCCGTCCGACCCGCCAACCCACGGCCGCGGCCTCAGCCCCCGCGCCCCCGGCGCGGGCGGAGCCGCCAGAGCCTCGCGGCCGGCGCTGCCCCCCCCGGCGCAGGGCGGGCACTGCCACGCACAGCGCGAGCCCCGCCCCGCCGGCGGCGCAGCCCGGCCGCTGGAGGTCGCCGCCCCGCGAGGGCGCGGCGCGGCCGGCGGCGGAGCCCCAGCGCCGCGCGGCCGCCCGCGGCCCTGCAGCCGGCGCCGCGGGCGGGCGCTGGCCTCGGAATGGGGCCGGCAAGGGGCGCATGGCGCGTGCCCCGCGCGCGCGCGCCCGCCGCGTCGCCGCGGGCGGGAGGCCGCGCCTCAGGCCGCCGCGCGTGCCGCGGCAGGCTGCATGCTGCAGTGACGGGGTCGGCTCAGGAAGGGGAGCATCGGGCAGGAATCGGCGAGACATCGCCGATAGATCGGCGATCGGCCCCCGATAGCAAAACCGCACATTGCTGGGCGGGTGGGCCATCAGGCCCCTATCGGCGATGAATGAGTGATTCGGAATCGATGCACTCCCCCCCCCAGGCCCATATCCCCGAACGTTCGCCGTGAAGGATGCGTCGGCTCTGCACGGCTCTCACACCCAGGCCAGCCAAAGGGTTTGGCCGACCCTGGTTGGCGCTGACCGCCGCCACGCAAGATGGTCGCTGATCACGGAATTGCCGTCACCTGGGTTGTCCAACGCGCTACGACCATGAAACTTGAGCGGAAAGGAGATGGGTAACCTGCCTTTCCCCGACCACTCATTGCGCTCGGCACATTCCGACAGACTCCCGCCACGTGCGCCCCGAATCCTCGCCCGGCGGGACCCCGCGCCCTTCCAGCCTGATGCAACCGCGCCGCAGCTGGCCTGCTGCTGCGGGGGCGGCCGAAGATGTCCCGAACGCCCAGCGAGCGTCACCTCCCAGACGACGAGCTGTCGGCTCTCCTGGGGCGGGCGAGGAGGAGCGGGAGAGCGAGCCACCTTTGCGGAGCACCCTCAGGCCCATCTTATCGAAGGCCGGGCGGTCGTGGCCATGGCCTCCATGTACACGTCGTTCACTTCTAATCGTGCTCATGTCTAATTGTGCTCGTTTATAATTGTTCCTGGCCCCCTAGTGGCCAGGAAGAGGCCCAGGAAAGAACAATCCCACCAGCCCTTTGGGCGTGAGTGGTTTAGAGAGCCCGCTCTGTTCTCAACCCCCTTCTTCCCCTTCGGGGAGGGGTTTACCCCTCCCCCTACCCCCTCCCCCTGGACCTGGAGAGGTCCTTTCGCGGGTGGTTGGAGGGGTCTTTTTCGACTCCTGGGAGGGCTAAAAAACGACACCCCTCACGAGGATTCTGGCCCCGACGGGGGGGGGGAGAAAAAACCCGCCCCATCTGTGATCGATCGCCCGAAAGATGGCCCCAAGATACCTCCCAGACCCCTCCCAAAGAGCCCCAAGAGGCCCCAAGAGGCCTCCAAGAGGCCCCCAAGAGGCCCCCAAGAGGCTCCCAAGAGGCCCCAAGAGGCTCCCCCGAGGCACCCAAGACGCTCCTGGAAGCCCCTGGGGCCGCCGAGAGGCCCCCAAGACGCCCCAAACGGCCTCCAAGAGGCTCCCAAGAAGCCCGAAGAGGCTCCCCCAAGGCACCCAAGACGCTTCTCGAAGCCCCTGGGGCCGCCAAGAGGCCCCCAAGAGGCCCCAAAAGGTCTCCAAGAGGCTCCGCAAAGACACTACTCTACTACTACTACTACTACTACTACTACTACTACTACTACTACTACTACTACTACTACTACTACTACTACTACTACTACTACGACTACTACTACTACTACTACTACTACTACTACTACTACTACTACTACTACTACTACTACTACTACTACTACTACTACTACTACTACTACTACTACTACTACTACTACTACTACTACTACTACTACTACTACTACTACTACTATTACTACTACTACTACTACTACTACTACTACTACTACTACTACTACTCTACTACTACTACTACTACTACTACTACTACTACTACTACTACTACTACTACTACTACTACTACTACTACTACTACTACTACTACTACTACTACTACTACTACTACTACTACTACTACTACTACTACTACTACTACTTGCTACTACTACTACTACTACTACTACTACTACTACTACTACTACTACTACTACTACTACTACTACTACTACTACTACTACTACTACTACTACTACTACTACTACTACTACTACTACTACTACTACTACTACTATACTACTACTACTACTACTACTACTACTACTACTACTACTACTACTACTACTACTACTACTACTACTACTACTACTACTACTACTACTACTACTACTACTACTACTACTACTACTACTACTACTACTACTACTACTACTGTTTCTACTACTACCACATCATCTACGACTACTACTTCTGTTACTACTACTAGTCATATGACTGCTACTACCACGACTACTACCACTACTACTACTACGACTACCATCACTACTACTGCTACTACTACTGCTACGACTACTACGACGACTACTACGACGACTACTACTACTACTACTACTACTACTACTACTACAACGACTACTACTACTACTACTACTACTACTACTACTACTACTACTACTACTACTACTACTACTACTACTACTACTACTACTACTACTACTACTACTACTACTACTACTACTACTACTACTACTACTACTACTACTACTACTACTACTACTACTACTACTACTACTACTACTACTACTACTACTACTACTACTACTATCCCACCAGCCCTTGGGGCGTGAGTGGTTTAGAGAGCTCTCTCTGTTCTCAACCCCCGTTCTTCCCCTTCGGGGAGGGGTTTACCCCTCCCCCTACCCCCTCCCCCTGGGCCTGGAGAGGGCGCCCCGCGGGTGGTTGGAGGGGTCTTTTTCGACTCCTGGGAGGGCTAAAAAACGACACCGCTCACGAGGATTCTGGCCCCGACAGGGGGGAGGCAGAAACATGCGCCCCTCTTCTTTGAAGCACTACAGTTTTGGCCCCATTTTGGCCTTCTGAGGGGGCAGCGCTAATTAAAGCTCACCTCTTCTTTCAAGCCAAAATCATTGATCTTACTAAGGTTTTGGCCCCATGTTGGCCTTCTGAGGGGGCAGCGCTAATTAAAGCTCCCCTCTTCTTTGATCGATTGCCTCCAAGATGGCCCCAAGAAGCGCCCAGGAGGCACCAAAAGGCCCCAAGATGGCCCCAAGAGGCCCCCAGGAGGCCCCCAAGAGGATCCCAAACGGCCCAAAGAGGCCCCCCCGAGGCACCCAAGACGCAGAAAAGCCTATCAGGACGACCCTCTACTCGCCTGGGCGTCGTTTCTGGACGGGCAGGAGGAGGGGCCCGAACGACTCACACCAGGACGAGGGGCCCGAACAACTCACACCACGAGAAGCCCGAACGACTCACACCAGGACGAAGAGCCCGAACGACTCACACCACGAAGAGCCCGAACGACTCACACCAGGAAGAAGGGCCCGAACGACTCACACCAGGACGAGAAACCCGAACGACTCAAACCACGAGGAGCGCTTTCTCTCCCTCCTCCTCCGCCTCGTCCTTCTCCCGCTCCCACCACAAGGAGGATGTACAAGGAGGCGGGAGGAAGGAGGAACAGGGGAGATATGCGGGGGCAGGCGGAAACACGCCTGAAAAACACGACTGTCGGCATGCTTCGCTAGAGTTGCTGTTTTGAGATGGGCTGGTGGGGATACGCGAAGCGTGAAGAATTAGAAATGAAAGGACCTTGGCCCCAACAAAAACTAAAGAAATTCCGAATACTTAGAAATTAGCGCTGTGTATACTGTCACGAAAATATGCGCGTGGGTCGGGCGAGGAGAAGGAGAAGGAGAATGCGGGAGGAGGAGGAAGAGGAGGAGGAAGAGGACGAGGGCGTGGACGGGGCTCCTTTGTCCAACGATCTTCCCACCACAACTAGTAGGCAACCAAAGGACAGCCACGTGACGGCCACAGGCCAACCGCGCAACGACCAAACACAACCACAAAACGGCCACGGGACACTCCCTCGGCCACCGCGGGGCTAGGACGCTAGCCTCTTGTTGGGGGGTCTGACGTGGCCCTAGCTGTGGAGCATCTTCGCTTCGCGCATGCGCCCACCCAGCTTCGCCTCCCCCCAACGCATCCTTTCCAGCGGGCGCCCGTTCTCAGCAGTGCACGGAAATGCCTGGATTGACTCATGAGGAGGGGACTTGGGATGGGAAAGTGTGCTGCATCAGCAAGGCTGCGCGCTGCGTAATACATACCTATACGACCACCCTTCGGGTGATAAGGAGGTTCGGGGGCGGAGGGAGGAACCAACGTCTCACTCGATCGGTCTCACTATCGATCTCACTGTCGATCTCACCATCGGTCTCGCTCGATCGATCTCACCCGATCGATCTCACAATCGGCATCACTCGATCTATTTCATTCGAAGGATCTCACAATCGATCTCACGATCGATATCACTATCGATCTCAATATCGATCTCAAAATCGATCTCACAATCAACGTCATCATCATCATCATCATCATCATCATCATCATCATCATCATCATCATCATCATCATCATCATCATCATCATCATCATCATCATCGTCATCAACGTCATCAACATCATCAGCATCATCGGGACACCATCATCATCACCTCATCACCATCACCATCATCAGCATCACCACCATCATCATCGGGCCACCATCGTCACCACCATCATCATCATCATCAACATCATCATCATCGGGGCACCATCATCATCATCAGCATCGGAACACCACCATCATCATCTCATCATCATGACAAACATCATCAGCAACATCATTATCATCGGGAGACCATCATCATCATCAGCAACATCATCATCAACATCATCATCGGGACACCATCATCATCGTCACCAGCAGCACCATCACAATCATCATCATCATCATCGGGACACCATCATCATCAACATCAGCATCAGCATCAGCATCAGCATCAGCATCAGCATCATCATCATCATCATCATCATCATCGGGCCATCATCATCAAAATCCTCATCATCACCTCATCATCGTCCTCATCGTCAACATCATCAACATCGCGACACCATCATCGTCATCATCATCAACATCATCAATATCATCGGGACACCATCATCATCACCATCATCATCATCAACATCATCATCATCACCATCATCATCGGGACACCATCATCGTAATCATCATCATCGTCTCATCACCGCATCAGCATCAACATCATCAGGATCATCAACATCATCATCATCATCGGGACACCATCATCATCATCATCATCATCATCATCATCATCATCATCATCATCATCATCATAATCATCATCATCATCATCGGCAACATCAGCATCATCATCATCATCATCAGCATCATCATCATCATCATCATCGGGACACCGTCATCATCACCACCATGGCCATCACCATCACCATCAGCATCATCATCAACATCGTAAATATCATCATCAACATCGTCAACATCATCATCATCATCACCATCATCGTCGGAACACCACCACCATCATCATCATCACCATCATCATCATTATCAACATCATCATCATCAACATCATCGACATCATCATCATCATCATCATCATCATCATCATCATCGGGACACCATGATCATGACCACCATCATCATCATCATCATCATCATCATCATCATCATCATCATCATCATCATCATCATCATCATCGGCATCATCATCATCATCATCATCATCATCATCACCAGCATCATCGGGACACCGACAAGACACCGGCGGGACGCCGGCGGGACACCGGTCACGGGCCCCCGGAAAGGAATCATTTGGTCCAGCCGCGCCTCAGCTGGAGGAAACTTTCTTCTCGCCCGCCCACGCAGCTTCGCCTCGCCCGCACGCACGGCACGCACGAACACGAAACCGAAACCGACTTCCCGGTAGGTGGACTCTCCGTTCCACTTCGATCTCACCCCCTCACCTCCGACATACATACATCTATATCGGAGGTTGGGGGATGACTCCGACGTGAAACGGAGACCCCCCTACCGGGAAAGATCGAGAGGTGTCCCGCGGTGTCTCGTGGTGTCCCGTGGTGGCCCGTGGTGTCCCGTGGTGTCCCGTTGAGTGAGATCGATGGTGAAATCGATAGTGAGATCGACAAGCGTCCCGTGGTGTCCGATGGTGTCCCGTGGTGCCCCGTTGAATGAGATCGATGAAGAGATCGATTGAGTCAGATGTTGATTCCCCCCCTTCTCCCCCACCCAACCTCCTTGTCACCCGAAGGGTGGTCGTATAGGTATATATATATATATATATATATATATATATATATCATCCCGCTCCCGCCGCTGGGGCCAGACGATCTTGATTTCTGACTGAGCGAGCCGGCGTCGGGAGCAGCGGGCGAGCGCAGCAGCTCGAACGAGAGGCAACCTGCGCTAGCGATCGCGGCTTTGCCGATCCTGCCCCTGGAAACAGGGCTGAGCCAGGGAGGGATGGGAGGGAGGCGAACCTGTGACAGGAAACGGCCACACACGCCAGCGGTTGCTAGATGATACGCGCGCAAGCACAAACATCATCCCGCTCCCGCGGCTGGGGCCAAACGATCCTGATTTCTGACTGAGCGAGCCGGCGTCGGGGGCAGCGGGCGAGCGCAGCAGCTCGAACGAGAGGCAATCTGCGCTAGCGATCGCGGCTTTGCCGATCCTGCCCCAAAACAACAAATCCCAAAGAGTTCAAATGGCCCTTTTGGGCCGTCGATCAGAAATTATCCAGCATTCAAAACCCATCGGGAGAAACCCTGACAAACTTTAAACGCGAGGGCCTGCCGAAAGCATTTTACGATGGCCCTACACAGAGGTCTCGGGTATGGTTCAGCTATCTTCGTCATAAACTGCAAAGGCTCATTCTCTGATGTTCTACATTTACCTGTCAACTCAACATGTGGGCGATTCGTGCGGGTGCAAATCCCTTTGGACGACGAGCACAAACCACGAAGCGGTGAGAGATCGACCCACAAGAGAAGCCTGGTTCTCTTCCTCCACGGAACACCGTAGAGGCAGAAATCTACGACGGTCTGTCTAGCATTGGCATGGTTCAAAATACGTGCAATGGGAGGCGCTGACCACACCCGAGACGAGTGCGGATTCTCAAGTACCACTGGGATGTGAAGACGCATGCATAGTTGCAGCACGCTGGCACAAAAACGCATGATATGATTTCCTATGGCAACCTTTCGCGCATCAAGGGGCGAGAGATCAGGAAGCCCCATGATACAATCCCTGCTGCGCAGCGGGGGCGGTCCTGTCGTGCCGCCCCTCCGCGCCATGGACCAGGAGGAACACAGCATGCCCATCCACACTGCGCAGATGAGGCCGCCGCGCAGCCACCCCCTGATCAGCCTCTGGTTGCCTGGGCGGGTCAAGTCGCACTCCTCTCCGTGGATCAGGTCCCACTCGAAGACCGGCACATCTTGGAGCCCCGCTTCGTGCCGCCAGACCTGCGCCCAGCGCCCCGTGCCGCTGAAGAACTCAAGGGCCACCTGGCCCCGTGGGGCACGGGCGGCAGCGCTGAGCAGGTCCTGGCGAGGAGCTGTCCAGCTCGGACGCGGCAGGCCTTGGCGTGCTCGAGCGCCACCGTGGAGAGCCGCGCCAGCACCTGGTTGAGCCTGCCCCCCTTCTCGTAGCGACGGAGCGACTTCACGCTCACCCAGCGCCCGCGACGCAGCACGCCCTGCAGGTCTCTCTGGCCGCTGGCGATCTCGTGCGAGGCGCCCCCGTGGCGGCGCTGGTACAGGTGGTTGATGCCGATCACCTCCAGGTTGAGCAGCCTCACCGCCGCGCCGAAGTGCCTCGCCAGCTCCGTGCACTCGAAGGGGAAGAGGCGCGGTCCCGCGCCCCGTTGCAGCAGCTGCAGCCCCGGCACCAGGTCGAAGTACTCCGAGTTGTCCAGCACCAGCGCCTCGTCGAATAGCCCCGCCTTCGACGGCTGCCGCGGGGTGGAGCACCACGCTCCAGCGCGCGTGCCCCGCGCCGGCGCCTGCGAGCGGCGCCGCCAGGTCCTCCGGCCGCATCCTGATCACGTCCACGGGTCTCAGGTACAGTGCGTACATCAGAGCAACGCACGTGCACATCTCCCACGGGCTCCCCAGATACATCATGGCATTCAAGATCATGTGCATGATGGCGAGCGGCATCGGCAGCCTCGTCGCGGCAGGGGCCATCTTGTTGAACCCCACCTGGGCCCGGGTGGCCCTCTTCAGCTCCACCCCGGCCCGCCCCAGCTGCCAGTAGAAAGCCGCGGCGGCCCTCAGCTTGCTGAATTCCCCGCCGCGGCCCCCTCGAAGTACATCGCGTCGCCCCTCATCACCAGAGCCTCGCCCTTCTCGGCCAGCGTCTCCAGCGGCCGCCGGTGAGCAGCGGCCCACGCCAGGAAATCTGTCATCATCTTCTCGTGCAGCTTCTCCTGTGTTACGGCCACTGACCTCGACTCGAGGAAGGCCCGCCCGCGGCCCCAGCTCTCCGCAGCCTCCGCAAGCCGCCCGCGCCTCGCTGCAGCGCGATCCTCGCGCCGCGGCGCCTCCGCCTGCGGCCGCCTGGCCGGCGCGCTGGTGGGCCTCCTGCGCTTCGCGCCCGGCGCCGCCGCGGCCCCGGCACGGGGCAGCAGGCCCGTCACGGCCGCTGCTCGGCTGCCTGTGCTGCGGCTCCCCGCGCGGCTCCGCGACAGCATCGCCGCGACTGGGCGCAGCAGGGCGGATCCCCAGGAAGGCCTGATGAAGCTCGGGCCCAGGAGGCTGAAACAGACGGGAGGGCTCGTCAGCGGGATTATCTTCTGACATCACCCATCGAACTGAAGCGGAAACTCCTGACGCCAAGCAGTTGGCCCCCCACTGCCTGCACACGCGGTTCATCCCCTTGACCGAGGACCTCCCTTTGCTCATCATCAGTGCCACCGACATCGCATCGACGATGAAGAGGAGACGACGATCATGATTGTGGAGCCGACGGAATTGATGTTTCAGCGCCCACAGGACGCTCCTCGCTTCAAGCATAGGCATGGATTCGCGCTGCCGCCAGCGGGCCGCGCTAACCGTGCGCCAGGGGCCCTTCATCAGCTCGGCGGGCACCTCGTCGAAGTCAGACTCGGACGACGGCCCCCCGAGCTGCGACTCCTGGATCATATCAGTCAAGTGTTCTCCATCGGGACGACAGCGAGCGTGGAGCCGAGCCTGCGCGCTGAGCTCGCCGTGCTTGCTGAAGCGCCACCTCTCATTCACGCGCCCGGCTCGCCGAACCAGCGCCTCGGCCCTCTCGCCCTCGACCGCGCCGCGGCCCCAGGGTGAGGCATCCGACGCCATCACCGTCGAGCCCCACTCCGCGGCCAGGTCGCGCCGCACCAGCGGTGGCAGGCTCACAGCCCACCACGGCTCCCGGCGCGCTGCAGGCCAGAGGGCCGCGCGATCGTCACGATGAGCGTGGATGAAGCCATACACAGCCCCGAAGCAGGACATCATCTCCCTCCGCATCAAGGCAGCAAAAGTGAAGTGCCCCACCACGACCTCGACCTGCCAGCCGTAGACAAGAGGTCGTCGAAGCAACTCTTGAACTCCAAGTCTCAGGCGCTAGACTCTGACAGGGTTGAGCGCGACGATCGCCTCCTCCTCGTCAAAGTGCCAGCCCAGGCACACGCCGCCCACGCTGGCATCCACGCCATGCGTCGGCAGCCCCACCGCCTTCATGCCCGCGTCCACGGCGATCGCGGCAGCCTCCGCCTTCGCAAAGTCCTGCGAGAACGCCGCAAAGTTGTCCACGTACTGCGCGTGGCTGACCGGCGCGAGCGGCGGCGGCGGTCGGCCGTCGGCCATCCGCTGCGAGTCAGGCAGCCCCGGCACCCGTCGCACGATCTCCTCGTGCACGCTCTGGCACACGCCCAGCGCCAGTGACCAGCCCATCGGCGCCGCCGCGAAGCACGGCACCACCACATCGTTGACGCCGACAGGCTGTCCGCTGCAGCGCGAGATCCCCGCCTCCCCAGCCGTCAGAGACTTCAGGCCGAAGAAGCGGGTCAGATCCGACGGCAGCGCCAGCGCATAGAAGGCGTCCGCGATGTCCACCTGTCCCAGCGCCACCGGCGCGGCCGAGTCCACCTCGATGGAGCCCATGGTCACGCCCGTGGCCAGGTTCACGTCCTCAGGCTCGTCGAAGTGCGTGTTGGACAGTCGGCAGTCTATGATGAGCCGAACCTTGCCACTCTTCTTCCATACCGAGAAGATGCCGACCTGCTCGGTGCAGGTCCGCTTGAACTCAATGAGTCCCCTGCTGGCGAGGTGCCTCACCAGGCGTGCGTAGTGTCGTCGGTCTCGCAGCAGAGGATCGCTGTAAAAACGTTTCACCCCACACTCCTCGCGCTTCCTCCCTGCCTCCTCTTTGGGCAGGATCTTGCTCTTCAGCCCCTCGGCGATGCGCGCGCCAACATCTCCAGCAACCTCCTCATGGCCGCGCGGCCTGTGGCCCTCCGGAGGCACGGAGAGGAGGTCAAGCACGAGGGGCGCGAGGGTGGTGGGCTCCCCGCCGCACCCTCGTTTGGCGAGGAGCTCACTCAGGGCCCCCTCGCCGCTCATGCCCTCGGGAGGAGGTCCCACAGCCCGCGCCGCGGTGCGCAGGCGCTCAAGACAGCGCGCCTGGCCCGCCGAGGGAACCTCTGGCCCAGCGCCCGGTGGCACAGGACCGCCCGCCATCTCGTTCAGCGTGTCGATCATGCAGTTCGCCCAGTAGTCGCTGTGACCCCGCCGTTCTGCACGTCGCCGTACTGCTCGACAAGGCCGGGCTCCAGCATGCGAAACAAAACTCAGTACATCAGCGGTCCCCTCACGAAGTCGAGGGAGCGGCAGCAAGTCGCGCTGCCGACCATCACGTGGCACCCGCCAATCAACAGTGGGCTGTCCTCCACAACTGTCAGCGCCCCAGCCCACTCCAGACGCTGCCCCCCCCCCCCCTCCACGGCGGCCCAGGGGGCAGACCGCCGCGGGAGGTCCTCAGGCATCGGCCTTGCGCGCGAGGACTCTCTCCTCGCGCGCCTTTCGCACCTGCTTCATGACCTGGGCGCCCCCCCCCACCTCCTTCGCCACGTAGTCGAGAAGCTGCGGGTCCAGAAGCAGGTCCCCGAACTCCTTGTGCGCCCCCATGAAGACCGACGTCTCATCGTAGACCCCCGCGGAGCGGCCGCCCTTGCCGCGGCCCTCGTTCTTCTTGGCGTTGCCACCGCCCTCGTTCCCGTCGGTGACTCCGAGGCCAGCTGGACCTGCCTCCGAGTACGAGTACTCAATCATCTGAGCCTTGCGAATCAGCAGCTCGGCCCCCGCGAGGTTGGTGACATCCACCCCGTCGTAGGTCACCAGCAGCTCCAGCACCTGCACGATGAGCTCGTGCTCCTGCACGCCCCACATGTCATTGTAGAGCCGCGAGACGCTCACCCACCACCTGATGTTCACGTGGCCCCGTTTTCTCGTTCAGAAACTCGGCCGCCCACTTCATCGCGCGTGGGCCTGGCACGGGGAAGTCGGGGAAGGTCTCCTCCTTCAGCATCTCTACGCCGTCACGCCAGAGCCGCCTGCGGCGGCCGCCCGCTGAGCTGGACACCTCCAGCAGCCTCGCGTCCGCGGCGGCCCCCCCCCCCCCCCTTGTACTCGTCCGTGCCGGTCACCGACACCAGAGCCAAACAGATCCAGATGCCTCCGCCGACGGGGTGCTCCATCAGCGCACGCTCGCCCAGGGCGATCTCACTGCCGTTCAGCGCGACCACGTCGCCGCGAGACAGCCCAGCACGCGTCTCGACGCTGACCCAGTGGTGGGTCACTGCAGCCGCTCCCGCAGCCGCCGCCAGCGCGCCCGCGCCTCCCGCGGCTCCTCCAGCCGCTGGCGCCGCCGCCGCCGGCAGCGGGGCTGCCGCCACCAGAGCGCCAGCCCCCGCGGGCGCAGCCCCCTCAGCCGCCGCGGCTCCGGCGTCGCCGGCGGGCGGCATCGGCGGCAGCGCCGGGGCGCCGGGCGCCAGCGCAGCGAGCCCGCGGGCCGCCGCCTGCGACGCCTGGTAGGCCCGCGCAGCAGCCTCCGCCTCGCCCCGCCACCGCACCAGCTGCGCCGGCGTCGGCTCCGCGCGGAAGCGGTAGCACTGCCCGCGTGGGAGCCCGGCGGGGGGCGGCCAGCGGCCAGCTGCCCTGCGGAAGGCGATCACGTCGCCAGTCGCCGCCCTGTAGTCCTCCACGTAGGTGTCTCCGTCGGGCGACGTGATCACCACCTCCTCAGTCCCCAATGACGCCACCACAGAGGCGCTGGTGCCAGAGCAGGGGCGGCGGCGCCGCGGGGTCGTTGAACAACGCGTACCCCCGCTCCAGTGGGAGCCCCGCCATCCTCGCCCTTGGGGCGCTCGGCTGCGCGCGCGGCCGCTGCTGAGCGGCGGCACAGCAGGGCCCCGGCCGCGCCTCCAAGCCCCGCCGCTGCCGCCAGCGCCGGCCAGCCCCAGCCCGCTGCAGAGGGCTCGGGCGCGAAGCGCCAGTCCGGCCCAGCGTCAGGCGCGCCTGGGCAGGGGGGGCAGCCAGGGCACGCCGGGCACCGCGGGCACGGCGGAGGGCGCCCTGCCCAGAGCACCGCCGCCAGGCCCGCCTGGTGCACCAGGTCTCCCACCACGCCGAGCGCGAAGGGCAGCGCCCCGGCCATCCGCGCCGGCGCGGCCTCCAGGCGAACCTGTGACAGGAAACGGCCACACACGCCAGCGGTTGCTAGACGATACACGTGCAAGCACAAACATATGTATGTATGTATGTATGCATGTATGTATCGATATGTATGTGTATATATACGCCTACAACATACATATATATAGAGAGAGATACGCATGTGAAACACCGCTCTCTGTATATCTCTATATGTATATACCTATACGACCACCCTTCGGGCGATAAGGAGGTTCGGGGGGGGAGGGAGGAACCGACGTCTCACTCGATCGGTCCCACTATCGATCTCACGCTCGATCTCACTATCGATCTCGCTCGATCGATCTCACTCGATCGATCTCACAGTCGATCTCACTCGATCTATTTCATTCGACCGATCTCACAATCGATCTGACGATCGATCTCACAATCGATCTCACTATCGATCTCACAATCGATCTCACAATCGATCTCACATTCCATCCCACTATCGATATCACAATCGGTCTCACAATCAACGTCATCATCATCATAATCAACATCATCGTCATCAACGTCATGAACATCATCATCATCATCGGGACACCATCATCATCATCACCTCATCACCATCATCATCAACATCATCATCACCACATCATCATCATGACACCATCATAGCCACCATCATCATCACCATCATCATAATCATCTTCATCATCAACAACATCATCATCATCGGGGCACCATCATCATCATCAGCATCGGAACACCACCATCATCATCATCATCATCTCATCATCATGAGCAACATCATCATCATCAACATCATCATCACCATCGGGACACCATCATCGTCACCATCATCATCACCATCATCATCATCATCGGGCCACCATCATCAGAATCATAATCACCACCTCATCCTCATCCTCATCATCAACATCATCACCATCATCATGATCGGGAAACCATCATCGTCTTCATCATCACTAACATCATCATCATCATCATCGGGACACCATCATCATCACCATCATCATCATCAACAGCATCGTCATCAACCTTGTCGTCACCATCATCATCGGGACACCATCGTCATCATCATCATCATCTTCAGCATCATCATTATCTCACCATCTAATCATCATCAACATCACCAGGATCATCAACATCATCATCATCATCATCGGGAAGCCATCATCATCACTAGCAGCATCAGCATCATCGATATCATCATCATCGGGACACCACCATCATCACCACCATGGCCATCATCATCACCATCATCACCATCAGCATCGTCAACATCATCATCATCATCATCATCATCATCGGGACACCATCATCACCATCATCAACACCATCACCATTATCATCACCATCAACAGCATCGACATCATCGTCATCATCATCATTATCACCATCATCATCGCCATCATCATCATCATCATCACAATCATCACCATCATCATCATCATCATGTGGCAGCAGGAAGAGAAAGCAGATGTTTATCCCTTGAGCCACAGGGCGAATCACGGTCAGAACTAGACTCGCCCTCTAAGTGCTGAACCTATATTTAACGAATGTGCCCATCTATCACACTCGTCAAACTTTCTCCTAGGTTCAGCATCTCTGGTTGTCAGAGACCCTTCCCTGGGACAAGAACACAAAATCGCACAGTACAGCGAAACGGGAACCCCCCCCGGTCTCGCTCTGAGGCAAGGCAGAAACTACTGAAAAGATTGAGAGGCAAGAGAAGCGCCGGCCGGCCCGGGGGCGCAGGAAGAGGAGGAGAGGAGGAGAGAGGAGGGAGGACCGACCACCACACCACCACCACCACCGGAGTCCGGGTCCAGGGCCAGGAACTCATTCCAGGAGATCATGCTGTCGTTGCCTAACTCTCTCCTGGATGCAGCTTGTGAGCGGTCCTTGAGGCCAGGAGTGGACTTCCTCCGTTCTAGCTCCGAACACTCGTCGACTAAGATCAACCTACCATGGGTCATGAGCTCCGAGAGGGCGGCGTTACTCTTGGTGATGTCGTCCTTGGTGAGGGGGTCCACCGGCATGCGACCATGGGGGGCCCACCTCACCTTGCCCTTTGCCCTCTCCAGTGCTTCACAGATAATGGCCAGGTCTAACGCCGTTCTTCTGTCTTTGGCACTGGCGTTGCCTTCTTTTTGCATGGTGTCGTAAATTGACTTGGCATCGACCACGTGGATCTGGTCTTCACGTGAACCTAACTGACAGTCTCGGCGCAGCACGGTGGTAAACGGACCAGCGGCCCGTCTACACTCTGGAACGTCAACGTCTCCGAAAACCACGTCTCTGTAGAGTACTTGAAGGAATTCGACTTCGGCAACTGCAGCAGACAGGGCCTGGGTCTCACCCGCTAGGGTCGACGGCACTTTCCTTCTCAGCTTGCTGCTGCGCCATCCAATGATGGAGGCCTTGACAGCGTGGTTGCCCAGGACCGAGCGGTCCGTGGTCAGGACCATCCACGCGCCCTGGGTCGGATCGTCTGGGAAACCCCACTCGTCGTCCTGGTTGATGTTGGCGCCCACGCCTCCTGCATCGGAGAACGACACGAACGCCATCTGTTCGGGATTCAACTTCCAGATTGTCAGACCACGGGACGCTGACGCACGCAAGTGACGAACCAACTTGTTGGCACACTGGATGTCGTAGATGGTCGGAGACTTCAACCTACTGGCTAAGATGCTAGCAATACCGGCGGCCTCGGGACGTGTCTCGCGGCCCACCCAGTTAAATTTGTAGACAAGGGAGCGGAGCATCTTGAACTCTCCTGGTTCGAGGGGTTCGTCCTTCTTCGACATCCGGCCTTTGGCAACTGACAAAGCCCTTACTTCCTCTAAGATGTACTTTTCCTGGTCCACGATTATCTTCTGGGGTCCGAAAGACAGGCGCCGGCCGGCGAAGTCTACTGGTCCGGCGTGACAGTCACGATATTTTCCAAACTTAAAGCGGGACTCCAGGGTCCGTCTGATCCATGACCTGGCCTCCGGAGAGGCACTGGCGATCATGAAATCGTCAACCTCAAGGAGCATCATGTTCAGGATGTCTCCGTTCTTACCGTACTTGACCCACCAGCATGGCTCAAGTAGGCTCCTCACGAAGCCATGCTGCTCGAGAAAACCCACGACTGTCCTTCGCCACGCCATGGGGGCGTCGTCCAGACCGTAGACGTTGACCTTAAGCCGAATGAGCGAGCCTGGCTCTACGTTGATACCCTCGCAGGGCTCAACATAGATTTCACCTTGTGTCCTGCGCATGGGGTCGGATTGACAGAATGCGTTCTTTACGTCTGCGATGTCGCCCAGCATTCCGAGGTTAATCCATATCTGGAGGAACATCATGATGGATGTCGTCTGGGGCGTCGGAGCGTAGACAGCCAGGGCTCCAGAGTCTGGATCCCGGTGGCCATGCACGCACCACCGAGATTTTGCTTCCGGCTGAGCAAAGGTACCCTCCACCGGCTTCCACCTTCGGACCATGCGCGAGGTGATGATCCTCTCGGGCTGCTGCTCGCGCACCACACTCGCCTTCTTGGGCGGCATTACTTCCACGGCTCCCGAACCTCCCATCGCCTTCCACTCTTTGTCGTCCGAAATGGCGAACTTGGCCCGCTCAGCCGGGCTGAGCTTCTTGAGAGACACCTCCCCGCCACGACTCGCCGCGAAAACACCGCCGTCTTGAAAGCTCTCGTCGAGTCGCTCAGTGCGGACCGGCGGAGTCCAGGCCCCGCCGTCGGACCCCGGGACCACCCAGAAACCCTCGACGGATCCATGGCTGAAAGGCGACCTGGACCGTGGGCGGCCTCGGGCCTCGAGGTCTTGAACAGCCTCGGCCACGGGCCTCGATCGCTCCACTCCGACTCTGATACTCCTGGCCTGGCCAGGATCGCCTGGACCACCTGGAGGGGAGGAGGAGGGCGAGAGGCCGGGAGGAGGATCAACCACACCACCGCCGGAGGGGGAGGAGGCGACCCTCGGGTCCGCAGGCGCCGCCTCGGGAGGCTCGGCCTCCCCGCCTCTGCTGGCCCCCGGTGTCTCCGTCCGAGCCCGCTTGACCTCGGGCGGTGAGCTGACAGCCCTGGCCGCGCGAATGCACGCGGGTACGTCCCCCGGTTGCCGCAACCGCCGACCCGTCGCCGTCGGGGGAAGAGACGGGGGAGGAAGAGGAAGAGGAAAGAGAGGAGACGAGGAAGGACCCGCAGAGGGAGTCGGAGGAAGGGAAGGAGACGGGGAAACGCGAGTAGAGGAGGGCGCCCCCCCGGGACCACCGTCTGACGCGCTCTGGTCCTCTCCCCCTCGGGGTGACGGGAGGGCCGTGGGAGGCCCGGAGTCTTCCCGCGACTCGGGAATCGAGGGAAGCTGAGAGGGGGGCTGAGCCGTCGTCGAACCCGCCCTCGAGGTCCTACTCCCCCGAGAGAAAGACAGAGGACCGTGCGCGGAGGGCTGGGGTCGAACAACGGACGGGGGCTCCTCGGCGGACGGGATCCCTGGACCCGGCAGCCTGGGCCCGGTGTCCTCCTGGACCTGAGCCGGCTCGTCCCAAGCCGCATCAGGAGGGGGTCCCTCTCGGGCGACGTCCACCGCGGAGACCCGACGGGTCCCCGCAGCCCGAAGGAGCTCCTGCCACTGAGGGTCCTGAGCCAGCTGGATGCCGTATTCCTCCTCCGAGCTGGCCAACCTAAGCTGCTCGACGCTGCACTTCCAGAGACGAGCACGAACTGCCACCCAGGCAGTCCCCCCCTCACAACGACCCCGGGGCCCGTCCATCCGTCTCGCCTCCGGCCGAGGGCGTCGGCCCTCGATGAGGTGCGAGAGAAATGCCTCCAGACGAAAACCCATTGACCGGGGGTGAAGGTCTGAACGTTCGGCACCTTGGCTCTCGAGGCACGGCTTATCTTCTCGCGCGAGGTGACCTCCATGGCGAGCCTCCGGGCCGCCGTTCTAACCTCTTGCGCCCGCGCAAACTCGGCTCCCGCCTGGTCCTGCTCGGAGGGAGGACGGACGGCGTCTTGCCATCCAGGCAACCCCTTATGGTCGTCACTCAGAATGTCATGAGGGAGTCGGGGATTTTCCCCGAACACCAACTGGAGGGGTGAGAACCCGCCACGGTGCCAGTAGCGGTTCTTGTGCGCCACGAGCTCCGTGATCAGATCGTCCAATTCCTGGAGATCGGCTGGGAGGAATGGTCCTGACTCCAGCTCGGCCTTCACTCTGTCCTTCACCCATCCACCGTGCCGTTCCACCCGGCCGTTTTGCCAGGGGGAGTCCGCGTCACAGACATGCTGGCACACCCCCCACTGTTCCATGGCCCGAGCGAACCTGGACCCAAATTCCGAACCTCCGTCGGAGATGACGAAGTGAGGCGCACCAAACGGCCGGATCCAGCACTGAAGGAACGCCGACCAGACAGTGACCGATCGAGCGTCGGCCACGCGAACCACCACTTGCAAGTTGGACCCGTGGTCCACCACATTGAGGTAAGGATGCGTGATCCCTTGGAAGTCCAGGTAGAAGAGATCAACGCCCACGATGTGGTTGAACCGAAAGGTACGGGGGATGGCCACTCGCCTGTGCGCGCCAGTCCTGGCTCGCTCGTCGCACTCGGAGCACCGAAAACCCCGACGAACCCACCTGAGAAGATGCTGCTTGGTGCCTCCTGCTCGCAGGACTCTATACACGTGGATTTTATACAGCAACCTCTTCTCATCTTCTGAGGGCTCCGGCTCGGGATCGGGACTGGCCTTGGTGCCCTGGGACGGTCCCCGGGTCTCAAGCTCGCCCCCGCTCTCCGCGTCGGAGGCCTCACCTTCCACGTCTTCCGCTCCTGCCTCGGGAAAGCTCCCCTCGACCAGATCTCCCCAGGAAGGACGCTGATGACTCGAGGCCCCACTCCACTGCTCCGAAATCGCTCTGGACACCGTCCTGACAAACTGCACCGGATAGCGCCCCGCCTTAGTGGTGACACTACCGCCTTCAAGTATCGCATGATCGTGATCTCCGAGACAGAGGTGCCCCTCTAGCAACCTAGCGATGTGGGGGTGATTGGTCATGATGCCCGTGGGCTTCTTGTTAAGCCCCCGACCGTCCACGCTCAAACCAAAACGACACATATCGACCCTAACACGCTTGACTCCCGGCAGAGACAGCACACGCCGCATCACCTCGGTCCTCCACGACGTGGCGTAGAGGGGGTGCTCGAAAGCAAAATAGCGGCCCCGGGACACCTGGTACTCGGCGATTTCCATGCACAAGGTCAGGTCTCGAAGCCCGGCCAAGACCAGGCGATGCCAATCATCGGGGTCCATGCGATCGCGGTTGAGGCTATTGATCGCTGAGAACGCACGGCACTCGGAGCACAACCATATGACCTCAGGAGCCTCCTCCCGAATGACCCTCCAGAGTTCCCTCACGTGACTTTTCCGAGACGCATCCCAACCCTGCTTAATGTCCCAGCTGGCCCGGGCTCCGAGGGGAGACCCGGACCTCTCCACTTCGGGAGCGATGCGTGGAGGTGAGAAGACCTCCATAAAGGAGACCTTGGAGCGACCCCTGGATGGAAAGCTCTCTGGGCCTCCCTCCTCGGAACGATTCGGGCTTTCCCGGGAAGCTCTCTCGACCAGCGCTTTCCGAACCCGCGAACTGCACGACGCCTCGCGGTCATCGTTCCATAAATCTCCGTCGAGCCACTCTTGTTCGATCGGATCCCTGGAACCGAGGGAAAAGGACGAGGAGGAAGAGGGAGGCCGGCTTTTGCCAGCGCTAGAGGCGCTGCCAGAGGCCGCACAGCCACAGAAGTGCTTAGTCAGTCCTAGCGACGGCGCCCTCGCGCCTCGCCGAGACTCTCGTGGGGACGTCCCGTCCCGGGACGTCACTGCTCGAGACTTCCCGCGTCGCTCACGATCTCCCAACTGGCATCTCCCTCGACTTCTGGAATGGCCTCGAGCGTCCGATTGGCCGTAGGTGTCGTGGTCTCGATACTGATGGTAGTCGTCGTTGTCGTCTCCGTGGTGGCCGATGACTGGCCACTCTGACGACTCTCTGGAGGAGGAGGTCCTGGTGGAGGCGGGGGCTGGGGCTCCAGGCTGCCCGAGGCCCCGCTGTTGACCACCCCCAGCTCCCCCTCGGCCGACATCTGGTAGTGAGCGTTCAGGAGATGCACCATCCCCGTCACCGCGTGCCCGATCTGCAGCATCATGTTGCCGAGCTGGCTCACTGACCCCTCGACGTTGCGCAGTGAGTCTCCCATGTCGTTGATCCGCCGCTGCATGTCGTCGAAGTTCTCCGCCAGGTCCTCCAGGAACCCGAGGCTCTTCTTCACGTGCACCACGCTCTGGTAGATTTGTTGTAGTCCCTCCTGGACCTGAGTCGGCTGTTCCTGGGCCATCGTCACGATCTCCACCATGCGATCCACCACCTGCTGGACACGACCGAGCTCTCGAAGACCCTCTGGTAGAGCCCCCAGCTGCCACTGCAGGCTCTGCATCAGCGTGCTGAGGCTGTTGACCGTCGTCAGCGCCGCTCCGCCTGCCTGGAACGCTGGGTCGTTCTGAAGAATCTCCACCGCACGTGCCGCCGAGGTTGCTGCCGCCCGGGCCGCCTGCGCAGCGGAGGGCTGTGCTGGTGGCGCAGCGGGGCCGGCCCCCGCCTGAATCCACGTCAGTCGCTCTCCGCAGCGAGTGCACTTGCTCCCGCTCCCGTGCTGGTTCCCGTAGTAGCGCACCTCGCTGGCTGGGTGAGGGCACTCGTTTGGGCTCACCTGGGGAAACGGCTTGGGAGGCGGCTTGCCGGCTGCCGGACCCGTGAGCTGCCCGGTCTGAGTGGGTGATGCCGAAGCTGCTGCTGCGCCCCCGTCCACCGCCATCGGAGCGGCCGGAGCCCCTGCTATCGGCGGTGGGGGAAGCGGCAGCTCGGTGGGGTCTCGACTCGGACTGCCAATTGCTGCTGCCGCGCCTGGTGTCGCTGTCGTTCCCCCTGGTGCCGTGGGCGGCACTGCTGGAGGCGCTGGTGGCCACTGAGCTGCTGCCGCAGCCGCTCCCACCGCCGGGGCCATCCACCCAGGCATACTCGGATCTACTGTCTGATCGCTGTCCGAGCTGGCGCCCGCGAGTGCCACGTTGCGGCGGGCAAGGAACTCCTCGGTGGCCTGCTTCGCCCCTGGCTCCTTCTTCTTTCCGGCAGCCGCCCTGATCGGCATACAGAGAAGGACCAGAGTCATCATGATCAACGTCGTCCTCATGGCGGCTGAGTGCCGCGGCTAACTGTGAAGGAAGTCTCCGGGTTCGGAGACAAAGTGCTGAAAGCTGATCGCGCAGGCTCGAGCCTAAAGTAGCTACGGACCTCGTGCCTTGGATGGCTTCGAGAGCTCCGAGTCCCCCGTTCCCGATGTCGTAGTCCTCGGCCCTCTTCACCTTAGCTTGTCCAAGAACCCCTGAGGCCTGGCCTGAACAAGCTCGCTGAGCCCGTGGCTGGAAGTGGTCCCCGATCCTCTCAACGACCCGGGCGAACGCCGTGTAGATCCCCAGGAACCCCGTGGCCAGGAGTGCACCTACGATCTTCTGAGAGTCCCCGAAGTCCTGGCTCGCACCTACGATCTTCTGGGAGTCCCCGAAGTCCTGGCTCGCTCTGGTCCTGGTCCTGGCCCTTGATCTTCTGAAGCGCCCTGGGTGCCTTGCTAAGATGATGACGAGAAGGATGATGTACTGCTGCACTGATCCGTCTGCCAGCATCTTCGGTGCCTGCCGACCTCCGAGCTGAAAAGATGAGGGCGACAGAAACGGGTACTTGTTCAGGGCCGAGGCTGGGACCTCCCACGGCCCCGAGACTGCACGCACTATTTCTGCCATGCGGTGCCCGGAACCCAGACGAGTCAAAGTGACCTTGGGCTCCGGAGTGTCCAAACACATCTCATTCCTCGGCAAGTCAATGACTGCGCCCAAGAACTCAAGCAAATTGACGCTGAGGATGTGAGGTACATTGTCCTCGAGCACCGTAGTCTCGACGATACCGAAGGCTCCTCCTAGGCACATCGGAAAGAGAATCGATGCGAGCACAGTGGCGGCACCTCCCACCCCGTGCGCCGCCCTAGGCTTGCGATGTTGCCTAGGGATGACCTCGAAGCACATCCCGAGACCGGCCAACGCCTGCGACTCTCGATTCAGAGCCTCCAGTCCAACGAGATCGCTGCCGGCGCCGGGGTCCACAAGCCCCTGCGTCGACCTGGCGACCAAGTAGACGTCGCTGGAGCCGAGCTCGACCTCGGCCTCCTCCCAGCTGGGGCAGGACAGGGTGCACCAGTCGTTGGAGTCGGTCGTGCACCCCTCGAACGAGTAGCCGTTGAGCACCTTGCGTCCCGAGGGGCCGCTCGCTCGGTCTCTGGGAGGGTCTGGGCACTCCCTGCTCCAGTGACCCTTCTTGTCGCAGTTCTTGCACCTCGTGACCTTCATGAGCTGCTGGAGCGACAGCTTGGGCTTGGACCCGCGGCCGCGACCTTGTCCCTTTCCTCGTCCTCGGTCTCCCTTCCGGCCCCGCCCGGCAGGATGAGCCCGAGGTTGAGGTTGGACACGATCGCCGCCGGCCTTGCCTCCGAAGTACTCCCTGTCGCGCTTCGCGGCCCTCTTTAGCTCCTTGTTTTGCTTCCAAGACCGGTCATTGGTGAGCATGATCAGGGCGTCGTCGACCTGGTCCTCCGTGAGGTTGAGATCGTCGATCTCGGCCAGTAGTGCTGCCTCGTCGAGGTCGTCGTCGTATTCCTCATCCTCGTCGTAGTAGTCGTAGGATTCGACCTCGCCGTCGGACTCCTGGTCGTGACCACCGTCACCACCGTCGACCGGGGCGGAGGGAAAGGAGTGAGCTGCACTGCCACTGGGTCCTACCTCACGTCTCGGGCCGAAGCCCTCAGTACTGGATGCCAGGTTGGCGCTCGCTCCGCGAGCCCCCGGTAGCAATCGCTCTGACCCGTAGGCGTCCATCTGTCTCAACGCCCACGCCACGTTGTCGTAGTCAAGTCGCCCTTGTGTGAGCGTCCGAAGGTTCTGAGCACCCTGGGCCGAGAGTGCCGCACCTTCTTCTAGAAATAGTCCTTGTAGCTTGGGCGACATCCAGAGGTCGTGCCCTTCTGCCTCTAGCAGCTGGGCCTCACGCCTGCACACGTAGGCTGTGAGGGTCTCCTTGGCGTCGCGGGTGGCCTCGAAGAGGGCCTTTCTCCCGGCGCGTCGGAGATCATCCCCTTCTCGTTCTCCTGCCATGATGTCCATCCGTCCGATGAGGATGTCCAGCCAGCCCGGACCTGAGAGGTCCGCCTCTGGCACGTCGTCAAACTTAGACTGCATCGTCCAATCGAAAAGCTTGAGGAAACGCTCAGCCCGGCGCCAGACTGCCACGTCCGTGTTCTTGTCCCAGCGGCGGACGGCCTTGCGCCACCCTCGGTAGTGCGCCCAGCCGGGGAAGGCGGGCGGGTCCGAGTAGTCCCCGCGCTGCCATCCGCCGCCGCTCCACTGCTGGCCTGGCCAGCTCTGGTCGGCCGTCCGCCAGTCGCCAGCACCCCAGCCGCCGGCACCCTGGCTGCCCGCGGCCCAGTCGCTGGTCCAGCGCCGAGCTGCCTCGCCGTTCTTCTGATCCTGCTGCTGGTTCGAGCCGTCTCCGGCCGAGCCGGCTGCCGGGGACGCCTGGGTCCCGCAGCCTGGCTGAGCCTGCGACCAGGGGTCCTGTGTGGACCACGGGTCGGCACTGGGCTCGTTCCAGCCGCTCCACGTCTGCACATGTTGTCCTGCTGCCTGAGACTCCTGAGTCTGGTTCTCCCTCATAGTCGTGGCGACTAACTTCTTGACCAGCTCGAGGAGCTCAGGGGTCACTCCTGGCGGTGTCGGTCCTGGGGGCGCCGCGCTGGCCGCGCTCCCGCCGCCCCTCTCACCGTCGCCGGGAGTGGTGCCCTTCTCGCCCGTCACTCCGTCGTCGGGCATCTGCCGTGGATCCCCACACTTCCCAGTGCGCCGAGCGCAGCCGCGGCAGTGGCTCGCGAGCAGGGGTCCGGGCGCACCGATCAAGGCTGCCCGCCGCTGCCCATGGCCACCTGCCGGGACCGCGCTCCGCTACCAACTGTGGCAGCAGGAGGAGAAAGCAAATGTTTATCCCTTGAGCCACAGGGCGAATCACGGTCAGAACTAGACTCGCCCTCTAAGTGCTGAACCTATATTTAACGAATGTGCCCATCTATCACAATCATCATCATCGGGACACCGACGGGACACCAGCGGGACACCGGCGGGACACCGCGGGCCACCAAACGCCGGAACGGAGTCATTTGGTCCGGCCGCGCCTCAGCCGGAGGGGGGACACCGGCGGGGCACCGCGGGCCACCGGTTGCCGGATGGGGGTCACGTGGTCCGGCCGTGCCTCAGCCGGAGGAAACTTTCTTCTCGCCCGCCCACGCAGCTTCGCCTCGCCCGCGCGCACGGCACGCACGAACACGAAACCGAAACCGATTTCCTGGTAGGGGGGCTCTCCGTCCCACTTCGATCTCACCCCCTCACCTCCGATACACAAAGACGCATTGCGCCATGCACCTTGGTCCTTGAGGCTTTGCATATGTTGGTCCTTCGCGCCATCCCTAGTGGCCTTGGAAATGAGGCCCCTTCCCTGCGGTGGTTTTCGGAAGTCTTCGAAAGTTCGGTAGGTCCCTGACCCTGCCCAGGCCTCTGGGGGCCCCCGACAGGCGCCAGGTGAAGGGCGAAGGATATGAGGGAGGGAATCTCGGGGAGCGAAAACAGGGAAGCGGATGCGGGGGAGGACGAGTGGTGGAGCGGCAGAAACACAGGGAGGAGGAGGAGGAGGTAGACCCAGTGGGGGAGCAGGAGGTTGTCGATGATTGCGTAGCCTTCGGCCGCTGCAAAATGCGCGCCAGGCCACGCTCCTTCCTGTCCGCGATTGCCAAGGGAGCCATGCCACGACCCTTCCCCGACGTCTTCAGCACCACCCGCCGGCGCACAGGGCGCCGAGATGATCGTCGGCAGCGCCTGCACCACCAGCGCGATCAGTCTGCGCCGCCTTCGACTGCCATCTCGCAGACGCTGGCCTCGCCCACCCCGCCGCGCTCGACGGCGCCGTCGCCCGCCGCTTCGCCGAGTGCCAGCGCCGTCGCCAGAGCCCAGATTCTCATCGCCATCTCCGTCGCAGGCCTCCTGAACGTTGAACAGTTGGCGACCCCGTTGAGCTTCAGCAGCTTGTGGAACATCGCCTCTGGACGCGCCTTGGCCCCAGGGTCGCTCCGGTCGTCGCCCCCGCTGCTCTTCTCGGCGCGCGGCCCGTTGCGCAGCTCCCGCAGGGCCCGCGGCGCCCGCGCGCCCCGGTGCTTCGCGCCGCCCGCGCCAAGCCACCCACGCGCAGAGCGCAGGTCACCTCGCGGCCCGGCCACCCGAACACATGCCAGACCACCTCGCCGCCCATCACCACGCTGGTCGCTCCGCGGAACTCGGCCTCGCCACTGGGCGCGCCCTGGGCCCCCTTGCGCCCCGCGAAACAGCTGCAATAAATGCTGTCCATATGTGTGAGAGCCGCGCGCCATCGCGTGCTTCGCCAGGTCGTCAGGCGCGAAGTTCGCGCCTGAGAAAATGTCGAACGAGATCTCGCCGGGGCGCCCTCCCGCCCCCTGGAGCACGCGCCCGAACCATTGCGCCCCATTCGAGTAGCGCCTCACTATCACCAGTCGACAACCCTCGGTTCCTTCTGGCGTCGAGCCCTCTGCGCGCCCCAGCGATCGGCGGCCAGGTAGAGTGCGGCGACAACTCCTCGTCGGAAGCGAGCTGCCTCCTCTTCGTCTGGGGGCTCACAGCCCTCGCCTGGCTTGACAAAATCATCGCCAGGATAGTTCTCGGTCAGGCCCGGAACTTTCGCATTCTCGGCCTTCCCCGTCTCGCGCAGGTCGAGCGGCGCGACGACGAGCTTCGGGCCCCCGCGGAAGATCGCGTTGCCGCACTTCCGCAGGCGGCCCCATGCGCAGGTGCCCACAGTGGCCCTCGGCGAACAGGTCCGTCGCCTTCATGTCGAACACAATCCCGAGCTTCGCCGCGCAATCCTTCGCCGCCCCCTCGGGCCCACACCAATGGAAGTCGCCCGCGAGCACCTCGACTGGCACTCTGTTCGTCGTCTTAACAAGAATTGGGATAGCGCTTCGCAGCGCTCGAGGTTCTCGCGCGCGCGCCGCCTGCCGGCAGTCTGCGCCCGCCCTGCGCGCGCAGTTCGCCGCCCCGGGGACACGCGGTGCCCGTGCCACGAGACGTCGGTCGACAAGGCCATCTGCGCGGGCATCTGGACGCACCCCGCAAGGGGCGCGCGCGCACCTTCTCCGCCTGCCTGGCCTGGTGGCAGGCTTCGCAGTCAGCTCCGAACGCCACGTCGCCCCCCTTTAGCGCAACCGCGTCGATCGTTTTTTCGCTCGCGTCTGGCT
>CAUYUJ010014505.1:393837-421520 GCA_963575745.1 Prorocentrum cordatum
AGGCACCCGGCCAGCGAAGGCCGCGCGGAGATGCGCCCTGCTTCACAGGGAGGGCGGCCAGCTCTCAGCTCTGACCTGACGCCCAAGGAGAAGGTTTCCCCAGTAGACAAGCAAGGCAACTCCAAGCCTGGCGGTCAGTCGCGCCACGGTGCGGCCAGCGCTGGTTGCCAGCCTGGCCCGAGCGGCGCAAGAGGGATGCCCATCCGTACACAGCCCTGTCCAGCTCTCCGACAGCCGATCAGTGGCGCAGCTAGGCTCTGCACCGCGTCGCAGTCGGGCACCAGCGCGGGTGATGGAAGCGAGGTGGTGGCACTCCGCGCTGGGGCTGCGGTGGCCTCCGGGAGACCTTTGGGCAGTCGGCGTGGGAGAGAAAGAGAGAGAGAGAGAGAGAACAAAAAAAAGGTCAGACAACATAGCACCACCACGTCCCGCCCACCCTTATATTCTCCTGCCTGGCGACTCCTCCAAGCAACAAATTTGAACTCCCTGACAAGCAAATCCGTCCACCAACATGCATCTGGCACGTAACGGAATACCCCCATGCCCTGAAGATTGGAACAGGCCGCGGTCGCTGAAGGTTGCGGGTGCTCTTGCTGGCTCCCAGGGCCCCCTGCGGGCTCCAGGGGAGCTCGCGTGACCTTCGCGAGGCCCCAGAATCGCGGTTGGGAGTCCACGCCTCCAGCGTGGGTCCGCCTTGAAGCCCACTTGGACGTCTCTTGGGCAATATCTGGGGCCCAGAGGGGTGGCCAAAAAGGATAAAACAACTAACGTTTTCCGCCACCGTGCCAGTGGCACGTTGGCGCGGGTTAGAATACTCTCCTGTTATGGCAAATTACCTTCAACGTTTTCTGAGGTCACCCCCCACCCCCCCTCGTCGCACGCGACGTTCGAAAAATCGCTCCCATTGTTTCTGATTTCCTGCACAACAGCACTTGACGCCCCCCAAGAAGCCGCCAAGACGGTCCACGAGAACCCCAAGTCGCCGAAAGATCGTTCCAAGACGCCCAAGATGAGCTCAAAATTGCCCAAGAGGCCGCCAGACACCCCATGAAGCGTCCAAGAGGCCTCCCAAGAAGCCCCCAAGAAACCAAAATCTTGAAATGCATTTTCAGCACATCCAACTTGTTAGCCTTCATGGCGTTGAAAACCGTCCACGAGGCCCCCACGAGGCCCCAAGGACCACCCCAAGACGGCCCACGAGGCTCCCAGGAGGCCCCAAAGACAACCCAAAAGAACTCCAACGTGGCCCAAGAGGCGCCCTAGACGGCCCAAGAGAGTTCCAAGACGGCCCCAAGAAGGGCCCAAGAGAAGGACCACGAACCGCGAATTCCAGCGCTCCGCCCAACGAAGCTCTCCGGAGGACCCAAGAGGCCCCCAAGCGGCCCCAAGAGGCCCCCATGAGGCACCCAAGAGGCCCCAAGGAGCCCCCCAAGAGGCCCAAAAGAAGCCCCCCAAACGGCCCCCGAGACCCTTCGAAACTGCCTCGAAGAGGCCCGCGAGAATCCTCGCCACGAGGAGTGCAGTCCCGTAGGCGCAGTAGTTTATTACAGGGGTCTGGCGTGATGGGACCGTATAAAAACAACAAAAAAGAACAAAAAAAAAAAAAAAATATAAAACAAAAATTAAAAACAAAAAAAAAAAAAAATAAGAAAAAAAAAAAAGAAAAAAAAAAAATAACAATAGTATAAAAAAAAAAAAAAAATTAAAATAAAAACAAAATACAAACAAAATATAAATAAAAAAAAAAAAAATAGACAAACCAAAAAACAACTAGAAAAAAAAATAAAAAAAAAAAAAAAAAAAATTAAAAAAAAAAAAAAAAAAAAAAGAAAGAAAAAGTAAACAAAGGAAAAAAAAGCCTATAGAACCATAAATGGTGGGGATATTTCAAGCGAACCGCCCAGCCCGCCATACCGACACGTCTAGGGGGGCGACAAGGCGGAGTTATTTAGAAGGAAGAAGAACAACAATGGAGGAGGAGGAGGAGGAGGAGAATGGAGGAAGACCTTGGTGCCGGAACATCTCCGTCAACCTCATGCGGAAGTAGTGGGCCGGCAGGAGCACCTCGACCACGGGGGGGCCCGAACACACACTCGCCCCGCCCCACAAGCGGGCTATCACACCCTCCTCCTCAAACTGCTGCTGTTACTCCTTCTGCTTCGCATTACCCTTCTTCTCTTCCTCCTGCCTGCTTCCTCCTGACTCCTTTTCCTCATCCTCTTCATCTGTCTCTTCCTCCTCCTCCTCCTCCTCCTCCTTCTCTTCCTCCTCCTCCTCTTCCTCCTCCTGCTCCTCCATTCCTTTTCCTTATTCGCCGGCCCAACGGGCCAGAGGCGTGCTAAGATCTCCGGTAACTGCTAAATAATACTTCTACTTCGCGCGCGCGGGGCGGCCCCTGGGGGTCCCCGGAAGAAAAGTACCCCGGGCGATCCCCGGCAGGGTCGGGTCAAAGATGGTTTTCCTCCTGGGCGCCGCCCCCGTGGCCCTCCAGAGAGCCCCAAGAAGGGCCACGAGGCCGCCAAGAGCCCTCCAAGATGGTTCAAGAGTGCTCCGAGATGCCACCCGATCGTTCCAAGACGCCCAAGATGGCCCCCAGACGCCCCAAGAGGCCTCCAAGAGCACTCCCCAGAGGGCCCCAAGAGGCAAAATTCATTACTTTTCCTGAGGTTTGGGGCAGATTTTGGCGTGTCCATCTTTTCGGCTTCCCGACGCCCCAAGACGGCCCAAGAGGCCCCCAAGATCGCCCCAAGAGGGCCCAAGAAGCTCCCACGAAGGCCCCAAGATGGCCCAAGAGGGCTCCAAGACGGCCCCAGAGGCATCCAAGACGGCCCAAGAGGGGCCCAAGAGTGCCCCAAGCGATGCCCCAAAGGGGGAACACAAAACAAAACTTCGAGCCCTCGGCCTTAAGAAGCCCCCAGGAGGCCTCAAGAGGCCCCTGAGAGGCCACAAAAGCCCCCAAGAGGCCCTCAGGAGGCCCCCAAGCGACGCTGAAGAGGCCCCCCAGCGGCCCCAAGAGGCTCAGTCATGCGAAATGGGCCGGCGGAATGAGCGAAGCGATTCAATAAATGACTCTTCCGTGTCGCACCCCGAGGCCGGTCAAAGGGCGAGCCGGGCGTTTCAGCTGAAACTTACTTATTATTTATGAGCCTGAAGCTCTAGAAACTGGCAGTGGTTCCGCACATTGGGGGCGGGTGGTTTTTCCAAAATGTGGCTCTCGCCATAGCGCCGCGTACGTACAATTGTTTCTAAGAGTTGCAAGCGCTTCACGGATTGAGGGCGGGTCGTTTTCAAAATGTGGCTCTCGCCTTAGTCCCGCGTGCATTCGTTTTGAACATTTACAAGGTTTTTGCGGATTGAAAGAAAATGGTTTTCAAAATGTGGTTCGTGCCTTAGTGCCGTGCAGGAGCTTCGCGGATTGAGGGCGGCTTGAAACATGACTCTCGCTTCAGCGCCGTGCGCATGCGTTTTTATAAAATTGCAAGAGCCTCACGGATTGAGGGCGGCTCGTTTGCAACAGTTGCAAGAACTTCACGGATTGAGGGCGGTTCCTTTTCAGGGACCGGTTCTCGCCTTAGCGTCGTGCGCATTCGTTTTTTACAAGGCAGAAATTTCGCGGATTACCATTGCTAATATTCCAGAAATGGCGTTCTGGAGCGAGTCAGGGCTGTCGGGGCGCATCAGTTACGTTGATTCGCGGTGCGCAAGTCTCAGGCATGGTGTTCTGGCATGATTCAGGATCGTCAAGACGCAGCAGTCGGGTTGACTCGTGGCGATGAAATCCTGAGAATGGTGTTTGGGCACGCTTCAGGATTTTCACACGGTTGCCTCCCAACGGGGCACTTCCCTCAGTGGAAGTGACCCCTTGCATGTGGCCTACGAAGAGGGAGCTCGGAGGGAGGGTGCATCCCAACATCGTTGATGAGTCTTGTGTTTACGCTGGTCCTCCTCCTCCTCCTCCTCGTCCTCCTCGTCATCCTTCCTATGCAGCGCCACGACGCCCGCGACCAGCGCTGGCGGCGGGCTGGCGGGGCCGAGGTTCCGACACCACGCAGGAACTCGGCGGTTCCACAGTTGGAGGGAGGCGGGGGAAGGGGGAGGACTCCCTCACAGCATGGGGGGGGGGAGAGGCGGGGGCGGGGCCTCGCCGCCGCCGTGCCGTGCACTGACGGCGGCCTCGGTGTCCAAACCCCAAACGCTGACTGCAACAGGGCAACCGCCCCAGAGGTCACAGGGTTCCGCAGTCGGCCCTGGAAGGCCACAACACAAACAAAAACGGTTTGGTTTCCAACGGCGGCCCTAAAAGAGCGGCGGCCCTCTCAGTTCACGTCGTCGTCCAACTTCAGGCTGGCACCTTCCTTCTCTGGCCTCGCCTTGAATGACTCTTGCACCGACCGTGGACGTGGCACTTGATCCTTACTCTTCACGTTCCAATCCAGGACTGTGACAACACATTGCACAAATGGTTTCACCTTTGTAGCTTCCGCCGGATTGTAGCTCTGCCTACCGTGGACTCTCGGCCGTCCTCCCACCGGACCGTAGTCTACAGGGCGTCGATCTGTATGACTACGCAATCGACGCATTTCTTGCCGAACTTTGCCTCGACGGTGTCACCTATGGTAATCCGCCGCTTGGTCTCCTTGGGTTCCCGACTGCGGCGGTACGTTTCCGCCTCGTCGTCGCCGAGCTTCTCAACCTCCGTGTCCCATACCATTTCGCTGTTGTTCTGGAGCGGAGGCGTGCCTACTTACTCCTTCGCGTTTTTTCACTGCTGCTCCAAAAACTGTTGGACATGTGATTGCGTGCGCTCTCCCTGCAAACCGAGCTTTTTTGAACCAAGGCCTGTGGCTCCGCCTGTACAACCTATCGTGGGCGGCCCATTCGAATTCATGGTCGCCCTGCTGCATCGTAGCTGATGGAAATCGGCTCCCACTGCACGCTCCACTGTCTGCCGCCACCGCCTGTCCTTCTCGCATCAGCTGGTCCGAGCTTGTAACTGATGAGGTCTGGTACCCAGCTTTCGCACCGTTTTCTGCTGCCCCTGCTAGATTTATCGCACACGCTTCACGGAAAAGTAAATCTTCATTTCTGAATATGTACTTCTGGTCTGCGATGTAAAACACCTCATGTTTGTAAACTGCACTGGGGCACCTCTTGCACGAATGGCATTTACCTGCAGCTCGCGCGAGCATTAGGAGGAAACGCGAAGGGAGCGCAACGCCACGTCTACAAGTTAAACTTTCAAAGCTGCAAGGGATGGCGAAAGGGGGGGGGCGCCAGGCGCGGCGCCAGCGACGCAGAGACGCCGGCGAGCCTCGCCAAGGGACCAGACGTCACCATGTACAGACTGGCTACAGCGTCGCTGTGGCCTGTCTGTACATGATGACGTCTGGTCTTTTACATTTCTCGACGCACTGTCTGCTCCCACTGCCAGCCCTTCGCGCACGCTCTGATTCTGGGCTGCTATTGATGCAACTCTTCTCGCTCGCGTTGGTTTGCGCATGTAGCTGGTGACGGCTGGTACCCTGCCGCCGCGCCGTTTTCTGCTGCCACTGCCATCGCGTTTCGCACACGCTGCTGCCAGTCTGTAGCTGATGACGTATGGTTGTCCGAAATTCTTGTGACTCTGTCAGCTGCTGTCATTACCCGTTCTTCGCGCACGCTCCAGTTCGACGTTGTAGCTGGTGACGCCTGGTGCGGATCTCTTGCCACATTGTTCGCTGACGCTGCCGTTTTTTCTCGCCCACCCTGGTCCGCGCATGTCGATGCTGACGTCTGGCATCCAACTCTCGCGCCGCTTTCCGCACTTACTGCTGCCGGCGTTTCTCGTACGCGTATCTGCCACTCTGCAACTAGTGACGTCTGGTCTTCTAGAACTATCGCAACAGCGTCCGCTGCCACTGCCAGCTCTTCGCGCAGGCCCTGGCTCCAGATTGTAGCCGATGGCGTCTGGCGCCTGCCACATCGTCTGCTGCTACTGCCGTTTTTCTTCGCGCGTGTTGGCTCGCGAACGCAGCCGATGAGTTCGTCTCTCGCACACACTGCGGCCGGTCTGTAGCTGATGACGCACGGCCTTCTACAGTTTTCGCATTGCAGTGCGCGCTGTGACTGCCGTCCCTCCTCTGCCGTTCCTGCTGCCTCTGTCCACCTCTCTCCCAAGGGTCGGCACCGGACGTTGACCACTGCTGAGGTCGTCCACGTTCATGCTCCCATTGCCCACCTCTAACGCTGCCCACTTTCTCCCAAGAAGAGGCCAGGTCCTCCACGTTTTCTGAGTGCTCCTCCTTATCCTCTGGGTCCTCCGCCTCCTCCTCCTCCTCCTCCTCCTCATCATCACCATCACCATCACCATCACCATCACCATCACCATCACCATCACCATCACCATCACCATCACCATCACCATCACCATCATCATCATCATCATCATCATCATCATCATCATCATCATCATCATCATCATCATCATCATCATCATCATCATCATCATCATCATAATCACCGATGTCCTTCTCCATCTCCGTCTGAGCCTCCTTTGCGTACCCCCGGTATGTTCGACCCAAACTATCGATATCCCAAATGTCTTGGCCAGCCTCCCTTCTGGGTCCCTGCGCGTGGCGCGGGGGCCAGGGGCCAGAGTGGCATTGAGCCAAGATGGCTACTGAAACCCTCCCCCTCCTCTTCCCCGTCCTTCTCGTCCTCCTGCTTCTGCTGCTCGTCATCCTCCTCCTTCTGCTGCTCGTTACTTTGCTCTTCATGAACAAACTGCTGCTGATGTTGCCTGCTATCACCCGTGTTGTCAGATGTGCCGCCTCGCTAGATACGGCCGATGGCGGAAGATTGAGGGCCCTCGAGGGCGCCCCGGAAGCGAAACAAGGGGTGCGGAGGGGACAAAACGGTTGGATCCTCAATGCCTCGAACCCTCGATGTCTTGAACCCTCGAACCCTCGACGCCTCGAACACTCGATGTGGGGGGGGGGGCGGGGGAGCACAATCGAGTGGAAGAGGGAAAGCAGTGCGGCCCAGGGAAGTCAAAACCTCCAAAACGGAGGTTCGCGAGTCTCTGCTCCTCCCTTATGGAAATTGTCCCCCACCAATGTGGAAGATCGACCGCCAACATGGAAGATTGTGATCCTCTGGGGGGTGTCTGGGCGCCTCGCCAGGAGGCTGCCACATGGCGTTCTTGGTGGCCTGGTGGTAGTAGTACCTCTGGCCGCTCATCTTGTCCTGCGCCTGCGTCCACTGGCCCAGCTCCTCTTCGATTTTGTCGACAAAAGAAGCCCCCGCCCCCCTCCTCCTCCTCCTCCTCCTCCTCCTCCTCACTCCTCCTCTTCCTCCTCCACCTCCACCCCCTCCTACTCGCATTCCTCCCATATCCTCTCATTCCTCCTATGCCTCCTATTCCTCCTATTCCCTCCTAACTCCTCCTATTCCTCCTATTCCTCCTATTCCTCCTATTCCTCCTCTTCCTCCTCTTCCTCCTCTTCCTCCTCTTCCTCCTCCTCCTCCTCCTCCTCCTCCTCCTCCTCCATTCGTTTTCCGTATAAATAGCATCTTCCTGTCGCACCCCGAGGCCAGTTTTTAGGGCGGACCGGGCGTTTCGCCTGAGACTTACCCACCACTCATGACCCTGAAATGAAGCTTAAACAGTGGCAACAATTTCACAGATGGAGGGCGGGTGATTTTCAACATGTGGCTCTCGCCTTAGCGCCGCGCACATTCGTTTAACAAACATTGCAAGAGCTTCACGGATTGAGGGAAATTCCCTCTCAAAATGTGGCCCTCGGCGCCCCTCGCCTTAGCGCCGCGCGCATTCGTTTTATTTTAGTGCACGAGTGCCACGGAATCCCATGATCAGCGTGCCGGAAATAGTTTTTTGGAGAGATTCAGGATTGGGAGGGTGCACCAATTACGTTGTTCGCAGTGTTGAAGTCCCACAATGGCGTTCTGGCACGATTCAGGATCGTCAAGACGCAACAGTCAGGTTGATCCGTGGCGTTGGAATCCCGAGAACAATGTTTTGGCATCATGCTTCGAGGTGTTCAAATGGTGGTCTTCAAATGAGGCAGTTCCCTCAATGGAAATGAACCGCTGTAGGGGCCTATGAAGAGGGAGCTTGGAGGGAGGGTTGATTCCAACACCGTTGATGACTCTTGCGGTTTCACTGGTCCTCCTCCTCCTCTTCCTCCTCCACCTCCACCTCCTCCTCCATCTCCTCCTCCTCACTCCTCCTCCCCTCCTCCCCTCCTCTCCTCCCATTCCTCCCATTCCTCCTATTCCTCCTATTCCTCCATTCCTCCCTGAATCCTCCTATTCCCTCCTATTGCTCATAATTCCTCCTCCTCCTCCTCCTCCTCCTCCTCCTCCTCCTCCTCCTCATCCATTCGTTTTCCGTATAAATAGCATCTTCCTGTCGCACCCCGAGGCCAGTTTTTAGGGCGGACCGGGCATTTCGCCTGAGACTTACCCACCACTCATGACCCTGAAATGAAGCTTAAACAGTGACAACAATTTCACAGATGGAGGGCGGGTGATTTTCAACATGTGGCTCTCGCCTTAGCGCCGCGCACATTCGTTTAACAAACATTGCAAGAGCTTCACGGATTGAGGGAAATTCCCACTCAAAATGTGGCCCTCGGCGCCCCTCGCCTTAGCGCCGCGCGCATTCGTTTTATTTTAGTGCACGAGTGCCACGGAATCCCATGATCAGCGTGCCGGAAATAGTTTTTTGGAGAGATTCAGGATTGGGAGGGTGCACCAATTACGTTGTTCGCAGTGTTGAAGTCCCACAATGGCGTTCTGGCACGATTCAGGATCGTCAAGACGCAACAGTCAGGTTGATCCGTGGCGTTGGAATCCCGAGAACAATGTTTTGGCATCATGCTTCGAGGTGTTCAAACGGTGGTCTTCCAATGAGGCAGTTCCCTCAATGGAAATGAACCGCCGTAGGGGCCTATGAAGAGGGAGCTTGGAGGGAGGGTTGATTCCAACACCGTTGATGACCCTTGCGGTTTCACTGGTCCTCCTCCTCCTCTTCCTCCTCTTCCTCCTCCCCATCCTCGCTCCTCGCTGCTCGTTCCTCGTTCCTCGCTCCCTCCTCCTCCTCCTCCTCCTCCTCCTCCTCCTCCTCCTCCTCCTCCTCCTCCTGCTCCTACTCCTGCTCCTGCTCCGGTTCTGCTCCTGCTCCTGCTCCTCCTCCTGCTCCTCATCCATCGCTCCTCCCTGCCTCCTGCCCTCCTCCTCCTCCTCCTCCTCCTCCTCCTCCTCTCACCCCTCCCCCTCCCCCCCATCCCCCTCCCCTCCCCTCCCCTGAAACACCCTACTCGTGGAGGGAACTGCCGCCACGGCAGCATGCCACAGACCCTTGGGATCACCCCCCACCCACCCCCACCCACCCACCCTGGGCATCCCCCCCCCTCCTCCTCCTCAGCTTCCTCATCCTGTTCCTCATACTCCCCCCCCTTCCCTCCGCGCCCCCCTACTCCCCCTCCTTCCCGTATTTTCGTGTTTCCCATTTTCATTCCCCCCCTTCTCTTCTCCTGGTCCTACCCCCCGCACTATCAATCCTCCCCCCTTTCTACGGCCAGACTTCCGAGTCCTTTCCTACCCCCCCCCCCCCGACTGCTACATTTTTCAACAGCCCACAAATCCTCTTCCTCCTCTTCTACGGCCCACGACCTTCTTCTGGTCCCACTCTCCTCTTTGCCACCCCTACTCTCAAGACGACGAGTCGAGAGCGAGATGGATGCCCTGCCGCAGGCTCGGAGATGCAGCGATGCAGAGTCGGAGCAGGAGGGGCCAGGGGAAGAAGGTGGAGTAGGAGGGCGCGGAGGGAAGGGGGAAGATCAGGAAAAGGATGGAGAATCTGCACGCGCAGCGCTCGCGAGCCGCGAGCTGTCTCGATGTCAGATGTTCAGATGTCTCCGACTCCGACGCGCCGTTGCCGCCGCCGCGAGCGGAAGGAAAGGGTGAGGGGGGCGGATGGACACCCCCTCTTCCTATTCCTTTTCCTCCTCATTCTCTTCCTCATCCTCATCCTCCTCCTACTGCTCCCCCCCTCCCCCCCGCTGCCCCTCAACCCACCCCGCCCTCTGATTCGCGACAGCGGCATCGGCGCGTCGGAAATGGCGGCCTGCCCCCGCCCTCGGCGCGCCCCCTGGCCGAGGGGTGGCAGGGGCAGGCTGGCGGCGGCGGCGGCGGCGGCGGGCGGGCGCGCCGGCGGGCCGGGGGCCGTCGGGGCCGAGCGGCCGTTGCGGCTCGAAGCTCATCGCGCCGCGAAGCCGCCGACGCCCGCCGCCTTGCGCGGCCGCTTCGCCGCAGGCGCGTCGCCCCACTCCATGGGGACGCGGTAGCACTTCACACCTGGGGAGGAGGAGGAGGAGGAGGAGGAGGTAGGAGGTAGAGAAAGGAAGAGGATGAGGAGGAGGAGGGGGAGGGGAGGGGGGGAGGGAGGGAGGGAGGGAGGGAAGGAGCGAGGAGGGGAAGGAGGAGGAGAGGGAGGAGGAGGAGGAAGAGGAAAAGGAGAAGGAGGGTGGAGGAGGAGGAGAATGAAAAGGAAGATGAGGAGGAGGGCGATCATTCCCTCCCTGCCTCCTCTTGCCTACTGCCTCTCTTTTCTCTCCCGCACTCCGCCTTGCTTCCCCCTCGGCGCCCACCCCCCACCCCCTCGCCGACCTCGTCGCTCGCCCGCCCCCCCGCTCCGCCCGCAGGCGCAGCCCACTCCATTCCCCCCCACCACCCCCCCCTAACCTTCTCCCACCTGATGGGCCGCGCGGCCGTGCAGCTGCGGCAGCGGCGACGGCAAGGGGCTTGCCGTCGCCGCTGCAGCAGCCGCCTCCCTCGTTTACCCACCCCTCCCCCCGCTTCCCGATACTGCCGCGCTGTCACGCGGCCATTTGGATAGCTCCCCCGACCCACGACGTCGTGGAAACTTGGGTTGTCCACAACCATGGGGACGCAGTATTCCCAATCCTTGAGGTAGCTGTCGCTGAGCAGCTTCACGCGCTCGAACTGTATCATGTGGGTCGGCTTGGGCGGCTCGACCTTGGCTGAGGGGGCGGTCAGGCTATGGCAGAAAGGAGTGGAGGAAAGAGAGGGAAGAAAGAACCTTCTTCTTGCCCTTCTTGGACTCCTTCTTCTCACCCTCCTTCGCATCCTTCTTCTCCGCTGACTTCGGGAGCACTGGGATCAGCCAGGCAGGGCAGCATTCACTTTTGTTCGCGTTCATCCAGCCGCTGCCGTCGAGGTACAGCGCTGGCTGGCCTGGTGCAAGCTTGCGCGGGTTCAGGCTGATGCACGTGCCTGGGCGAAAGGGCTCGTGCTCGCTCGCTCTCTCGACTCTCGATCGCCCCCCTGCTCCGCCTGCCCTGCCAGGCCAATGCCGTGGCCGCCGCGCGAGCGGCTGCCGTGGGCCAGGACGCGCAACTCAACCTCCGCTTCCCTTCCCTTCCCCCTCCTCGCCCTCCTCCGACGCCTCCGACTCCGACCCCGACCTCTCCCCCCACCCACTGCCAACTCCTCGTTCTCGCCCACCCCCCCCACCCCATCGCCCACCTCTCCCTCTCCAAACCCCCTTCCCATCCTCCAGCTCCAGCCACTTAGATTTCGATCCCGACTCGCGCGCGTCGATCCGACTCCCCGACTCCGCATCCCGCATCCCGACTCCGCATGCTTCCCCTTCTCCTTATCATCCTTATCCGTCTCCCTCTCCCTCTTCCCCACCCCCTCCTCCTCCGCTCCTCGTCATCGTCTCCTCGCCCTCCTCCGCCCCCATCCGCCCCCTCGCCCTCGCCCTCGTCGTCCTCCTCCTCCTCCCCCGACTCCTCCTCCATGTCCGCCGCCCTGATCCCGTCCCTTCCCGCTTCTCTATCTCTTTGCCCCAGCGCCCCAGCCGCGCCTTTATTCAGATATTGCGCTGTGTTCGCGTCGACCACTTTGCCCCACATGCACAGCCTGGTGGGCCCCACCTCGCGCCGGATGATGCAGCGGCGCTTGACCTCGGGGGCGGCGCCGTCCTCGGGCGAGGGGCGGGTCGCGGAGAGGCGCGACGATGGCGACGACCAAGACGCGGGGAACAAGACTAGAGATGAAACGACACTTGCGACTGTGACTCGGCGACGAGAGGCAAGAGAGGGGGAGGGGGGGGGGGAGGAGGAGGAGGAGGAGGAGGAGGAGGAGGACTGCATGGGAAGATGAGGAGGAAGGAAGATGGTGTGAATATTTATTTTTGCCCGTTCGTCCTCGATCAGCACGTCAGCAGCAGTTCCCCCTCCTCGCCAGGCGTCGCGTACCAGATATACCTTGCAAAACGAAAGCAACACATGCAGCGACAAAAAACACCGAATTCAGAAAATCGGCAAACCAAATCTAACTGTTAACTTAGATTCCGTGCCCTAGGGATACCCGTACGGCCACGGCGTCCGATTTGGCACCGACCATATCATCAAGATGGCCTGCGGGTCTTGCTCGCCCCTCCTGGATCGCGCCCGCGGCCCCAGCGCGCAGCCCCACGTTGGCAAAAGCCAAACCTCTGGCACATGGCCGTGTCTGCTCGCGAAAGGCGGGAAGTGCCACACAATGGGGATGCGCACCGTCAGGGGCAGCTCGATGAGCGCTGGGGCCCACGGCGGGCGGGGGTCTGCAGGCTGCGGGTATAGAGATGGCACGTGCGGTATTGCAGGGGGAGATGAGTAGTACCCTAAGTCCAAGGTAGACCCACGGAGCCATCTGAACTGTCCAGGTCGATCACCGAGCAAATACTCAGGATAAGGACAATTGGGATCAGGATTGGAGGCAGTCTCGATAGGGCAGTCGGAGTCGGAGTCGACAGGGACGGGGACGTCCTCTGCCGCAACCATTGGCTGCCCCAGCCCACCGATGAAACAGTTGAGCCAAAACTGCAGGGGGATGGAGGATAAAAGCAAGACATTGCGAAATGCGCGGCCGTCGAAGCAGATGCCAGAGAACTAAGAGGAGGAAGCAGGAAGAGGAAGCAGACGACGACCGCAACGACGAGGGCGATAATGGACACCCCGCTCTCCCATCGTTTCCCCCGCCCACCCCCTGACTACGATTCGCCAGGGCGAAGAGAGGAGGGCGGGGAGAGCGACGACGACGCCGACGAGGAACCACGAGGAGGCATGATATGGAAGGACATTGACGATAGGTCGTGGAAGCGACAGCGCCACACCCCGCCAGCAGGGTCGCAGCTGCGGTCCTCGCTGGGGCTCGGAAGCTTGCCATCTGGCGCAACCCTCAGGCACGAGTTCTCCTTCGGCTCGCCCTCCGTGGTGGGCCTGCTGTCCAAAGTGGAAAGCAGCTGGGCCCTCGCCAGCCCCATCAGGTAATCCTGAACCTTGCTGGCAGCGTACTTCGTGATGAAACCAGTCACGCAGTCCGAATCCTCGCGGGCAGGTCAAGGAATACCTGCGCCACCGCGGCACCTACCTTCGCGCTTCGCGCCCAGCTAGACACGGCGCGCGGGCGCGGATACCTTCGTGCCCTCGCAAGACCGAAGCTCTCAGAGGTTGGCGCCTAAGACGGGACTGGGCGCGACGTTCGATGCGCCGTGGGCAGTTGTCTTCGCGTTCGCCCACTCGGAGTTCGGGGGCTGGCCTTGGGCGCAGACTGCCAGTATGCCGAAGCCAGCTGGGGGGGTGCCTTTACTGAGAAGGGCAGAGGGAAAACGAAGACCGATGGGGAATACGACAAGGGGGAGAAGGAGGGAAAAGGACGACGGAAGGCAGAGAGAGGGAAGTGCAAAGGACTGACAGAGGAGGGCAGGATGACAGGAAGGACGAGGCGTCCTCCTCCTCCTTCTCCTTCAAGCGGCCCCACCATCTGTCCAGGGGCACCTCGCACATCTCCACGCATTCCCGCGAGCGCCCCTGAACCGCACTGCCTGCACCTGCCCCGTTGCCTCATGGCGAAGCGACACACGAATGGCGAAACAAAACATCTCACATGTGCCCATGCGTTGCCAACGTCAGCCAGCGCGGGTCAACTCTCACGTCCATCCCCCCTCGTGATCTGTCTCACCCTTCTCCACCACTCTCCTCAGCCTCTTCCACCCCCGCTCCCTTTTTCCCCGTCCCCTTGGTCGCCGCGTCGCCACGTCGCCACGTCGCTTGCCGCCGCCCTCGTCCTCGGCAACGTGGAGGGGGGTGAGCCCGCGGGCTACTAGTGGGGCCGAGGGCTGCAAGGCCCTGCAAGGCCGTGGTAGAAGGGGTTGGGGGGTCGCGCTGCATCGCCGCTGCATCGGCGGCGCGGCCTCGACGCGGGCCCAGCCCCCCCTCGCGCAAGCGTCGCCGATGCATCGCCGACCGACATCGCCAACGCAGATGCGCCCCCGACGGCCCGACGCTGCGCCATCTTTCGCGCTGCTATCCCTGGGAGCCAGCCCCTGCAACCAGGACAATGACAGCGACTTGGACGACGCCCAGTTGCCGTCGCTGGTGAACGTCGCCAGGACCTGGGCCTGCTGCGTCTGAGGCGGCAGCGGCGGCGGCGCTGCGATTGTCTTGAGCTTCCCGAACACGGCGGCAACGACGTCGGCAGCCATCACCTTCGCGTTCACCGACCGAGCGTGCTCCTGGACGGGGGGTGAGAGGAGAGCGGGGAGGAGGGCATGGGGGGGTTGCGGCAGGAGGGCTGCAGGCCCCAGCCAGGCATGCGACAAACCATGCGGGGGCAAGGACGGGCCCAGGAGCCGCGCCTCCCGAACTTATGGCATCGCTTTTCCCGATCGGTCCTTGTCGAAGTTCGCCAGCGCATTCGCCGTCAACTTGACCCGCTCATCTGGGAACACAGCAAGATTTGCAGGGACCATGTCTGCCGAGACCGATTGTATGGAAGCCTGGTTCGCCTTGAAATATTTTTTGATGTCCACTGCAGATCCGCAAGTGAGAATCTTCTGCAAGCTGCCCCGTCTGGTCTGGTACGCGTGAGGGTCTGCAACCGCGATCTCGTCGACGACCTCGAACGTGACAGTGATCACCATCATCAGCGCCTGGAGGCGCAGGAGGAGGAGGAGGAGGAGGAGGAGCTGAGGAGGAGCCGAGGAGGAGGAGGAGGAGGAGGAGGAGGAGGAGGAGGAGGAGGAGTGGGGGGCGAAGAGGGGGACGCGAAGGAGGAGGAGGTGGAATCATGGATGGAGGGGAAAGAAGGGAGGCTGGGCGAGGGGGGCGCAGGAGTAGGGGGAGGGAGATGGAAGGGGGGAAGGGAAGAGGGGGGGGGTGGAGGGGGGGGGAGGGGGGGTGAGGGATGGCGAGCAACCTTCGGCCCGCGACCCCGCCCCCCCACTCCTCGGGCCCTCGGGCCACGCCCCTGGCAAGGAGGGGGGAGAGGACAGGGGGTGGGCACCCTGATTGAGGCTCGGGCACGGGGGCCGGTAGGGTTCGAGAGGCCACGTTCGCCCCCTGGAGACCTCAAGCCAAGAGATGCCCTTGGACTCCATCAAGGCATGCAGGAGGTTGCCTGGCGTCAGCTGGTTGTCATCCTCGAGCGCAGGGTTGCTGGCCTCTTCCAGGGCCTTCAAGACAGGGCTCAACGACTCCGAGACATAGGGCTTGCTCTCCATGGACGGGCCCATGCGGCAAGGAAATTGATGGGACCCCAAACTTGAGATGATGTACGTCGCGAGCTGGGTGCGCATGCGCCTCACGAACTTGAGCCCCATCTTCTTGTCGAGCATCTTGGTCACCATTTCGTTGTCCGCGAAGATGCTCGGGCCAGTCGACTTGGTCAAGATCGCGTCGCGGCACCTCCCCGCGGCGTCCCAGTCCAGCGGGCAAACGGCCAGCACGGCCTTGCTCGCCTACAACGGCATAGATGAAAGGAAGAGAGAGTGCGATATATATATATATATATATAGAGAGAGAGAGAGAGAGAGAGAGAGAGAGGGATCGCATCGCGGGTGAACGAGAAAGAGGAGGGAGCGCCAGGGAGAGAGAGAGAGTGAGAGAGAGAGAGAGAGAGAGAGAGAGAGAGAGAGAGAGAGAGAGAGAGAGAAGAGAGAGGGAGCGAGAGTGAACGAGAAAGATACATACGAAATAGGGAGCTAGAGCGAGAGAGAGGTAGAGCGGGAAGAAGAAGTGGGCCTCGGTCGCGAGCGTGCGAATCGCCTCGAGCTGCGAACCGAAGGAGCCGCCGTTCCTGCTCAGCTCGCCCAAGACCGCCATGAAGGCCACCCCAGCCGCCCCCGCGGCCCGCGTCTGCGCCATCAGAGGCGCCTGAAAGTTGCGGGCTCTCGCCGCCGAAGGCGATAGGGGGATGGACAAAAAGATGTGCACTTGCTCCGAGTAGATGGGGTTGGAAGATGCTGCATCGCCGATGCATCGGTTCGTCCCGCGCCGAACCGCATCGGATCGCATCGCAGTTGCATCAGATCGCATCGCATCGCCGATGTAAGTGGCGCATCGAACTGCAACGCTGCAACGCCTACTGCGTGGGCCTCAACGCGCGATCCCTCAACCCCATCTACTATGAATCCGCTTGGGATCCCAAGAAAGGGGGCAAGGGGTCGAGGAGGAATGAAGGTCAAGGAGGGGGCAGAGGCCGCAGGAAGAGTGACTAGTAGGGGCCGCAGCAGCAGGGGGGGAGCATGAGTAAGAATAGCGAAGGAAGGGCGGGCGGAGGAGCGGTGGAGGAGGGAGGGGCAGCAAAGGATGGAAGGAAGGAGGTAGGAACGTATGGTCAGAGAGCGATTGGCCCTTTGGCCACCCGAGCTAACCTCCAAAACCTTGTGCTCCTCAACGTGGGAGATAAGCTCAGCCATGGGGCCAGCGCATTCGTCCACCTTCTCCATCAGCTCCTGCTCGGTCGGCCCCGACAACAAGCCGTCGTCAACGCGCAGCACCCGCGCCAGCTCGTGATCATTGCCCGCCTCCTCCTTCAGCATGTCGAAATCAACGTCGGAAGGTCGAGCCTGGAGCTTTGCGCGACGGTAAATCTCTTTCTTGAAGATTGTCCGAAGGAGGCACCACCCTTTCACCTGTTTGGTCTCATCGTGGTCCAGCGTGAGGCGGATGCCCTTCTCGTCGCAGATGACACAGTACAGAGCAGAGAAGCGAAGCGACACAATCAAATTCACGCTCTCCTTACTGGGGGGCATCGGCTGTCGCCCGACCGCTGCCGCTCGACCGTCGTCCGGCCGTCGTCCTCAGTCCTCAGTCCGACCGTCGTCGTCTCACAGTCGTTCCGCCGTCGGCTGCTGACCGTCGTCATTTGACCGTTGACCGACCGTCGTCCGACAATCGCCTGACCGTCGTCCAACAGTCGACGTGACCGTCGCCCCGTCGTCGCCTGACTGTCGTCGCCCGAATGCGATTGCCATTGCTGTCCGGCTGTCGCACGGCAACCGCCGTCGCGTGATTGTCGCCCGCCGCCGCCGCCAGACTGTCGCCCGACTGTCTGACTGTCGCCCCCCGACCGAGACCGTCGCCTGACTGCCGTCTGACCGTCGTCGCCCGACCGCACCGTCGCCCTACAGCCGCCCCCCGCCCGCTGCACTCGGAAGGGGAGGGGGGCGGGGCGCGCGGGAGTAGACGACGTGGGACATGGGTGAGGGCATTGGATGGCGGGTTCGCCCCAGCGTCCGCGGCACCCCGAGGTCCTGATTTTCGCCAGCGACCTTGCTCAAGTACTCCTCGGTCGCCGTCAAGTGGTCCAAGAAGGTTGTCACGCACCCGCCCAACGTCCCCTCCTGCCGATGACGTGCGGGGCGGGATAAGAGGGTAAGCGATGGCGTCAATTGGATAGCGAATTTGATTTCGGTTCCCACTCCCTCACCCCTATCTGGCCGCCCTCACCCTTCGCCCACATGACCTCATCATTTCCCAGATGTCCCTCCTCTCTCTCCCTCCCCCATCATATCTCCATTCCGTCTCCTCCTCCTCCTCCTCCTCCGCCTGCGCCCCATCCAGCCTCCCACCAACCCCCAGCCCTCCGCCCCTATTATTCTCCCCCGTTGCCCAGGGCCCCTCGATCTTGGAGGCTGTCTCCCTGATCTTTTTGGCCTGCACCCTCCCCTTTGCCACCATCTTGCTCACGATCTTCCTGCCGATGGCGCTCGTCATCTTGTTGCCCTTTTTTGTCGCCTGCTTGATCACCGAGGTCTTGTCTTTGTTGCGCTTCTGGCTCATCTTGTCCTCGGCCTTGGCGAGCTTCTTCTCGCACGCCTGCTTCTCCTCGGGGCTCAGTGCGAACCCATGCAGGGGCATGGAGAAGCGGCGCCGCCGCCAGGGTAAACAACCGCAGAGCGCCCCACACTCGCGAGTTAAAAACCGCGCTGTCGCACGAGCTACCCCCATGCCTCCCCCTCGGGAATGGGTTGTGTACCGCATCGCTCTTGGGGCCCTGGTGGCGGCGGCGTCGCTTCTCACCCGCCCGCTCATGGGGGGCAGTTGCTACGCGCGCCCCTTGTCCTTCCACATGCTGGCAGTGACTTTCGCGTCCTCCATGGGGGTGAAGTATCCGTCGAGCACGGCCTGGGTGCATCTCTGAACGACGATCGGCACTCCATCTGGCAGCAGGCGAGATGCGCCCCACCCCTTGCCGGACCGAGGGAGCCACAAGCTGATGATGTCCACCGCGTACGCCGCGTGCTGGCCCTTGATCTTCCTCGGCGCAGGCCCGACGCAGCCACGCATGTGGATGGCAGGCGGGCGGAGGCAAAGGAAGAGGGACATAGAGGGAAGGGGGGCCAGGACAAGCTAGGGGCGCACTCGGCGCCACAACTGACATCCTACCACATCCACCCCCCATAGTGCGATGACCCCCCATCGGCTTGCCGAGGTGGGAACGCGCCCGCGCCCAGCGTTTCGCCAGTGCGAAGCTTCGCAGCTAAGTCGCCCCTCAAACCATCCACTGATCGCGCGCGCGGCAACGGGCGACGCAACGCGACGCGCGGCCTGGCGCCTCCGCCTATGGCAAGGGCGCCACAGCTTAACGCCATCACCCTGGGCGGGGGCGCCGCGCGAGCCGCCCCTGGACAATGCGCGGCATGGGTGGCAGTCGATCTCGCCGCCGACGTACGCGCCGCCCGCCAGGTCCCATGAGCGGCGAGCCAATCGCTCCATCCAGGGTGGCTGAGGGCGACCCCGTCTCTGGGCGATATCGCTCTTCGGGCGCGCGGATTGCAGCGGGGTGGGCTCAGCGCGGGGCGCGGCCGTGAGCTCAAGCGGCGGCGTCGCCCAATTGGCGTCTGACCCGTCGTCGCTTACGACCCCACTGAAATTACAGCGTCACGTTGGCGCTTAGCCCGCAGGTGGGCGGGGCGGGGGGCAGGGGGCGCCAGGGGGGTGGGGAGGGGGAGAAGGCGTGACAGCCTGATGAGACTATAGGGGAGTCGGATGAGGAAGGGAGGGGGGGGGGGGGGGGGGGAGGCGGGAGGCAGGGAGGTAGGGGGAGGAGAAAATATGAGCCTGATATTTCCTCGCCCTCCTCCCCCTTCTATCCCCCCTCCCTCCAGTCGCCCGCCCCTCCCCCTCCAGTCGCCCAGCCACCCGCGCCGCTAACATATCTCCGCGCCGTTCCCCATTCCATTGCCAGTGAGAGCGCTGCAAATGAAGAGGAGGGGGGGTACCAGTGCGAGCAAACGGATCCTGAACACTTCGTAGCACACGTGGATGATCTTGTCGTAGTGGGTCGCGTCGCCGCAGGTCAGGTCCACCTCCTGCTGGACGACGTGTACTAGGGCGTCCCAGATAGTCTCAGCGTTCCCGAAGCGCTCCAGCGGACTCATCTTCTTGGTCTGGGCGTCCTCGGGGGGGGGAGCGGCCCGAACCGTCGCGCTCCACCGTCGCGCCGACGTCGCCGCGACACTGGCGACGGCCATCGCCGCCACAGCCGTTGCGGTGACGACTCCGACGATTCGACGAGGGCGACTACGACCACAACAAGGAGCAATCCTCCTCGTCGCCCCCCATGCTTCCCTCCTCATCGGGCTCCTCCTCCGCGTCCTGCCTCCTCCTCCTCCTCACCGTTCTCCGAGAACGTTGTGCACCCTAGTGCTTCCTGTCCCCTATCCCGTTTGCCTCCGCCGCGGCTCCTTGTAGAATATTTGGCACAGCTCGTAGCTGTGGTAGGACGGCCAGCGCGCGGGAAAGAGGGCATTCGCAAGCTCGTACTTCAAACTGTCCTTGCTACCCTTGAGCTGGCCCTCAATCCACGTGCCGCTCTTCTTCTTCCGAGCCCACGTGGCCTCTACGACCTGAGTGCTCCGAAAAAACCTCAAGTATGGTCGTCACCGTCACGTCCTTGTTGAAGCGATTCCCCATGTAAACAAGGAACTCTCGAACAAACATGGCGCACTTCCTAGAATATACTTTACTGTTCGGGATGCCGTAAGAGACGCTGTACTGGGACACCCAAAAAATCAGGAACAAGCAACGTCGACAACGGGGATGCGGCGCATGGGCGCCCGCGGGCCAAACCCAGCAGCCCCCGAGACCTCTGCCCACTCGCAGGCCTTGCCCCAGACGTTGGGGGAGTGGGGATGGAAGGGAGGAGGGGCGGGTCGGTGCGATAGGATGAGCGCAGGGCAGGTGGGAGTGAAAGACGGATGAGCGGGAGGAGAGCTGCGCAATCTCCAGATGCCCACGTCTACCACCCTTCCCCAAGCGACCCCGTTGGTTGGGGCCTTATTGCCCCTAACACCCAAGCGCGCGCATCCCCTGTTGCAGCTGAGGGAGGGGGGGGGGAGGGGGCTGGAGAAGTTGGAGGCTCCCAATGCAACGTCCTGGACAGCTCTGTTCTCTTTCTTGACGTCGGCTTCCCACGCGCGCCTTGCGCCTGCGACGGGGCCCCGCATCATGAGAGCGGGCGAAGTGGGGGCAGGAGAGGGCGACGATGAAACGAGCGGGCGATGAAGGGCCAGACGCGCTGGACGCCCGCCACATCGCCCCCGCTCCTTTCCCCAGGGCCCATCGCAACATTGCTCGTGCAGGACATGAGGTTCCAAGAATTTTGGCGCGAGCATGAGGCGCAGATATCTGACCCCTCGGAGGCAACTGCTTTCCCGAGGCTCCAAGGATGCAAGGGCGCGAGCCACGATGTGATGCAGTCTGCAAGGACTCGTTGCCACCCAATGATCTCAGGAGAAACATGACGCATTTAAGAAACGGCGTTGGCCGCGCTGGCCCGCCTAAGCGACCCGCAACTAAAGTTCGAGACAAACGATTCCTGAAGTAGGAAGGCGCCAGCATCAGATCGGAGTATGGGCATTCGTAAATATATGAAATATTTAATGACAGCAAGGGGGTGGTACGCTTGGGGCCCAGCCGCTGTCCTTCGCACAGCGTAGCGAAGTGCTCGGTGTAGAACTTCTCATGCTCATTCGGGTCCTCGTGTTGCGTCACCCACGCCCCGCCCCGCAGCTCGGTCAAGATGCCCACCGACTCCACGCTCTTCTGCCTCTGGAGCTGGGAGCTCAGGTCGCCTGCTCAGGGGGCGAATCGGCGACGGACGCTACACAATGGCAGCAGACGCACGACGACATACAATTACGCTTGACCATGACGGATGGGCAAATGACGAATATCCTCCCTCCACCCTCCCCCTACTGCTTCCCCCGTCACTCCCATCGCCTCCTCCCGCCAAATTGCCCCGTTTACCCCAATCCGTCTGTCCTCCCCCCCCCCCCCCACCATCCGTCACCGCTCCAACCCGACAGCCTCCATGAGCCCCCGTGTCTCTCCCATGCCCCCCACCTTCCTTATAGTTCCCCCCCCCCTGTCCGGCTTTCCCCCGTCGGCCAACGTCGGCGCCGCTTTCGCCGACCCCGTTGACCTCTCTGGTTGGCTGGAGAGCGAGTGACGGCCCAGTGGCCCTGGCTGTCCACGAGCTGGAGCCTGTAGTTGGCGTGCACTAGGCACGGGCTCGCATCGATCGCGTTCATGATTTCAATATCCAGCGAACCATCTGCGAATATCTCGCGCACGTCGTGGAACGTGCCAGTCGTGTCGAAGAGGTCGGAGGGGCCGCACCCCGCGCGGTAGGCAGCAGTCATCGCGATGCCGACGCAGGTCGCCTCGCAGCGGCCGCAGGGGGCAGGGGCACAGAGGCGACCACGACAACGACGACGGCGTCGGCTGCGACAACGACAACAATGACGACGATGACGACGCACACGGCGACGACGCCGATAACGACGAACACTACGACGCAGACGATTGCGACGAAAACGAAGACCACGACGACGACGACGAGAAAGGACCCTCGAAAAAGTCGACCATGGACGACGACGTCGGCGACGACAGTCAAACTGGAGACGGCTGACGACTGACGCCCCATGCCAGACGACTAGGACGACAATGGCGATGACAGCGCCGACTGCGACTACGACGACGAGGCCGACGACTCGGCTACAGCGCACACATGTAATGCAGTGTGTGTGTGTGGGCGCGCACGCCCGTGCGCCGTCGCGTGCACGCGCAAGTGCACGCTCGCGTTGCACGTGAGACGCGGCGTTCGCAATGCTGGAGCGCGCGTTGCACACTCGCGAAATATAGAGCGCAGGCGGTGCGTCGTGCGCGCGAGGGGATAAGGATTGTGAGCAGGGGGAAGGTGACGAGAATGATTGCGAGCATGACATTTTACATTAGTTGTTGCGTTGTGTGTATATTAATTACATTTTTTTGTGCTCGAGCGAGCGCAAATCTTCATTTCGACAGGCGGCGGCAAGCTGCGAAAGTGGAAGCTCCCAGAGGGCAGCTGCCACGGCCATGGCAGGGCCCAGGGCGGCAAGCCACGGCCGTGGCAAGGGCCCAGGGCGCCAAGCCACGGCCGTGGCAAGGGCCCAGGGCGGCAAGCCACGGCCGCGGCAAGGGCCCAGGGGGCCAGCCACGGCCGTGGCAGGAACCGCCGATGTGTACCACGGGCGTGGCTGCTCCAAAAGTGATTTGCCACCGCCGCGGCGTGCCACGAACGTGGCTTGCCACGGCCGCGGCTGCGGCAGCGTCCGTGCCACAGGCGTGGCATGGCAAGCGCGCGCATGCCATCTGCGTGGCAGTGACCTGGCCCGCCTGCCACGCGCGTGGCATATCCCCCATGCCGTGTACCACAGTCGTGGCGGCGGCAGCTGCCGCATGCCACGTGCGTGGCTTGGGCAGCTAGCGCCATGCCACGGCTGTGGCTGAACGCTCGTCTGCCACGGACGTGGCAATGAGCAGTCGCGCAGCCGCGGATGCGGCAGCTCCCATGATGCATATGCCACGGCTGTGGCTGTGGTACCTGCCCCGTGCCACAGTCGTGGCGCACGCCGTTCGTGTCTGGCCACTACGGTGGCTGCATACCGCCCTGTCGTGAACGTATCATTGCGTGTGCACGCTTGCCACGTGCATGTCGTCGTCCCTAGGCTATATGCGCGTCAACGATGTTGCGGCCCGTGTCCTGTGCCTCGGGCGTTACTCAGGCCGCGCGCCGCGCCATGTCACGCACGTGGCGGCGTCTCTACATGTCGCGGGCGCTGCGCTGCTCTAGCGCGCGTGCCACGCGCGTGGCAGCCCCCCTAGGCTACGCGTCATCGCCGCGGCTCTGGCAGCTGCCCCATGCCACAAGCGTGGCACACGCAGCCAGCTATATGCCGCGGGCGTGGCTGTAGGCCCATTTGCCACGTATGTTGTTGGGCCCGCTGGCCCATGCCATGCGAGCGCGCAATGCCCCGAGCACGCGCTATGGACGCGCCTCGGCGCCGCGGGCGCGCGCGGCGCAATTGGCCAGATCAGAACGCTATTGCATTTGCTGCCTCTGGCAGCGACGCGAAGCGCCGCGTTTGCGCCGAGGCCTGGGGCAACGCAAAACACTGTGCGTGCGCCCACGCGCACGCACAACACACCGCGCGCCCACGATGTGCTATTGCACGCAATGTGCACCCGCCGTGGCGTGCACGCGCGCGGTTGCGTTGGAGGGTGCAGCGCGCGCGCCCTGGCAAGCGGCGCGCGCGTTGCGCTCATTCGCCCGTGCCTTCATCAGCGCGCGCGCGTGCCGCGCACCTGACATACTGCATCGTGCCACCACGGCATGTGTGTGCTCTCAACCGCGCATGCGCAGTTTGAATGTCGCGGTCGCCTTCTGAGCACATGGGGGTCAGCAGTGTCAGCAGCACCACGTCGCCCACGCACTCGCCCGACGACAGCTCCTCCCCTGCAACGATAATGTCGTGGGGGTTGAAGACGGCGGCCTCGTCGCCGAGCGCCGCTTCAGCGCCAGTAGTGGTTGGCCAGCCCAAGGATAACGTCAAGGACGACGTGCAAAAAACAAAAAAGTGAATGTTCATTGACCTTCATGCAACTGAGCATGCACCCGCTCGCCTTGCAGCAAACGGCCACAAGGGCCCCGCGGGCTCGCCGAGCCACTCTACGGCACGGCGCCGCCACCATCAACGCAGAGGCGGCACTGGAAAACATCTTCTGGTTCTTCGGCGAAGGAAGCACCGCAGGCCAAGTGCCACGGCAAGAGGCACGCGGCGCAGACCATCATGTCGCCACCTGCGCCTCGGACGCCTTCTGGAGGAACGCTGGACAGGCACCAAGAACACTCCATTGCGCCTGGCTGCTGTGGACCAGGGTGGATGGTAGCACGATAGTACTTCTGCACTGTCAGACACCACTCGGGCATGCGAGGCCGCTCGTGCGCACGCACCTTCAACATTATGGCGCCTGTGTCGCGGATGAGCACATCGTGAGGCATGTCTGTCATTTGCATCGTCGGCACCACGTAGCCAATGATGTAGATGATGCCCCCACGAGCATCGAGGGCGAGCGGGCGACACACGCCGACGTCCTTGGCCCACCTGACGAAGATGACCTCGTCAGTCTCACGCATGCGCACAAGGGATATCACGCCAGGCAGGAGCGGGTGCATGTCCTCTGTCTGGTCTCTCTGCAAGCGCTGCGCTTCCTGAACCGACCTCACCGCGAGCGCGTGCCTTTCCCGCAAGGTTGCCATGTCGACCTGGGGCGGGACGCTGCCGGACGGATTCTCAACGTCTGTGGCACCCTCGTCCTGTGCGTCTGCGGCGCTGTCGTCATCTGCATCACCAGCGGGGTCCTCGCAGCGCAAATCCTCGTGCCCTTGCTCGTCCAGCAAATGGTCAGTTGCATGCTCCAACTCGTGACCGCCTGGATCCACTGCTGTCGCCGCAGCATCGCCGTCGGCCTCGTCGTCCGCATCGGCGTTCAGCTCCCCATAGAGCTCGGCGACGACCTCCGCATCGTAGTCGGCGTCCTCGTCTGACTCGCCCAGCTCCCCCTCGCTGCCTGGCAAGGGCAGCGCGCCAGATGCTGATGATGATGATGCTGCTCCGTCTGGACGGCCGACATGTCTCCGAGATTTGCGTGAATCGGTCTTCTTCGCAGCTGACCTGGACAGGATGATCGTCTTCAGCGGGGCGTCCGCTTCTTGCGCCAAATCCAAAGTCTTCCAAATGACTTCCTCCTCAGTAACTGTGATCACAGGGCAGCGCTTCCGTCGGCCGCCGTCAGCTGGCGCTGCGGTGGCAGGCGCAGACCGAAGCGCCTCGTGCAACGGCTGAACCTCCAAGGGGATGCGCAACTTGAACGACCGCAGCCCAGCAACCGTCATCACATCACATGCTGCTGTCCATAAGCACCTCCCGTAGCTCCATGGCGCGAGGAACGCAACAGCAGCACCTGGCCCCCAAGATACCACATGAGTCGCAGAGGTGTTGATCTGTTTGTAACCATCCAACGCGTAAGCGAGCCGACTCGCGAGATCCCGTGGAGTCTGGTGGGGGCACAACGCGGGCTGGGCGATGGTCGGGGCGTTGCGCACGTCGACGGCGTCGAAGCGCACGATGTCCGAGTGCTCGGCCTTCTTGGCCTCTGCCATGATTTGTCGGTGCATGTCGGCGAACACGCCTGGCGTAGAAGGCTCACCTTTTTTCAGCGACATCCGCGCCGATGCTAAGGGAATCTTGAGGTAGGGAGCTCTCTCTGACATAACTTTCAAAATGCTGTTCATCCCCTCCACCTCCTGCGTATCGAGCGGCATCGCCGCTCGATACATGATGACGACGGCGAACAAGCGAGGCGGGCAACGCCCAGAATGTGACGCAGCGCGGAGTTCCGCCTCGAAGTTCCGCTTAAGCTTCAACGTGAAGTCGTCGAACGGCAGGGTGAGGCAGCACTCGTTCGAGGCCAGGAGGAGGGCCGCGACGCGTTTCCTGTGGTCGCAAGGCTTGTTGGCGTCCTCGCGCACGAGATGGAACAGCTGGTATGGAAACCCGCCCAGGCGACCGATAACACGATGCTTCCAGGAGCAAGCTTCTGCCACGACCAAATGCACGATGAGACTGCGGGCTTGTTGTTGCAGCCGAGGTGTCTGAAGCTTCCCCCACAACGAGCCCCAGTAGTGGTGGTCTTTCTCCGTTGCACTGGCCAACAAGTTGGAGATCTCCTCAGCAATATCTGCAGCCTTGCCAGTGGTAAGTTGGCTGAGTGGCGTGGGGCCCAGGTACGGCGCGCGCTGGTCAGCCGCGCGCGCTTTCCTCACTGCATCATTGTAGTCTTTGGTAGCCTTCTGAACCCAATGCAGGAAGTGCGTCGGCGGCTGCTTGGCAACGCTGGAGATGAGGACAACAACATGGAACAAGGACGACCCAGTAAATCCAACAGCGTTGCGCCTGTACTTTTTCTGTTCTTCACGATACTGCACGTCCTCCGCGGAGCCGACCTTCACAGAGGGCTTCTTCGCGTCAGCAGCTGGAGGAAACACCTCGGCAAAGACTGGACCAATGAAAGGAGCACCTGCCACGATGAGGGCCTCGACTGCATCGATGGCGCCCCATCTCCCACGAATCACTCTGCCTGGTACCCGTCCGAAATAATCATTTGCAACCTGAGCAGTGTATAACGACCTCGCAGCAGCTCGCATCCTCTTCGAAACTCCAGGGCCCCGCCACACGTTGGCCACGGTCGCCACTGCAGCAACATATTTTGTGTTCAGCCCGCACAGCCCTGCTGGTCCACAAGCTTCTTCTTGGCTGCCAGCGCCCACGGGGGTCAACCATGCAAACGCATCTAGTATGGACAGCATGGTCAAGACTGCAAGATGGCACTGGTGAAGGAAACAGAACGTCATGGTGAAAGCAACCGTGTTCACGCGTGCAAGGCGCGTCCTGACCATCCCCCCCATGGCCACGTTGTCGGGGCCCGCGTCTGTGCCAAACACGTACACCGAGAAGCGTCGCTGGTCCGTCTCGGCTTCGGTGGCTCGTTGTTCCCAGTCTGGGCAGCCCACTGAATATAGCCCCTTCAATCCTAACATGTATGTCTCTGCGCCAGTGCCAAAATGCACTGTTTGAAGATCTGGACAACTGCTGGCCGAGGAGATGACGGGGGCGAACGACTCGAAAGTGCTGGCAGTTCCTGCGGCTGGCAATGATTCAGACCGACATGCCCAAGACGTCAGCAGCTGCGTGTGAATCTTGCTTTTCTCCAGAGCCTCGCTGTTCGTCGCGTCGAACTTGAAGCAGTGCACTTCCATGTCAGCACTCGCCTGGAATTCGTTGTAGCAAATCTTGAGCAGTATTTTCTGTCCGAGCGCCGCCCTGTGCTCATACCTGACAACGCTGTTGTAAGATCGGAAGCCGCCCCTGTCCTCGGACCCCGCCAACATCGCAAGGGCAGACGAGGCGCTAGCGTGACCTGCGTTGCGGCCAAGGGCAA
>CAUYUJ010014505.1:421620-429120 GCA_963575745.1 Prorocentrum cordatum
CAATTACTCAATATGAATATACTCTCCCTCTTCCCCTGATGGCGTCCGGGTGATAGCCGCGCACCCTCCGCGTACTGTTTTTTACACACAGGATGCCCGGGAAATCCCGGGAAACGACTCTCGCTGAGGCGCCGGCGTCATTTTTTCCGAAAATGCTGCTCTCGCGCCGGCGTCATTTTTTCCCAAAATGCTGCTCTCGTTGAGGCGCCGGCCTCATTTCTGCTCCCGAATCCTTCCCCTGATGGCGTCCGGGTGATAGCCGCGCACCCTCCGCGTACTGTTTTTTCACACAGGATGCCCGGGAAATCTCAGGAAACGACTCTCGCTGAGGCGCCGGCGTCATTTTTTCCCAAAATGCTGCTCTCGTTGAGGCGCCGGCCTCATTTCTGCTCCCGAATCGTTCCGAATCGTGCTCCCGCTGCAGCGTGGGCCTCAGTTTCGGATCGGTGCTTGGCCTCCGTCGTTCAGGATGGCGTTCTCGCCCCAGCGCGGGCCTTTTTCTCGCGCGCCCATCCGCCCGCCACCACCGCGCCGCACCGCCACCACCACCACCACCACCACCACCACCACCACCACCACCACCACAACCAGCACCAGCACCAGCACCAGTACCAACACACCACCACCAGCACCAGCACCAGCACCAACACCACACCACCAGCACCACACCCCCACACACCAGCACCACACCATACCATCACCAACACCACACCACCACCATCACCCACCACCCACCACCAACCACCACCACCACACCACAACCAACACCAGCACCAGCCCCATAACAAACCCACCACCACCAGCAACCACCAGCACCACCAGCACCCCGCACCAGCATCACCACCACCACCACCACCACCACCACCACCACCACCACCACCACCACCACCACCACCACCACCACCACCACCACCACCACCACCACCACGCACACACGCACGCACGCACGCACGCACATGCACCACCACCCACTACGCACGCGCGCGCGGAGCCACAGGTCCGCTACGACACGCGTCCGCGGATAGAGAAAATCAGCGCCATGGTAAGGGATGGGAGGGAGGGGTAGGACGTCAGATATGACGCGAGCGCACCTAGCTTGTCCTCCTCCCCCTCCACTCCCCCTCCCCCTCCTCCTCCTCCTCCTCCTTCCCCCCTCTCTCGTCCTCCTCCTCCTCCTCCTCCTCCTCCTCCTCCTTCCTCCTCCTCCTCCTCCTCCTCCTCCTTCCTCCTCCTTCACTCCTCCCTCCTCACCCTCCTCACCTCCTCACCCTCCTCACCCTCCTCAACCTCCGCCTTCCTCCTCCTCCTCCTCCTCCTCCTCCTCCTCCTCCTCCTCCGCCTCCTCCTCCTCCTCCTCCTCCTCTCTCCTCCGCCTCCTCCTCCTCCGCCTCCTCCTCCTCCTTCATCACCCTCCCTCCTCACCCTCCCTCCTGCCTCCTCGAGGTAAGGCTCACAAACTATTCAGCAGGACGACGAGTTCGCTCGCACGGAGTGTCCAGGATCGGCAGAGCAGGCCTGAAGCCTCTACAACAGGAAAAGAAAAACGGCACAAGCATGAGCTGTCGCAGGTCCGCGCGGATTTCTTGGATCGGCGCTCCCCCTCCTTGGCGCGCGAAGCGCGCCATGGGCTGCGCTGGAGGCGGCGATAGGGCGGTCCACCGCCGGCCCAAGACATCAACGCGGACATCAACGCGGACATCAATGCGTGTCCTTGTTTTAGAGACCTCGGCGGGGGGGGACGGGAGGGGGTCGCGGGCGCAGCCGCCCCCAGACACCACTACCCAAGTCGCCCCTCTTCGCGCTCCGCGCTCCGCGATGAGCGAGGCAAGATCACCTCGCGCTCCTGCGCCCGCCGCCTCCCCCCCCTGGAGAAGGGGCGCCTCACCTGCCCAGGCCGCGATGCGCACAGCGCGGATGGCCCAGAAGCCCCACCCGGAAGCAGGCGCGCTCCTGCGTGATCTCGGAGTCCCACTGCTCCTGCAGGGACGAGATGCACAAGTTCCGCTGGGCTGGCGGCAGCTGCAGAAAGGCCCGGCAGATCATGGCGATCTCCTTCATGACCTCAGAGGCACACGCCCGACCTGTGCCAATCCGTCACGGCCTGCTCCTGACCATCCCCGAGCGCGGCGCACCCTGCTGATCGAAGGCCCCGACCCAATCGACCGATGGACCAGGGCCGTCTGAGCCCACGGCGCCGTCGAGCGGGCTGTACCAGGCCGTATCGCCCGTCTGCGCGTTCAGGAACACGACCCTGTCCTGGGGCTCCAGCCATGAGCCTGCACCGATCCTGGCCAGGCCCCTCCTGAGCCCTGGGCAGGTAGGTGTACACGCCCTCCTGGCTTGGCCCCAGGATGGGCCTGCACCGATCCTGGGCCCAGGATGGGCCCAGACGGCACCGGTGCAGGCGCATGGTCGGCGCCGCCCGATGGTCCTGACTGTCGCGGCACGGGAGCCAGGGAGCGGGCAGCGGCGTGCTGCAGAAAACGTCGACGAACAGCTGGATGAGGCCGTCCTCCCCCGCCAGGTAAGGTCGCATGAGGCCCTGCACGTACCGCTCCTTCTCCTCGCCCGACCACTGCCCCGCGGTGAGCTCCTCGAGGGTCCCAGGCCAGGCCGCCGCGAGGGAACGGCGGTCTTGCAGGGAGAGAGGCCACAAATGCCACAGACGCATGGAGGGAGCAGAGGGCTGCGGGAGCCGCGCAGGAGCTCCCCCCGCCCTGGTCACTCTCTTTGATCCTGGGATGGTGGGGGGGAAGAGGAGGGGGCTCGAAGCATGCATCCTCCAGACCATGCTGGCACCGACTGGGCTCTCGTGCAGCCCCGGGGGTCCTGGCTCTTCATCCCGCGCCGTTTCTGACGGCGCTGGGGCTGGGAGACGGCCCCGAGAGGCTGAAAATGGTGCAGGGCCCGCCGTCGCTTTTGTTGTTTCGTTTAGCGATACCCAGATCCGGTTCCTCTCCCGGGGACTGGCTCTTCCCCCTGAGCAATTTTTTTTGACGGCCCCGGGGCCCTTGGGGCCCTGGAGAGGCCTCCACGCGCAGAGTTCGGCGAAAAAACAGCCGTCGCGATGCTACTACTTTGCAGCGCCAACTCCGAGTCCCGCGAAGTCTCAATTTGTTCCACGCCGCGCCGCAAGAAGTCTGGAGACCGGCTCTTCATCCTGACGGCCCTGGGGCCCAGAAGCGGCCTCCAGACGTGAACATGACGGAAAACGTCTGTGCTGTTTTACAGGACGTTGGAGATCGGGTTCAGCGATCCACACAACATCGAACATCATGCCTCGGACCTCTCATATTCCACCAACTCTCCGGGCGAAGGTGGTGGTATAACGAATTGTTTCTTCCCCTCTGCCAAAACCGTCCTTCCCTTGCTCGGGCAAGGGCTTACCCCTTCCGCTGCCCCCTCCTGGGCCTGGACGGGGGGGGGGCAGGTGGCAGAGAACCCTTTTTTAGCCCAAGATGGTGGCTCCGGAAGCGCCCCAGACGCTGCGAAACTGCCTCCAACATGGCTCAAGATAATTACCTCAAGCTGGCTCAACATGACTACCGACATCTCCAAGTGGCTCCAAGACTGCTCCAAGATGGTTCCAGGTGCTCTCCGAGCCTACTGGGGCACCCTCCATGAAGCCAAAATCCTTCAAACGCCTTGGGAAAACACATGTGTTGTGGCTTCTCGACTTTTGGTTTCCGATGGGCTTCTGAAACCTCACGCTGGCCCCAAGAGTGCCCAAGAGAGCCCCAAGAGGGGCCCCAGAACGGCCTCAAGAGCGCCCAGGAACACCCCAAAGAGGGCCCCGTAGGGACACCTTTTCGGTCTCCGAGGGGGGGGGGAGGGGATTGGGGGGGGGCCACGAGGCCTCCCAGGCGCCCCCAAAAAGCCCCTAAAAGGGCTCCAAGACCCCACAAAAGAGTCCCAAGAGTGCCTCAAGAGCGCCGCAAGAGGCCCCAGGGGGACCCCACGAGGGACCCATGATGGCCCCAAGAATCCGCTAAGAACCTCTTCCGTGGGCATGTTTTGGTTTGTCATATTATTCTTCCTCGCCTCCTCCTCCTCCTCCTCCTCCTCCTCCCGTTTTCTGTTCCTCCTTCCTGCTCCGATTGTCAAAGATAGCGACCTCTCCACCCAGAGAAGGTCCCAAAATAACTCCAAGGGTCCCCCCAGAAGAAACCAATGAGGCCGCCGTGACATGGGAACATGGGTTATATCAGTATGCATGTTCCCGCCGTTCCTGCGCCCCCGACTCGTGCCCAAGGCAGCTATTCCACGACATGCTCCTACACTTCCCTGATCAAAACAACTCGCCTGGCGATCCTTTCTGGATGGGCAGGTGGGAATGCGTTAAGCGTCAAGAATCGCAGACACTCGTAAAAACAAGCGCTAAGCAAATATACACGTGTGATGTGGCCGATTCCGGAAGCCACGAACCCAAACATGTTGACGTCTTCCGCCAATTTCCGTCAGCGAAGCCATCGCAGCTTCACGTCTGCCCGCCTTTCGCCGAGCGCGATATGAGGATCTCCGCGCCGAATAATTTCGATCGGGTGGGCGCTCTCGAGGGGGCAAACAACAGAGAGCGATCGAGAGCTGCAGGAAAGTTGACCTAAAAGGCCTCTAAACTGCCAGCGCGCGTGCAACATGTGCTGAAAAAAAGCGCGTCTTGTGTCATCTTCTGTTTCTCCTCCACCGCGCCCCCTGGCACGCTGAGGCGCGTTAGGATGCAAAGGCATCCGAATTCAAACGAGGGACCTCCGATTGTTTCGGACTGGTGCGTGCATCGCCCCTACTCCCGAGGCCACGACCCAACGTAAAATTACCCTGGCGACGTACCCAACCCCTGCGCAATGCAGGGCATGAATAATTTGGGAGACGTTATACGGAGGTGATGACGTGACATGGGCGCATATACTTCTGCAAACGGCATTCGTGAGTCTCGCAGCCCATCAGGGATTGCGATGTCCCGCTCAGATCTGCCTGGTGCCTCGCTCCGCTGGACCCACCAGCAGCCCTCGAAAGTGGCGACAATTTCGCAGATCGCAGCCCCCCAGGGACGGCGAGGTCCCGCTCAGATCCGCGTGGTGCCTCACTCCGCAGGACCCACCAGCAGCCCTCGAAAGTGGCGACCGTTTCGCAGGTCGCAACCCCCCAGGGACGGCGAGGTCCCGCTCAGGCCCGCGCGGTGCCTCATTCTGCAGGAGCCACCAGCAGCCCTCGAAAGTGGCGACATGTCGCAGATCGCAACCCCCCCCCCACACAAGGACGGCGAGGTCCCGCTCAGGTCCGCACGGTGCCTCACTCCGCAGGACCCACCAGCAGCCCTCGAAAGTGGCGACGGCTTCGCAAATCGCAGCCCCCCAGGGACGGCGAAGTCCCGCTCAGGTCCGCGCGGTGCCTCATTCCGCTGGACCCACCAGCAGCCCTCGAAAGTGGTGAGTACCCTCTCTGCTGGCCTCCCCAGCAGCCCTCGAAAGTGGCGACGGTTTCGCAGATCGCAGCCCCCCAGGGAGGGAGAGGTCTCGCTCAAATCTGCGCGGTGCCTCAACCCACACGGCGAGAGGAGACAAGAGGGAGGCGGGAGGCGGGAGGAGAAGGACTCGACCACACCCCTCTATTCAAAACGAATACCCAACCAAGGAGGGTTGGGAAAAAGGGGCCCGCGCTCCCGAGGCCAGTGGCTGTTCCATGTTCCTGAAAAGGTAGCGCATGTTACGTGGGGGGGAAGGGGGGGGGTGATGGTAACGGCGGCCGCCGCGGCGAATACCAGTACTAATATCAGCACTAGGGGTGACCGGCTCCTGGGTGCCAGCCGCTCCCCCGGCCCCTCCCTACAGCACTCCGTTGGGTTTCTGCACCGTCAGTGTGTTTGTGCGTGTGCGGTGTGCGGTGTGCGGTGTGCGGTGTGTTTCGTATGCGTCTCCTATACGTTTTGTATACGTTTCCTATATGTTTCCTATACGTTTGGTATACGTGTCCTATATGTTGCCTATACGCTTTGTATATGTTGCCTATACGTTTTGTATACGTTCCCCATACGTTTTTGTATACGTGTCCTATATGTTTCCTATATGTTTGTTTCCTATACTTGTTTATACGTTTCCTACATGTTTCCTAAACGGGTTGTATACGTTTCCCACATGCTTCCGATACGTTTTGTATACGTTTCCCATATGTTTCCTATATGTGTCCTATACGTTTTGTATACGTGTCCTAACTGTTTCCTATATGTTTCCTATACGGTCCGAATACGTTTCCTAAATGTTCCCGGTACGTTTCGTATACGTTTCCTATATGTTTCCAATACGTGTTGTATACGCTTCCTATACGTGTCCTACATGTTTCCCATATGTTGTCCTATAGGTTTCCTGTATGTGTCCGATATGTTTCCTATATGTGTCCTATACGTTTCCTACATGTTTCCTATCTGTTTCCTATATGTGTCCTATACGTTTCCTATACGTGTCCTGTGTTTCCTATATGTGTCCTATATGTTTCCTATACGTTTCCGATATGTTTCCTATATGTTTCCTAAACGTTGCCTATATGTTGTCCTGTGTGTTTCCTATACGTTTCTTATCTGTTTCCTGTACGTTTCTAATATGCTTCCCATACGTTTCCTATATGTTTTCGATATGTTTCTTATATGTGTCCTATACGTTTCTTATATGTTCCCCATACGTTTCTAATATGTTCCCTATTCGTGTCTTATATGTTTCCTATCTGTTTCCCATATGTTTCCTATCTGTTTCCCATATGTTTGCTATATGGTTCCCAAATGTTTCCTATATGTTCCCTATGTGTGTCCTATACGTGTCCTATATGTGTCCTATATGTTTCCTATATGTTTCCTCCATGTTTCCTAGATGTTTCCAATGTGTGTCCTATATGTTTCCGATGTGTTTCCTTTACGTTTCTTATGTGTTTTCCTATACGTTTCCTATATATGGCCTATATGTTCCCTATATGATGTCTATGTGTTTCCTATGAGTGTTCCTATACGCTTCTTCTATGTTCCGTGTATGCTTCTTAGATGTTTCCATTCCGTTTCCTATATGTTTCCTAGACGTTTCCTATATGTGTCCTGTACGTTTCTTCTATTGTTCCGTTACGTTTCTTATATGTTTCCTATACGCTTCTTCTATGTTTCTTATATGCTTCTTAGATTTTTCCATTACATTTCTTATATATCTATACGTTTCTTTTATGTTTCCTATACGTTTCTTATATGTTTCCGAAACGTTTCTTCTACGTTCCCTACACGCTTCATATATGTTCCCTATCGGTTCCCCATCTGTTTCCTATATGTTTCCATATGTTTCCTATATGTTTCCTATCTGCTTCCAACACGCTTCCTGTATGTTTCCTATACGTTTCTTATACGTCTCCTATACGTATCTTATGTTTTTCTATTATATTTCCTGTACGTTTCTTACATATTTCCTATACGTGTCTTATATGTTTTGTACACGTTTCCTATCTGGTGTGTATACGTTTCCTATATGTGTT
>CAUYUJ010014505.1:439120-505355 GCA_963575745.1 Prorocentrum cordatum
ACATTGAAGGGCTCATGATACGGAACATATCCTTACAGACTGGAGGTAGGTTTGAATGCAGTTTGGTCGACAGCGGCTTCATGGATGCCATTACACCTCTGTCGTCCAGCAGCAGCACATGCACAGAGGCTAGTACTACATTGTTGCAGGTAGTTGTTTGATTGCTGGCTGGCAGTTGATGGTCATCACGGCTCCCCCAAGCCTGGAGACACGAGGCGTCACGCGTGACGGCCTCCCGCGCCCCCTCGAACAACTGCCACCCAAAATGCTGGGCGGGCACGGTGGCGGGACTTGCCGCACGCAGCTGGATCTCTCCCCCTTGGTCTGACGAACTTTCGAGTCGTTGGAGAATCTGGGCTGTCTGGGTCCCCGTGCCGCCTGCCGGGCCGCCAGGCGGGCACCGCGACCTCGCCCTTCGCCGTACGTTCTGAACGCGCCCGAGTAGACGAAGCCGGCACCGCGGCAAGCCAGCGGCAGGCCCTGCGTCCCGCGCCCCAAGTGTGCGCAGCCAGCACCGCGGCAAACCCTACGGCGAGCCCTGCGCCCGAGGCGGCGTGTGCCCTGGTGGCCGCGGTGCCCTCCCCAGGACGGAAGGCCGCACGTCGGAACAAGCGGCGCGGCGACACAACCAGAGTTGGCTACGAAGACGGGGCATCGGGAGCCCCCCGAGAAGCGTCCCGAGAGCCCCCCAAAATGTCCACAAGGCCTCTGGAGCACGACTCCGGCGCGGTGGCAGGACGGCCCCAAAACCGTTCGATTCTCGCCCTCGCATTGAAGCCGGCACTTCCCCTTGCCCCCGTCCCCCTTCCGACTCTTGCGCCCAACATGCTCACTTATCGAGGTCGGCGGAACTGGCCGCACGGCCTTGGCAAGCAGCCATAAGGATGGAGCAAAGGACGCAAAGCGTTTACATGACATAGCGCGACAAATCCAAGGGCCGAAGCATTGCAAACACCAATAGAACCGAACGATGCAAGGGTCCCTCGCTTCAAAGGAACATCCTCCAGGCCCGGATTTTGACTGTACGTTACCCTCGACCGAGGAGGAAGACGAATGGGCGGATAGAGGGCTCCCCGACGACCCAAGAGGGCCCCAAGACGCACCCAAAAACGGTCCAAGAAGGCCCCGAGTCGCTGCAAGATCGCTCCAAGACGCCCAAGACGGCCTCCAGGCGGCCCAAGATGCCCCCAGGACACCCCCAAACCCACCCTCTCGATCTCGAATTCATCTACATCACCATCACCCTGGCCGCCCCCAAGAACCAGAGGAAGCAATCTACTCTCAGGGGGGTGGGCGGATGTGGCGTAAGCCTATAGATTCAGAGAGGTCGATTGCTCGACGCTGGGATCCCAATCTGTGTGTACAATTTCCCTGGCACGTCTCATTGTTAGTGCCTGGCTGTGAATGTCTGCCTGGCTGTAGCCACCTGCACTAATCCCCGCAGTGGTGGCAGCGTCCCCCTTGCCAAGCCTCGTCTTTCTCGCTCCTCCCCGTTCCTCGCCTCCCTCCTCCTCCTCCTCCTCCTCCTCCTCCTCCTCCTCGTCCTCCTGTTCCTCCTCCTCCTCCTCCTCCTCCTCCTCCTCCTCCTCCTCCTCAACCAAAAAAGCAAACCGCTCGAGACATCCCCACAATCTGGGCGCGAACGGGCGCGTACAATACTCCCTTGCGATTCCCGCTTGGGGTGCTGAAGCTAGCGCCTCGCTCGAGACATCCTCACAATCTGCTTGGACGGCAGGCCAGTATGTGTCGCCAAACAGACAAACCGCTGGCAGCATCCACACTATCTGGGCGCGAACGGGCTAGTGCAACCGCCCCTGGTGGCTCCCCACTGGAGGCTGAACCCAAGGCCTCGCTAGAGACATCCTCACAATCTGCCCTGAACGCAGAAGACTCGGGGCCACCAAACAAGCAACCCGCTTGAGACATCCCCACAATCTGGGCGCGCACGAGCCCGTGCAAACACCCCGGCGGCTCTTTCCGTTATGAGTGCTGAAACCAGCGCCTCGCTCTAGACATTATGACAATATGCTCTGAAAGCAAATGAGCCTGGAACGCCAAATAGGCAAGCCGCTCAAGACATCCCAACATCCTAGGCGTGAACGGACCCGTGCAAACACACTGGCGCAACATCCTCACAATCTGCTTTGAAAGCAGAACGTTCTGCCTCACCAAACAAGCAAACGGCCTAAGACATCCCGCAAATCTGCCTGCGAACGGGGTCGTGCAAAAAAAAGCCGGCGGTTCACCCTTGGGAGAACTGGAACCAGCGTCTTGCTCGAGACATCCTCACAATCTGCGAGTCGCAAGGCTGAGAGGGTCTGAGTATGAGTGAACCTGAGCATGAGAGCCTCTGACCGGTAAGCGAGTCTGAATATGACTGTTATGACTATGAGTGACACTGGGTGCGAGGGAGTCTGGATATGAGCCTGAGTGTGACTTGAGCCTGTATAAGGAGTATGAGGGTGAGTGTGAGTGAGTGCTGTCACTCGCGAGGTCGCGACTGAGTCTGGGTGAGCATGTGTAGGAGCGAGTCTGAGTGTGAATGAGTATGAGATAGTCTGAGTGTGAGTGAGTCTGTGTGTGGATGTGTTTGACTCTGGAAGCGAGTGAGTCTGAGTATGAGGGAGTACGGGTGAGTCTAAGCGTGAGTGAATGTGAGTGTGAGTAAGTCTGAGTTTTGAGTGTGGGTGAGTCTGCCTGTGAGTGAGTCTGAGTACGCGAACGAGCGAGTCAGAGTGTGATGAATGCCTCTGAATAAGGAAGAGGGAGGAGAGGTCCAAGTAGTTATTCGACGTGGAGATCCCCATTGGTGCATCACATTTCCTGGCACGTTCCGTTGTGAGCGTCTGGCTGTGAGTGTCTGGGTGTGAGCGTAAATCCTAACGGACGACGGATACGACGGCGACGGCAGCTACGAGCCTTCTCCCATTTCTCTTCCTCCTCTTCCTTCTCTTCCTCCCTCCTCAATTTCCCTCCTTCTTCCTCCGTCCTCCTTCTCCCCCTCCCTGGCGCCCGTTTTTCTCGGTCCTCCTGCGTGATCTTCCTTCCTCCTCATCGTCCTCCTTTTTCAAGCCGAAGAGTCCAAACCACCAAACAGGCAAACCGCCTGAGACATCCCTGCAACCTGGGCCCTTTGGGGTGCTGAAGCCAACAGATCACTTGAGACATCCTCAAACTGCTCTGAAAGCAGACGAGACTAGGCAAACCGCCTGAAACATCCCTGCAATCTAGGCGCGAACGGGCCCGTGCAAACACCCTGGCGGCTCCACTTTGGGAGTGCTGAAACCATCGCCTCGTCTGAGACATCCTCACAATCTGCTCTGAAAGCAGACGAGTCAGGGCACCGAACCAAGCAAACCGCCTGAGATATCCCCACAATCTGGGCGCGAACGGGCCCGTGCAAAACCCTGGCGGCACCGCCGTGGGAGTGTTGAAACCACGGACTCGCCTGAGACATCCTCGCACTCTACGAGTCTGAGTTTGATAGGTTCTGAACAGGAATGAGTCTGAGTATGAGGGTGAGTGAGTCTGAGTGAACGTGACTGTGATTACGAGTGAGTCTGAGGGTGAGTGAAACTGAGTGTGGGTGAGTATGAGTGTGAGTGAGTCTGAAAGGGAGTCTGAGAGTGAGTCTGAGAGTGTAAATCAGAGCGTGAGTGAGTCTATGGATCAGTTGGAATATACGTAAGTCTGAGTATGAGTGGGTCTGAGTGTGAGTGAGTCAAAATGCGAGTAAGCACGAGTGTGCATGACTCTGAGTTGAGTGAGAGTGAGTGCGAATGAGTCTGAGTAAGGGCCGAACGAGGAGTCGGAGGAGGGGAAGGTGTGTGTGTGTGTGTGAGAGGGAGCCGGCGTCACCCAAGTAATAGCAATAACCCCATCTCAGGATATGGGTGATCACAATAGCTCCATCTCACGATACGGGGAACATACGGCGCAAACAACCATGAAACCAAACGGATGGGCGGTCAAAAGATGAGGATGAGGGAGGGGGCAAAGAAAGGAGGATGATAAAGGTTGGGAAGAGGAGAACGATGTCATTCTCTTCCTCCCCAACTGAGAAGAAGAGGACAATGACGACGACGACGACGACAATGACTAGACGGAAAAAGAAGAGGGGGAAACGGATGGGGAAGGAGGATGATGGGCGGAGTAATGTGATGAGGGAAGATAGGGAATGTGAGGACGGAGAGGGAAGATCAGGTGGGGAAGAGGAAGAGTGATGATAATGCTCATGCTGATGCTGATGCTGCTGCTGCTGCTGCTGCTGCTGATGATGATGATGATGATGATGATGATGGGGATGATGATGATGACGATGACGATGACGATGATGATGATGATGATGGTGATGATGATGATGATGACGATGACGATGATGATGATGATGATGATGATGATGATGATGATGAGGATGAGGATGCTGATGCTGATGAGGAGGAGGAACAGGAGGAGGAAGATGAGAAGGAGGAAGAGGAGCGAACGGGGTGAGCGAGGAGGAGCAGGAGGACGAACAAAACGAGGAACAAAGAGGAGGAGGATTACCGAGGAGAGAGGAGCGAGGATAATGATAATATAATAACAAAGATAAGGAGAGGAGGCGAGCGACTAGCCGCTGAGAAGGAATATGAGGACAATGAGGGGGATGCGGATGACGAGGATTGATGATGACAGTGAGAAGGAGGAGGAGGAGGAGGAGGAGGAGGAGGAGGAGGAGCATCGAAGAGGCGGAGGATTCGGAGAATGCGGAAGAAGCGCGACGATCGGGAGACGAGGAGCGACGACGAGCAATGAGCAAGGAAGAAGTAATGCCTCACGCGGCCCTGCAAGTGCCGCCCGGGGCGGACAGCAAGGGGAAATAGCAAGAGGAGGGTCAAGGAATCAGCTCACGTAGTTTGTTTAGTCGGCACCTCCCAGCGCCGCAAGCGCCCGTGTATCAAAGAACCCGGCAGCGAAGCCGAAACTAGGTGCTTGCAGCAGTTGCTGTACCGCTCCCCGTTTCCAATCCCCCCCCTTCGTCCGTCCCTTCGCCTCGCCCGACCAAGAAAGGATCGAAAACCTCCATTCTGGAGGTCGAACGTCGGTTTGGGATGTTGAAAAAAACTTCCAGGAGGGAGGAAGGAGCACAGCCTCCTGCATGGAGATCGAACCTCCACTCTGGCGGCTTTCGATCCTGTGGGAGTGCCGCCCCGACCGCCGTCCTGCGACAAACTCCGCGCCCCGCTCCGCCCAGTGGCCGCGGCGCCGGGCGAGCGCGGCGCCTCCGCCACCGGATCCAGCAGCTGCGGCAACCTGCTGGGATGCCAATCATCCCATGAGGATCAAGCGCATGACATATCGAGGGTCGGCTTCCATTCTGGATGAGCTGCTCTGGATTCGGTGATTCAAAGATGGGGTCCTGAGGGATGGGGCCTAAGGACGAGGTGCCTCAAACAATGTAACTCTACCCTTTGGATCCCGTCCTTAGGTCCCCATCCCTCTGGACCCAATCTTTGAACCACCGAGTCATTCTGGCGGCTGCTTTCGTCCCGAATGACGACTCGACCTCCGAAGCTGAGGTTATGGATCCGCTGGGATGTACAACGGCCGCTGCTCGCCGGACCTCCCCCTGGAGAAGGCTCCGGCCAAGAATCCGAAGCAAGCCCTGCCGTGACGACGAGGGCTCCCCCCAGGAGACCCCCGACAAGTCCACGAGAAACGGAGTGAGGGCCTGGGCAATGGCGGGCAAATCCCCGGAGACAGCCTGCGCGGCGCCTCTGGCCGCCCGGGGCTGACCTGCCTGTCGGAAACCCTGGCCGCGGGGCCCACCGGGCTGCCCGGCGCGCCAGCGGCGGCGACAGCCACGGTGCCGTCGGAGGCTTTCGCGAAGGCTGCGGCGGGCGACGGGCTGTTGGCGGCAGCCTCGCGGGCCCCGCCCGCCGCGCGGAGCGGGCTCGTCGCCCTGCACCGCGGCAGCGAGCGCTGCGGGGCGCGCGCGCCGCCGCCCCCGCCCGCGACGGGCGACTGCAGGCCGTGCAGCATCTCCACCTGCAGCCGCAGCTGCGAGGCCACATTGTGGAGCCCCACCAGCTGCTGGGAGCACGAGAGCTTGGTGCTCTGCAGCTCCCTCTCCAGGCCCGCCAGGCCCCCGGGCGCCAGGCCCTTCTGCAGCGGCGCCGCGGCGCCGCGCGGGGCGCCGAGGGGGCCGGGCGGCGACGCCGAGCCTGGGGAAGCAAAAGTGCAGCCATGCCGCTACTCCCAAGGATCCCAAGGAGAACCCAGCCGTGGCGACGAGGGAAAACGGACGCGGTATCGGCACACTTCCCCCCTCTGAGAGCCCGTGGCTGGGGGCCGAGCGCCTGCCCCATCCAGTGCCCAGCTCGCCCACGCGGCCCACTCGTCCTCGGGGCTGGGGCCCACGGGCGACCGCAGGCTCACGGGCTCCAGCCGCTGCGGCTCCCGCAGCGAGAGGGCGGCCGCGGACCTGGCCGCGAGCAGCGGGCGCATGCGCCTCGGGACACCGCAAGGCACGTGGCCCGCCGGGCCTCTCGAGGGAGGCGGGGCGCCCGCCGCCCGCGCACCCCCTTCGGGGGTCAGCGGACCATCGGCTCCCAGCCCGCCCCGAGCGGGGCCAAGGCAGGGGTGGCCTGGAGGATGGGGGAACGGCGGCGCGAAGGCGAGCGCGAGGACGACGGTGACGACGGTGACGACGGCGGCGGGGAGGGCGAAAAAGACGACGAGGACGGCAATGGCGGCGCCGGCGACGACGACCAACACCACCGCGGCGGCACGCGGAGCCGCGCGCGCGCGCCTCCGCGCGGCCAAGGCGCCAGGAGAGCGAGGGTCGAGGACGATCCGAAGATTGAGGGTCGAACTATGTTCTGATGGTTTTTGTCTTTTGTCGGGGTTATGGGGCCTGCCGGGGCCTCCAAGCCCACCCCCGGATGCCTCTAGAGGAAAGGGTGGAAAGGAGGGGACAGAGCGAAACGAGGGGGGGAGAGAGGGAACGGGGCGAGGGAGGAGTCGGTCAGCTCAGAAGCTGGAGGTCCGGTGGGGACGGGGGAGAGGCGGAGATCTCCCCACGAAGGCGATTCTCCGCCCGAGGATCCTAAAACATGTCGCTGTACGGCCCGCGGGCTGCTGATGCTGTGCAAGGCTGGCAGCCTGGAGCCGCAAGCAAAGAGGAGCGAACTGCCCCAAGTCCCTCCCCACCCGCGACTCGCTCGTAGAACAAATAATCACGGTGCCACCCATGGGGCGCTCTTGAGTGTCAATCAGTCACGGTATCCTGGTACATCCAAGTGGCGTCCACGGGGCATCCTTTGGGATAGACAAGACGACATGGCTACCGCAATATACCTCAATGACCCGTTTGAAAGGGGTTGGGAGGCCCAGCCAGCAGCTTCGCCTATGGAGCGAACTCATAGCCAACCCTGTTGTACCGTAGTAACGATAATCCCAGAAGTAGGATATCGTCGCGGGACCAACGGGCCATCTCAAGCGATGATGTTTTCGGTCCCGATAGCAAGTAGTGTGCGTCGCGATGAAGCGCAGTCATATCTTGGCGGCCGGCCGTTTGAACACAAACGGCCGCGGACAAACGCTCGTTATCTCTCGCCTTGGTCCCAGTTCCCTTTAGAGTCGGGGGGGGAGGAGACGAAGCGTGAGCCCGCCACTCGCTATACAGTAAACACTACATGTACAAAAGGCAGCAAAAGGCAGGCCCAAAAGGAAGGTGAACCCGCACGCAAGCGCCCTTGCACACAAACTGCCTTGCGAGCAGATCGCTCTGCAAGCGAGTACTCCGCAAGCGGTCTCAGACGACGTTGTCTGGCCAGCTCAGTACGGAGTATGAAGTTCTAAGTCATGCTTGAAGGATTGCGTTCCCCCCATGACCTGTAAGAGCATATCTCTGTCAATGCTCCCTTCTGTGAACGTCCGCGGTCATGTCGCGAGTGTCACACCACTGTATACTGTGCACGATACCTCGCTCCATCATCTGTCGTGTCCAACTGATGTGTCCCAAAAGAGTACACTCGGTCGGCTTCTTCAGGTCTTTGCTTGACAAGGACTTGAAGACATACTCAGCATCTATGGTCAAATTGACCTTAATGTTCAAGCCGCCCATCTCTAGTACGTCCTTCAACTGAATGGGTGTCAGTGGCCCTGCGTGGAGTTCGTGCAGAGTGACGACCGTGGGATAGCAGTCCTCCACGTCGCGGGCTGCTGCTCGTGTTTCTGCTGAGTAGCTTGAGCGGACCTGCAAGCGGTGAGACTCGCAGTACGCATCGATCAGATGGACGACAGGCGCACAAGTTGGCGTGCTTCCACGCCGTAGCAGGCTTGCCCCGCGAATACCATAGCCTTTGCCCTCGTCATCAGCATCTCCACTCAGGCGTCGATCGCCGGAATCGCTGCGCAGGTCGACTTCGCACGTTGGAGTCATCGATCGAGAGATGGCCTTCTTAGGGCAGGCCTGCAACTTCCTGGTAATCACGCTCAGTCGTCGGACCTGTATGTTGGTCGGTTCTTGGACACGTTGTAAGGAAACGACATATACCGTCATACGCACCTGCGTGATGAAGGCGTAAGCCAACGCGCCCCTGAGGCTGACAAACATGTCAGTGACCATCTTTGATGCCTTGGCGTCAGCGTCTGCGCTTGTGAGTTCAGGATGCTGTATAGGACGGAGCTGTTTGATGGATTCAGCTTGATCAACTGTAACGTTACCGTACCCATCCTTGGTATACCTCACAACACACTTGGTGCATGTATGCTTGTTGAGTTTACATTTACCAAACATGCCCTCAACGCACTTGACGCACCTGCCGATGGCGTCCTCAGCGCTGGCCATATCGATATCATCAACATGCTTGGCCGTGAGAAGGTTGTTGCTTGTCTCGAACTTCTCGTCGTAAGACTTGGGCTCGAGACCAAACCCTCTCGTGGTCTTTCTGAGCTTCAATGAGATGGCTCTGGGTGCATCCTTGGTGCCGGTACCTGGCCTGAGGCACTGCAAGGAGTGCTTCGACTCATCGCAATGCTCGAATCCTGGGAGGGATCGAAGCACCGATGCTGATCCAAGTGGCAGTGTAAAGCACGCCGCGCGTTCCTTTCACCGGTTGCCTCAGCAAGCTCCTGATAGGTCAGTCCTTCCAGGAAAGCCATGTTGATGTCGAGAGAAGCAATGAACCATTGCTTCTTGCACGCCGCCGTGCTTGCGGGCAGTCTCTGACTTGACCGCCGCGCCGTCCCTGAGAAGGTTTCCACATCGAAGGCCTCGAGGCCCATGAAGCCCCTAAGTACCGGGCGCAGTCTACTGGTCCCTTCCATCTCGCCCTTTTCGTTCTTTACGAATTTCCACTTATATACGTATCTCGAAGTCATGATTTTTGACTTCTCTGATATATCTTGCATCTTGGAACAGTCGTTGTCAAACCATGCCATGAGTTCAGTGTGTGGATCTCTTGATACCTTGACTGGATTCACCTGAATATCGGCCTTCGTGAGGAGGTCGTCCTCTTGGACGACCACAGCTTGTTCTGCGGCAGCGGTCGCATCTACTCGCATGGTGGTCACACGGCCGAAGTCTAATATACTATGTTGTTGTTCGGATAGGACTACCTTTGACATGTCTGCAGTAAAGCAGAGCTCTAGACATTGAGCATGTTCGTCCGAGTCCAATCCGTATGTATGGTCCTCGTCCGTGGAATGTAGCGGGACATGATGTCTCCGTGAGGTCGGAGTCGCGCGGGCAGCCCCGCGCAGGCAGGTGCCCCCGCTTTTCGTTAGCTACCGTGACCAGAGTAATGTTGTCAGTGATCATATGTGCGGGTACAGCGCGAAGGTCATCTAAGGGATTGCCCCCAGTACCTCCCTTCCCTCCTGGAGTTCCGTGTACCGCATTTCCATATGTGCCTCAAGGTCCGCTTCCGATTCCTCATAAATCGTGGGAAGCCGTCCGTCCTCCTGTGGTGTCTTGTGTCGGGGCGTCAGCCACTTCCTCAAACTTCCCCATGTCTTGGTCGAAGCCCGATGGAGGTTTAGTGGACTTTAGGCATTGGATGATCCTCGAATGTGCTGCTCCGATTATGTCATGTACATTCAGGGCAGTGCCTTCGGCGTCGTAATAATGGAAGCCTGGGTCCACGTCGTTACCGCAATGCGCACATGTGCAGCTGTCAGCATAAGGCACCGGAGGTAGCTCGTGACTACTCTTTGCTAACCTGACAGAAACTACGTTCTCGATACGAGAGAAGTTCCTGATAAGGCATTGGAGGGCTAAATGTACCTCAGGAGATAGTCGGCTCGCACTTGTCATCTGAATCGTTCCCTTTTTGGTAGGGATGTAGCCACGCGCCACAGCAGGTCGCCTCGCAGGTAGACTGGCGACAAATGCCAACACTGCCCGTAGCGCAGCGCTGTCTGAGCCAATCTCTCGGGCTATCAAAACTTCGATGTATAATGAATGTCGTGCGTCGCCGCACTGAACTTGTACATCCCGGTTTCCCACTCGGATGATAACTTGGCCCCTGTCGAGATCGTTCTGTGCGACCGGGAAAGGGCCGTTCCAGCCTCCCCAGTCGCCCTTCGTTGTCGTGGGACGGTGATGGTCGGCCAAATCTCCTTCATCATCGTAGTGCTGAGCAGTGATAGTCGTCTTGGCACGCAGTGCACGATTGGTTTTGGCTACTGCAAAAGTTTGCGTGATAGCCTCTATGCATACCCGGTGGATCACCTGTTCTCGAGAATGGTCGGATGTCTCTGTCTGCTGTTCATAATCCAGAACAGGCAGGTCGGGCAGCATCGCTGATTGCATTCCAAACAGGGCGTTGCATGGAGACGCCTCACTGTAAAGGTGAACGCGCTGGCGGCAAACAAGGCTCCATGCAGTAGTCGTGTGAGCACAAGATGTATGTCTAACCTTTGGAGCTCAGTTTCCATGACGTGACGTAGATGTCGTAGTGTGCCACTTCTGGCTTCAAGTGTCGTAGCGCGTTGTCCACGCGCGCGCATCCTCAGCTCAGTGCCCTTCGCCGCAGGGACTGCCTTAGCGGTATCGTTGTTAAGGGCGCCCTCCCCGTCGCAGGTCCGAAGTGCACCCAGTACTGATGATACGCATCTAAGATACGGGTCATTGTTTTATCTGGTAACTCGATTCCAGTGGCATATCGAATGTAACGATCAGTGATGTGAAATATCTTGAGATCCTGCTTGTAGAACATTAAGTCGCAATAAATTTCCTCATTGAACTTGCCAGGTAGCGAAGTGGGTGGCATAACAGCATGCCCTGGCTTGTCCCAAGCCCCGCTCTCCCGACATGCGTCACAGACACCCTTGATTAAGTTAAGCCTGACGCTGTCCAGACCAGCCTTGGTTAAGTTGAGTCGCATCTTAGGCTCTTTGGCGTGTAGCCACCGCAAGTGTAGTTTCCACAGCTCGCGTTTTCCCACGATTGGGTCAAGGCTTCGTAGGTTATGTAGACTGATTTGTACATCGAACTTTGACCAGTCTGGGAGTCGTGGACGTGCAGCAGGGCTACCCGCAGGTGGTGGCGGAGGTGGATCTCCTCCCCGCTGTCGACCACGTCTGGCTATGATCTGTGGTAGTCGTCTGTGATCATCCGAGCTACCGGCTCCGCTTGAGGCAGGTTGCCTCGCAGCAGGCTCAGCAGCATGTCTGCCTACTGTAATATCGTGGCTGCTGGAACCGGCTGTTGATCCAGCTCTGGAGCCAGGTCTCGGTGCTCGTAGCCACACAAGTGGTGGTGCGGCTAGTGCCTCCGGCGCGGCTGCCGCCGCAAATGGTGCTGCTGCCGGTTCGGCAAGAGCAGGAGGTCCCTGTCCGTGGATGTCGGGCAGCTTCCGCGGTTTGGCAAACTTGCATTCGCCAGGCGCACGTGCGTGACCAGGCTTAGCCTGGCCGTAGTTCTTCTTGCAACTTGGACATTCCGAGCGGCGACCCTCCTTGTCGCACCACCTACAATGTCTGGGCCCCCTGTCATGTGAAGGGGAATGCATGTTAACGTTGTCCGCACATGCAGGACATCCCCATCCTCCTGAGGGTTGTTTCTGTGGTTCCTCGATCGAACCGTCGGGGCGCCGAGGGGTAGCTGGGTCGTCCAAGTCAAATACTCGTGCGTTGGCGACGAGAACAGAGGATGAGTGGGGATGATCAGGGAAGGGATCGCAAATCACTAGGAATAGATGGTGTGCAATTTGAACTGCATCGACAAACAGGGACTGCATCTTCAAGGTGCATCGTGTAGCTCTGGACAATTCTTCGTTGCAAACCGAGGCATGTTGATGGCGACCCGTACACAATTTCCTTTCGAAGGGTGCAAGTAGGAGACGGTGGTTAACCATTATCTCGACAGATTTACCTATGAATACCAGATGGGAGTCACGGAGACCCGTGGTACATCGGTCCATATTTACCTTGCAAGTGCCCTCGCGTTTGGCCAATGTTGTCCATGGCGGTATCTCGCCCACCCAAATGCCCACCGGTTGTTCTCGTAAGTAAAAGCGTTGGAAGTCGTTTTGACGCACGGGACCCCTTCTACAAAACTTGATATATGGAAGGTCTTCTTTATGGTGTTCATGACGCACGTCATGGTTGACTTTGGAATTGAAGTCAGATGGTAGTCCAGTCGCTCTGGATTTGGGTTGTAAAATAACAACGCTGACGAAACACACATCCAAGTAATGCATCGCTGAGTCCTGGACATCCTTGTTTCCAAGGTCAACATATGAACGTGTGTCGAGGTCTCCTCCTGAGGATAACCCACGGCTAAAAGCTAACTGCGAAGTTCCCCATTTCCTCCGCGCAGTTCCAGCGCATCTACCTTGTTGTGTCGTCCGTGATACAAGGTTGGGATTATGGAGAACACTCTGGCGCGTGTGTCCGCAAACAGCCCCGCTGGCAACGCGACAAAGGTTTCCTCCTCGCCATCGCCGTCGGCGTCGGAGTCAAGGGGGCGCCGGTGTAGTAAGCGCCACTTCCTAGACCCTTCAAGTCTTCACCGCAGTCGTCGTTGCCGTCTTCGATTACTTCGGGTATCTTGTGTGGCTTGATGCCAGCTTCTGTGTCGGTCTTTTTGCTTGATCCGGGCATCCGTGGGCAATGCTGTCTGCTGTTCTGCGTCGGGTGAAGGAAATGTCGGAAGCTCGGGAAAGGGGGGGCACGCGGCCGCGCTCAATCGAGGGCGGGGGGGGGAAACGATCGTCATCAACGATCGCAACCCGCCTTGGGCGTGGTCGCTGGCCCTCGTGTCCGATGAGGACTGGCGCCGGAGGCTCCCAATGCATTCGAGTATGAATATTCGGCACACCGTTCGGTGAAGGTGCAGTGTAGCTGTGCCCGATATGCTGGTCTTGAATCTTGATGTCTTGTTTAACAATATTGCCGTCAAGATTCATTGTCACCCGTCTCACGACATGGTCCCATCCATTCAGGGCCATTCTTAGGAGACTGAACGTAAATTCGGGCTCCTTTGTCCACCCTTGCGTGGACACTGAGGTGCAAAGCACTTGTGTGATGTCTCTGTATGTTGTGCGAATCTATCTGGCCAAGTAGCCTTGCAGTCATAATGAAAGTGTTTTGTTTCGCCATTCCGCCTATTGGGCGCCTTGGCCGTACCAGTCTAACTCATGCTCAGCATGTTGTGCGGCTTCCCTGCAGTTTGGCACGTGCATCTCCACAAGTCGGTCGGGATGCGCGTGTAGGTGGTCGCCGCCTGCAGGTAAGAACCGCAGGGTAAACTACTTGAACGTCAAACTTTGGACCGAAGTGGCAGCATCGCATACGCATGACTTGCAAGCCTAAATCCTCAATCGTATATCGTACGCGGTCCCGCCCGCTTTCCAGGCAATCGAACATGCCATCCAACGGGCGTTGCCACCCACTGTAGTCGGTAATCCCCTGAGAGTAATCCACCCAAGTACTGTGTACCAGTAGAAGTCGTAACTTCTGCGTGAGTGGTACGATCGCACATGTATCCTCGAGCTCGGAGTTCAGCGCAAACTGTTCGTAAATCGTCGATAACAAAGGCACGAGAATGGTAATCATGTGATGGGCGTTGATTTGCTGCGGCGGCCACGCAGCCGGGTCCACCGCCGTCTCTGGCGGCCCCGCAGCCGGGTCCGCCACTGTCCGTGGCGCGCACAGCCTGCGCCTGGGAAAAGTATGCAGGTGCCCCCGCGCCTGGCGACAGAACCTCAGCATTCGGCCTGTCCAGGCAAGCGCGAGTGGCCGCGGCACGCGCCTGCCGCCGTCATTCATTTTCAAGCGACGAGAGCGTCCAAACGCCTGTGCCATGCGCCGCTGAGCCACTGCTCGAAGTGAAGATATCAAACTGATTGGCAGTGTCGCTTACTCCAGCAAGTGTCCCTGCAGCGTTGTCGGGCGGCGCCCACTTGCTGCCCTCCTCGTAGACGGCCTGATAGACCTTCGCCTGCAAGTTGCGCAAGGCGAAATCCTGATCGGCAGGCGTAGGGGCATTCACATGCGTCGTATTCCTGCGATGCCAGGTCTTGAGGGTGTTGCTCACCAAAGACTGGATCGTGTAGGAAAGCGTCTCCTCATTGATGGAGGAGCGGATGCCCCTGGTGTCCTTGGACATCATGCACGCGCGGGCATCGCTAGTAGCGGGTGTCCCCGCGCTGCTCGAGGCAAATTGCCCTGCCATCGGCTCTGCGTCGGCTACCTCCTTGACGAGCAGGGGCATATCTTCGCAGTGGTGATTGGCTGTTGCAGTGAATGCCGCTGAGCCTGCAACCTCTGTTGCGACCCCATACTTGTCGACCTTGATCACCAGGTGTCCTGAGGGCGTCTTCATCAGGTCGAGTACTCTGGCGCGTTTACCAAAGAAGAGCCTGTGCATCTCTGAGCCTGGGATGATCATCTTCTCGTGTCCCTGCTCCAGGATCAGGATAGCACGCACATGCTCCTTGGGCCCAGGATACCAGGAAGGTTCTCGCCGGAGCCTCCTGCCACGCTGGCTGAATATGCGTCCAGCCTGGCAAGAGCGGGCTTCCCCGCAGAGTCACCTCTCCCCTTGCACGCAATCTTGCAATGCAGTGACTTGTCACAGATGGCGACTCCATGCCACGCACCAGACACGTACCACCTCTTCGTCAAGCTCAGCTTCTTGATGCCGTGCCCGTGGGAGCGTGGCACCCGCTCGAATGTCTGCGCAGTCCTTAGACCAATGATATTGATGTTACTGCCGGTGTCCAAGAATAGTCCGCATACCATCTACCATGGTCCCACTGTTCGCTGCCGGGGCCAGCTCATGTCGTTCTCCGAATATCCATTGCACTTATGACAGCGTTGAGCCGTGCACGCCTCTGCGGCGCCTCTGTTCCAGCACCCGCTGGTCCCTTGTCAAGGACGTGAAGAAGTTCATGTACCCCCTGGCCCCCCCTTCTGCGATGGGCTGTTTCTGGAAGATCCAGGCAGATGGGCACTCGCCGTACATGTGGGGATGCTGTGGGGAGAGCGGCACGTTCTCAAAGGTGTCGTCGTCGGCACGCACTGCGATCTGCCCATCCACGTTGACCATCAGCACCGCATGCAGCATATCGCGCTCAGATATGGCACTGGTGCCGCTGCGCGCGCTCACTGGGCTTTGAGTTCTGCGCTGGCGTAGCGGACGGCCATAGGGCGTGCTGCCGCATGGTGCTTGGAGCCACTGCGGGCTCCTTTCAGTGGCCCTCATGCGCCTCAGCCACTGATCATTGGCAGGTAACCCTGCTGGTGCTGCTGCAGCAGGCACCCCTGCATTATCTGCTGGTTCGGATACCAGAGGCATAGTCGCATCGGTGGCAGGCGCTGCGCCTGTTGGAGCCTGCCCCACATTGGAGGATAACGCAGGTTGCCCCGCAGATGTGGATGGCGCCCCGGCAGCAACTGCAGCGCCTGTCATCATCGCCGTGATGCGGTTCAGCTCTTCGCGAGGATCTCTGAGCTCATTTGTCCCGCGGAGTATTTCTTCATTGCGTTATGATCTCCAGCAAGGGCAAAGTGAAACTCAGCTGTGATGAGGCCTACACCCGGCAAATGGCACAAGGTGCCTCGCTTGCGGCACCTTCCAGCGTGCCTGCCAGCTGCCTGTCCACATGTGCGTGAGCCACTCGATCCCAACATTGCGCATGAAATATGAGGCCACGCTGAAGCCTCCACACCTTGTCGTGGTATACGAAGTCGTCCAGGCATATGGCACGTTTGGGAAAATCACCATCGCTGATGATTGGCGGCGTTGCCGATGGCGTGATACGCGTCTGTCGCTCAAGCGTGGGCTCTCCAATCTTATGCTGAATCGGTGGGACCGCAGGTGTCATATGCTGCGCCGCGAGAAATGATGCCATGGCTGCCAAGGCTGATAAACTCACAGCGGGTTGCCCCGCAGGTGTAGGAGCAGCGGGTGTCCCCGCACGATTCATCATGCGGCGCAGCTGTCGCTCCTGATTGCGGCGTTGGCGAGCCAGCTGCATTGAGAGATTGGCCTGCTGCGCCTCAATCGATGGTCAGGATCTCGGGGTGCAGCTCTCCCATGGACGACGGTGCCACTAGCTCATGACCATGGCGTGTAACCTCCTGGTCCATGCGAGCCGCCAAGTATCCGTAGTGAGGTACTTGGCCTGGTGCACCAGGTTCATACCCAGCGCCGCGCGTCAGCTGGGACCAGTAGAAGTCATCAGCTGGTGCCCGAACGTACGGGTTCTCGGGCTGAGTGCCAATGCCTGGGATGCCAGTCTTCTGAGCGTAGTAGTCAAGGAACAGAAGGGCATCCATAGGTGGAGCCGTTGGCCTTTCAAAAGCCGTTGGGTCGTACGTCGGGTGACTGAAGAATGCTGGAACGCACGCATATCGATTGGGGTGATCGGGTAATGGATTCGGATCTGGGGCGCATTCCCATGGAGGCGTCCGGCTCGCGTTCGGGAAGTCGATGCCATCCCGCCGCATGGTCTGCATAGCTTCGCACATCTGCCTATGCATCCACTGCCGTTGTCCCAGGAGGCTCTCAGCCCTCTGGGCAGCCTCATGGTCGGTAGTGGCAAGTTGCCCTGCAGTAGCACGTGCCGATGCAGATGGCGATGCCGCTTGCAAGGACTGGTAGAGCTGAGGATCCACTCTGATGCTGTGGAGCTTGGCCTGTAGACTGTTAGTACTCCCAGCGCTCTGTGGAGTTCCAGATGGGGTCGTAGCCCTGCTCATGGGTGCAAATGATGCAGGTTGCCCTGCAGGTGCAAGCATCTGTCGCGCCAGGGCGCGGCACGGGTCGTTCGCATGCAGTCCGTCGTTGGGCGTGATCCCGTTGGACGTCATACCAGACAAATCAGCACTCTGGGCTTGAATCCATGACCCATCCGAGCCTCCTGCAAGTGTCCCTTCTTGGTAGTTTTTTCTGCACCATAGAAATGGAGGCGTGTTCTACCTCTTGCGTAGGTGTCGACGCAGGGACCTTCAGGTTGTAGGGGGTACGCGGTACAATCGGTCCCTTATGTTGATGCATCATATGGCCACTCATAGCAACTCCTCGGTACAGGAGTGGATGCTAGTTGCCCCGCTGGTTGTCTTCGATATACAAGTCATTGACCCACGCCTGTCCGACTCGATTGCATCTGCATTGGACACTGTTGGGCCTGATGTCGATGACTTGAACAATGTGGCTTGGCGGGATCCTGCCATTGTTGCCTGACGTCATAATCACGTCGCTGGCAGAGCGCCAAATCGGAATACTGTCACGAAGTAGATTCTTGAGACCCACCATAACCAAAACTTCGGACTCTATTCGCAGGCCAGATTGGATCCGCCCGTCCCCAAGTAAGCATGGGCATCCACGGATCATCTGCCTGCCCTTCCCCTTCGAATTTTCTTCGCTGCGGCAAGACAGACCGACGTGCAATATGTTCGGGATGTTCACCCATTCCGCACCGCGAATGAAATTACAGGGTGCTCTCACCGCGGTCAGGTCTGTCACCCGTGAGTACAGGGACTCTGGGCATTTAATGCCTGGACTGCTAGCCCATTGTTAGGACGCAAGACGTACGTCGGGTGGGACTCCCCGGTGAACTCCAGTTTCTTCATCTGCCTCTTCTTTTGCGTACATGAGTTGTCGACCATTCCGCAGAGGTCGAGCACCGCCAGTGCCTGATAGGCTCAGCGCCAGCCTCGAAGGCACTTCTTGATGGCCTCCAGGTGGCGGCGGTGCCAAATCCCCCTGTCTGCGGGCGGACAATTTTCCGACGAGTCTCCGAATTCTACCCGACCGTCGCACACTTCATATGAAGTGACACTTGTGATGAACCGGTCGGAGAGCCCATCGTTATGGAATGGCTTATGCCGCGTAACAGTAGTGAGCCATTCCGAGCATTCACGCTTGTCCGATTCGCTCAACAGCGTCGAGCGGAGATGCTCATTCTTCAGAACTCCCTTACGACATCCTTTCTCGGATTGGTAGCTGAGGCAGGCTCCTTCCGCGAGACATTGCGGACGCGCTGACGTGCGAGGGCATCGCTGCCAGCGTGCGCGGCGGTATATTCAGCGCTGCATTGAAACACTCGGTAGCGTTCGGATCCGTGAGAGGCAAAGAGCACGTCAGCTGGGTTGATCTTCGTCTGGTTAACGGTACCCAAAGTCTCCCAGCATCGCCTGCTTCCTTCGTCCAGTTAATGAATAGCAGCAGGTTGGCCCGCAGGAACAGCGGCAGGTTCGGCAGGTAACCTCGCCGGTTATGGCGCTGCAGGCGCTGCTGAGCTGGCGCTCCCAGATGCCGCTACCTTCTCGCGGGTGTCGCGGCATTGGCATGCAGTAATTATGGAGGGGGGCGCTCCTGGTGCTTTTGAGGTAGTCTGTAACAGTGTAGCATCCGCACCGCCCTTTTGATGAGGAAGCTCCTTTGGATGATCCAGCCAATGACGGCGCCCAGCCTGGCCCCCTGTGGACTCGGCCAGGCGCCGGGCCGCGAAGGCATGCAAGGTCCTTCGGCTTGGGCGCGCTGTCACCTTGGAACGCCGCTGCTGCTGCGGTCGCTGCGGGTTTTCTGGGGCGCTGCCTCTGCGCGGGTTTCTGGGACTTGTTGCTTCCAGGGTCGGCGTCAGCCGAACCGCTCCTTTTCTTATGTTTAGCCGGTTGTTGATCGGCTGCAGGTGACCTTGGCGCACTCGGAGTTGGGGATATATCAATATCCTTCCCTGATTTCTTCTTGGAAGTCTTCGGATCCTATGGCGGTTCTCCTGCGGGCGCCCCCGCTGGAGATGACACTGCAGGTTCCCCCGCCTCGGGGGCTTCTGGCTCGTCCGGCTTGAAGAGCGACGCGCTGGCCCCAGCTTTGCAGCCCAGATTGTATCTGTCAGCGCAAGCCTTTCGCACTACAGGGGTGGTTATCCAGCCTATTTCTCTGCCGTTGTAGACGACTGTCGTACCTGGGGCAAGATCCACGTTTTCTGCTACCCGGTTGGAGACGTCTATTTTTGTGAACGTCTTGTGGGAGCTGTCCGTCTCGCAAATGCAGCCCGACTCGGACTCTGAGTCGGACTTGGAAGGAGCGGCCGTAGTAGGATCCACCGCCTCGGCAAGACCCGCGCGAGCAGCCCCTTCATCGCCCTCTGGAAGGCGAGCACCCTCATGAGAAGAGGCAGCGGGTTGCCCCGCATGTGATGTCTCACCCACCTCTTCATGATATTCTCGACTGAATTCCTTGAGGCGGTGATTGCCGTCGAGGTGCTGCCAGCGCCGCTCGATCCGCTTGGCGTCGCCCTCAGCAATCGGCTGGCAATCCACTTTGGTCAAGCATTCAGCAAGATAATGATTGGTCGGATGCACGCTGCGACCCAGACCATCCCCATGAGACCAGACCCACGGTGTTCTCTCGAAATAAGGGCCCCTTGATGGTCGCCCCATCGGACGCGCGAGTCTGTAGTCAGCAAACTGTTCGCAAGGGCAGACAACGCGCCAGTAGGTATCTCGGGCACTAATGATGGCCCTCTTGAGGTCCCTTCTCTCAAGGTCGGAGGCCGTCTTGGCGTCCTTGTTCCTGTTGGCGCGATCAATTTTGCCGTCGTCACCCCGCGTGACGTTGCGAAGTGAATGCCAATGGCGAATGTCATGCTCGGTCCAGCCTTGGTCGAGCCAGCGCTGCGTCGCGTTGGGGGGTATATACTGGCGGGCCAGCCCATGATCTCCATAGCTGACAAGGTGCTGCACGCCTCCTGCTTCGGGCCCAGCTGGAAGGTTACCCATCTGAGGCGGGCTTCCCCGCGAGCGCCCCCTTCTCGATGGAGTCCCTGGGGCCCCTGTGTCAGGGGGGGCGAGGGCGCCGGGCGCCGCTGGAGAGCGCGCGCGAGTGCCCGCGTGAGCAACTGCGACCGCGACGCTGCATGCGACGACTCTCAGCTTCCCAGTCGTCCTCGTCGTCATCTGTGCGATTCACCCGTCTCCAAACTGGGCGGCTCGTAGACCGCTCATGGCGGCTCAGAGGCCGCTCATGTGCCGCGGGCGTGATGTGATGGTCTTCGTTATGTCCAAGTTCGCATTGCATGCGCTCGGAAGGATCGCCAGCATCTCGCGGGTTTCCCCGCAGTGGGTCGTCGTCATATGATTCTCTGTCTGTCGGATCACCAATGACCTGCGGATGGGGCATCGCCTGTATCTCCTCTTCTGCAGCTGGAACTGCGGCTTCAGAATCCGCGGGTGCCCCCGCCGCGTCGCGGTTTACATCGGCGGGTGCATGGGAATCCTCAACGAACTCGATATGTGCAGGTTGCCCCGCGATGGGCATGCCCAGTCAGTCTGCCAGGTTGATCCCATCATGGCCAACGTAGGTATCCTCGAAGAGCATGTCGGCATATCTCTCGAGGGACACGCTGGCACTTAGATGCCTGGCGGCCATGAAGTTGACAGCGGCGATAGGGGCGTCTGCAGGGTCGGCTAATAGCGCCCCCCGATCGACACACTGCATGTCCGGATCGGTTTGAGCTAAATTTATTGACGGACCCCTGCCTCTCCCATCGCCTCGGGGGCACTCACGACAGAACTGTTGTGTGCTACGACAGATGTCGCATTCCATGGTTTTGCCGTTGGCATCTTTCGGGTTCCCTTTCCTGAGGCGTGCCTGCGGCCTCTACTTGCCCCCAGGAATAGTTCTTCGTATTGCGGTCCAGTAAGGGATGCCAGGAACGCCAGCATACCTCCACCATGCAGTCGCAGTCGCCGTCGTTTGCCCTTGCCCTTGCCTCGACCCTTCCCTTCACCCTAAGTGCCCGTGAGATAGTGCGTCGTGCCTCACGAACTGGCTTCTTCATGAGACGTCTCCATCTGCGTTTATGCTCCTGGCATCCTAACAATAGCCATTCTGCCTGTTGTTCTTCTGTAAGATACGTAGGCATGTCGGAATAGTCTAGGGCAGCCGTTTCGTCATCTGGCCACGTGTCGGTGTCGGTTCCAGAGTCAAAATCAGACTCGGCGGGTTGCCCCGCTGAGCCTACAAGGGTGGTGCCTTGCGTGGGGGCCGCCGTTGCCGACGGTCCCTGATATCTAGCCCAGGAGTCTTGCGACCCTGCAGGCGGACCACCAATTTGGGCGAATGAAGCGGTGGTCTCTGCAGGTTGTGGATCATCATTCCAGACGTTTGTAGCAGGTTGCCCTGCATTAGTATCAGTATGAAAAGTTTCGGTGCGGTGACCGTGGCTAAAGAGACCACCAAGATTGCCAGGGGTTCGTTCGGCGATGTGGGCATATGACCTCATGCGTTCCACTCAAGCATCACATTGTTGTTGATTCCTCGGCATTTGGTGGTTGAATGGCCGTAGGAGTTGCTGTGCACGCGACGCCCCCACTCCCAAGGCCATGAACATAATGACTGTCAGGATCTGGAGTTGGGGATGTTAAAGCCTGCAGTCTCCGCCTCGTAGCGGGCTATCTCGAAGCGTGCTAATGTCTGGTCGATCCGTTCTCCCACACCGCATGGACGCGAAAGTCAATGAGAGCCGTTCCCGAGTTAAGTTGGCGTTCCTCTTCTGAGTTCCCAAATATCGTACTAAGAAGGAACATGATGTAGGTGGCGCCATCAATGTGGCGGCCACCAATGTTGACGCCAAAGTCGATGACTGAGGGGGGAACTCTCATGGGCATGGTCCGCACGAGGCCTTCCAGACCGCGCTGTAGTGCTGCAGCCTGTTGGGAGGGGGTCATATTGCCTGTGGTCACGTTGATCCAGGCATGTACCTCTCGAGCGAATTCGCGGAAAAAGGTGCCTGACTGGCAAGGTCCCAGTGGGGGCCGGTCGTTCTTGCGTCGTCTCCTCCGCGCTGCATGTGCCCCACGGCAAACCCGATAGCGATCCGCAAAAGGCCAAAGATAGTAATGCCAATCCAGTGGCCCCGTAGGCCGTGGTCGGACATTCGGGGCTGGGGGGTTCGGCGTTGTGTCGTAAGCCTGCGTGGGGGGGGAGGCGGCGCAATGTCATATCGCGCGTTGCCATGCATGGCGTCTTCAAAAGAGTTTCCAAGTGGAGCAGGTGGGTGGGCTTCAGGAGTGTAGCAGGGAAGTGGGACTCGTGTAAGAGGCCTCCGCGAGAGCGGAGGTAGCACTGCAAGTGTCCTTGCGGTTGTGCGTAGTTATGTACATTCCTCCGCGCAGACCCGCTGCACCCTGACGTTCCACCATGTCAATAGTCCACCTGATAGTGCCGTGGATGGTGAGGAGTAGAACAAGAGCTGACCACCATAGGCCAGCTCCGCTACCAAGTTTGAGGGGGGGTGGGAGGCCCAACCAGCAGCTTTGCCTAAGGCGAAACCCATATCCAACTCTATTGTACCGTAGTAACGAAACTCCCAAAGTAGGAGATCGTCGCGGGAGCGACGAGCCATCTCAAGCGAAACTGTTTTTGGTCTCGATAGCAAGTAGTGTGCCTCGCGATGAGGCACAGTCATATCTTGGCGGCCGGCCGCTTGAACACAAACGGCCGCGGACAAACGCTCACTATCTCTCGCCTCTGCCCCAGCTCCCTTTAGAGTTGACCACCCTTCCGGTGATAAGGTTTAAGGGGTTTGAGGAACTTGCATTTGGATGTGCATTTACAGTGTACTTCGATTGAATGTCGTTTTGAATTTCGATTGTACTCGGACTTGGATTTACATGTCGATGTGTGATTCGATTGGGAGGTTGGGGGTGTGAACGGAAGTGAACCCAAGAGGGAAATCGGTTTCGGTTTCGGTTCGTGTCGTGCGTGAGGGCGAGGCGAAGCTGCGCGAGTTCCTGCACTGGTAGAAACCACATGGAGCCCAAAAGGCCCCCCCCCCCCCGAGCGCGTGTCCCGTGGTTGTCCCGCGGTTGTCCCGTGGTTGTCCCGTGGTTGTCCCGTGGTTGTCCCGTGGTTGTCCCGTGGTTGTCCCGTGGTTGTCACGCGGTTGTCCCGATGGTTGTCCCGATGATTGTCCCGATGGTTGTCCCCATGGTTGTCCCCATGGTTGTCTCCCTCGTTGTCCCGATGATTGTCCCGATGGTTATCCCGATGGTTGTCCCCATGGTTGTCCCGATGGTTGTCCCGACGGGTAGTGGTTGTCCCGATGGTTGTCCCGGTGGTTGTCCGGATGGATAGTGGTTGTCCCGATGGCTGTCCCGATGGTTGTCCCGATGGTTGTCCCGATGGTTGTCCCGATAGTTGTCCCGATGGATAGTGGTTGTCCCGATGGTTGTCCCGATGTCCCGATGGTTGTCCCGATCGTTGTTCCCATGGTTGTCCCGACGGTTGTCCCGGTGGTTGTCCCGATGGTTATCTCGATGGTTGTCCCCATGGTTGTCCCGATGGTTTTCCCGATGGTTGTCCCGATGGTTGTCCCGATGGTTGTCCCGATGGTTGTCCCGATGGTTGCCCCGATTGCTGTCCCGATGGTTGTCCCGACGATTGTCCCGACGGTTGGCCCGATGGTTGCCCTCCCGGTTGACTCGATAGAGAGGTCGATGGATATATATAGATAGAGCATACATATATATATACACATATAAGTGGATAGGTACATCGGTGGACACAAAGGTAATCAAATAGATAGATACAGATCGGAGTTTGGGGGATATGAGATATGAACGGAAGGTTGCCCCGATGGTTGTCCCGATAGGTAGGTGAATAGATAGACTGGTTGACGGATCGACTCGATAGATAGATACATTGATTGGTTGTCAGATAGATAGGTCGACTGATTGATGTGTCGACTCGATAGACAGATAGATATCTTGATTGATGGATCGAGAGCCTTGGAAAGATATATATATATATAGATCAGTTAATTAGAAGCATGCGGAAGTAGGTGGTATTCATTTCCCCGCGCACTCTTTGGTGGCGGCAGGTGGGAGTCATCGTACATCGACCGCCTCCCCCTTCCCCCCCCAAACCTCCTTATCACCCGTAGGGTGGTCCTCTCGGTATCTTTTCGATTTCTATGAAACATTCAACTATCCTGCATATCGATTTGGAAACAAGATGTGCATGACCCGCGGGACAACCACGGGGCATCCCACGGGAAATCCGCAGAACGAACCACAAGACAACCCACAGGACAACCCACGGGACAACCACGGGGCATCCCACGGGACATCCGCGGGACGAACCACAGGACAACCCACAGGAGAACCCACGGGACAACCTACGGGTCCACGGGACAACCACGGCCCGCGTCCCACCGCGAGACGGGAGGAGAATCATGTCGCCCGACTCGGCCGCATTGGCCTCGATCGACAGATCGTCGCCTTCACCGAAACAAAACGAAACTAATGCTACGGATGGATCTCACCCATTCTCCGATCATCATGTCGGTTGGTCACCCAGCGCATCTGACACCGTGTCTCCGACACGCAATGGAGTGTCCTCGTGTCCTCGATGGCCCTTAGGATTCAGATACTCTGGGTTTGGAGGGCTCTGAAAATGCCCCGGAGAACGTTTCCGCTGTCTTCCTAAGACTTTTGAAGATCGTCACCTGTTTTTTATGGCAATCACTCGGGATGCTAACTCGCCTCGCTTCCACAACTGTGTCTTAACCCTAGTGGAACAGTAATGGATGCCTCTTGGACTGTCTTTGACGTTCTTGAAGCCATAAAACATATGACATGACAAACAAACCGTGACCCCAGAGTGGACCCCAAACCACCCAATTTGTGAAAGCTAGGCACAGCAATGCAAAGCAGTGCGAAACTACGCAACGCAGTGCCAGCCAGTGTCAGGCGATGTGCAAATCGGTGCAGTGCAGCGCAACTCAAGACAATGCAAGGCCATGCGAACCAGTGCAAAGCAACGCAAGGCAATGCAAGGCAAAGCAGCGCAAGCAAAGCATACACATGCAACGCAATGCAACACAACACAAGGAAACGCGAAGCAATGCAAAGCAGCACAAGACAATGCAACGCAAAGCAATGCGGCGCAATCCAATGCAAACAATGGCAAGGCACTGCGAACGAAGGCCAGGCAACACAAGGAATACAAGTGGAAAGCAGTGGAAAGCTGGGCAAACCAGTGCAAAGCAGTGCATCGCAACAAGAAGCAAAGCCATGCGAATCGGCGCAACGCAAGTTCGAACAATGCGAAACAATCCACGACATGCAACGCAAGGTAAGGCAATGCAGAGCAGCACACATCAATGCAACACATGGCAAGGCAATGCACATTAACGCAACCTGAAGCAATACGAGGAGTGCAAATCGGCGCCGGGCAGTGGAAATCAATGCAACGCACTGCACATCAGTGCAATGCAAATCAATGCGAAGCAGGACACAACAATGCACAGCCATGCAACACAGCGCAAGCAATGCACAGCAATGCAAGCAGTACCAAGCAGCGTGAAGCAGTGCGAAACTGCGCAACGTATCACGCAACAATGCAAACAACAGCGATGCAAAGCAATGCGAAGCACCGCAAACGTTGAACTATAGTGCAAATCAGTGCAAATCAATGCAAGGTAATGAAATGCAAACCAGCGCAGGGCACTGCAACGCAAAACTATAAAGCAGCACAGGGCAATGCTTAGCAGCGCACGCAGTTGACAGCAATACAGACCAGTGCAGGGTCATGCAAAGCACTCTAAAGAAATGTAAACCAACGCAAGCAACGCAAAGCAAACCAAAGCAATGTAAGCAAGGGCAGCAGCGCAAGGCGATGTAACGCCATACGAATTGTCAAGCACAATGATGCAAAGGAACGCAAAGCAACGCAAGCGGTGAATGACCGTGCAACGCTGTTCAACACAAGGCAAGACAGCAGGGCAATGCGACGCAATCAAGAGCAGCCCAAAGCAACGCAAAGCAGCGCAAGCAATGCAAGCCAATGCAGAACAGTGCAGAGCAGTTCAACGCAGCGCAAGCAGCGCAAACCAGCAAAGAAAGTGATGCAGAGCAGGGTACCACAAACAACAAGGCGACAATGGGACGGCACCTTGACTGCGACGCGGAGGGAACGGAGCGGCAACGGGTGGGCAACGGACAGCATCAGAACGGTGACGAGCCGAAGACCCAGAACTCGGGACCAGTTCCTCGCAGAACACAGAAGGGCCCCTTGGTGCAAGCACTGTGTGAGGAACAACGTTTCTGACATACTTTGGCATCTTGACGACTCCCAGTGGAGATGTCTTGGGCCGCCTTGGCGCATCTTGGAGTCATATTGGCGCCTCTTGGGGCAGAGTTGAAGCCCTTTCAACTTCAAACTGGTGATTAGAACGTCCTGGCGACCCCAAGCAGGTCCAAGAGGCCTCAACGAAGGGCCCAAGCCAACCCCAAGACGGCTCCAAGAGGGAGACCGCGAACGGATCCCAGGAGCAGAATTTGGGAGTCCACCACGTCCTCATCCCCAGACTGCCCCCCCCCCCCCAGACCCCCAGCCGCCACCAAGCGGCCCTCGATGGGCTTCCCAAACGCTCTCACGAGCCCCTCCCCCTCGGGGAGCTAAAACGGTGTCGGTGACACGCCGCTGTGGGAAACCCATGAGCGAGACACTGCTGAAGAAACACAAGGTGTTCTGACAAACGCTGAAAAGCAACACGCCAAAGGGCTCCCATCGGCGACGTGCCATTGATACTCGTCTTCCCTCCCGAGAAGCTCCCAAGAAGACTCCAAACGGCATCCCCAAATCCGCTCAGAGGCAACACAATAATCGTTCACCTCTGTGGCCACGCCACGCTACGGCACCGTGGCGCTGCTTCCCCAAGCGCGGCGCGAAGTTCCCAACATGTTCCTGGAGGGCCCCTGGAACTCTGCTGGGAATATCATGTGGCATTCTGGCCGGCATGCTTTGCTTCCTTGACCTGGGGCCAGAGCACATCGGTAGGATGGGCCGAACGCCGCTGGATAGACCACATGTGCTCCCACAGTCGTCCCGACAACACTTCAAGGGCAAGCACAATTGAAAGAACCTAGCATCGATTGCCGACAGATGCCGTGCGTGTCCATAAGGGCACGCTGGCGGGGGGGGCGGGACTCGCCGTAGGCTTCTTCGATAGAGCAAACGGGAATGAAACTGGCTCAGGAATTTTGAGTCGGCAACGAAAAATACTGACCGTCAGACGTGTGTATATATATATATATATGTATATATGGACAGACCAGCGGGGGGGCTGTGGGGCGGGGGCCGTGTGCCAGAGCAGACCCCCGCGGGGAGCACCAAGCAATACAACCATACTTATTCTACAGGTGCTACAAACACCCTTTGTGCAACTTGCAGGGTGATTGAATGTGGTGGAGCCTGACCGCTATCTCATGCCAGGACGTCGTGAATATCATCGCAATGTTGAACCTGACCCAGGCCAGAATCTTGGTATTGTGCTGCACACCATCAGATTAGACTCTCGCATTTTTCTGGCACGTGCTGTAGCGTTTACGGAGCTACGAGCAACAAACGCCAAGCAGTGGAAGACATGATTCATGGTTATTGAAAAGACAAGTGCGTGCCTGTACTGACGCGTTTCTTGATCCTGTCCCCAGCGCTGGCGTGCTTGGACCTGCGGCTAGAGAGCGCGCAAGGTGAAGACAACAGAGTTGGGAGGGGGAGACATGCGACGAGACGGAGGGAGTTGGCGGGCGACCAGCTGCCAGCTCGGCAAGAGCCATTGCGTGGCGTGCAGCCCGCGAAAAATGCTCGGGCCCGCAGGTTTCCTGCAGCACCTCACGCGCGAGGCCCTTGAAGAGCGACGCCTGCGCTCACGTGCGCAGTGCAAGGCTAGCGCCTGGCACAAGCTGGGTCCAACACGGAACCTGGCCAGCAAAGTTGAAACCTTGGCCCAAGAGCAAGCTTCCTGCTACTGGCTGTGGACTGACAGCGGGCAGCGCTCTGGACCCCGACGCTGGTGGCACGCGGAACTGACCACAGCAAATTCTGGACTGGATATGAACTCCTCAGGGTTTGGCGGCCGTCTCACCCGCAGACGCAGCCGCGGCCATCTTCGGGACGCCCATCACCAGCTTGCCCTCGGCCGCCATCCTGTTGACAAGCTTCACGAGCTCTTCGCCGCCTACCTTCTCCTTCTCGAGCAGGTCGTCCGCCAGCGCATCCAGGAGGGGCATGTTCGACCTAAGGAGGTACATGCCTGGCAGAAGAAACTGTATAACCATCACTGCAGAGGGTCCGCGCGGATTTCTTGGATCTGCACTGACTGGACCACCCTCCCTGACGCGCGGAGCGCGCCAGGGGCGGCGCCGGAGGCGCCGCTAAGGGGTCAAGCCCAGATCCAAGAAATCCGCGCGGACCTCTCACTGAGATCCGACGTCCTGAGAAACACACAACATCTGAGAAATCACGACCACAGCCGCAGACCCGCACTTTCTGTATTTTTTTAGCTGTATCGATCCGCGAAGGTCCCAAGGCCCGACATAGGGCGAAACCGCCGGGTGTAAAACAAAAATCGGCGCCAGAATCTCAAGGGAGATATACGTATGCATTTGTTCTTTCCCGAATGCCGCGCTCGTACTGCTCGTCCACGATCTTCTTCACCTCAGCGTCCACCTTCTCACGCAGGGCCTGAGAGACCGGCGGGGCGCCGCCGCCCATCATGTCGCGGCCCATGAACGGGTTGCCCTGGTCACCGCCGCCCACCACTCGCTGGCCGACCACCTCCGACATGCCCAGCTGGGCCACCATGGCGTTGGCCACCTGGCCGCTTCAGGAAGCCGTGAAGCCCAAACATGTTGGCATTTCTTGATATCTCTTGTGGGGGCGCTGGTTTTGCTTCCGCCAGCTTCCGCCAGCCTTCCGCCGAGGAAGGCGTGCCAACTTCTCGATCACTCGAGGGCGAGGTTTTTTCTGGAACTGGAACGCCCTACCTGGGTGCACTGCTGGAAGTCGTTGGAGGCGCCCGTGGTCACATTGTCCTTGCCGTTGATGATCTCTTCCGCGATGCGGCCACCGAGCGCGACGCACATGCGGTTCTCCAGGAACTCCTTGGAATAGAGGCCCGAATTTAACCGGTCTTCCGTAGGCATGAAGATGGTGACCCCGCCGGCTGGCCCTCGCGGCACGATGCTGATCTTCGCCACCACGTCGAAGTCGTTCATCAGCGCGCCCAGGATGGCGTGGCCAGCCTCGTGGTACGCGACCAAGCGCCTCTTCTTCTCCGACATGGCGCCGTCCTTCTTCTCGAGGCCGATCTGGATGCGCTCCAGCGCGCTTGCGATGTCGTCCTGCTCGATCTCGCTGGCGTTCCGCCTCGCCGCCAGGATGGCCCCCTCGTTCAGCAGGTTTGCCAGGTCGGCGCCCGCCATGCCAGGCGTCTGGCGCGCCACCATGCCCAGGTCGACGGAGGGCGCGAGCGATTTGTCCTTGGCGTGCACCTTCAGGATGGCGGCGCGGCCCTCAACGTCCGGCGGGTCCACCTGGATCTTGCGGTCGAAACGGCCGGGGCGCGTCAGGGCGTTGTCCAGCACGTCGGCGCGGTTGGTCGCCGCCAGGACGACCACGCCGTTGTTGGCCTCGAAGCCGTCCATCTCAGTGAGCAGCTGGTTCACCGTCTGCTCGCGCTCGTCGTTGCCTTGCCCGAAGCCGGCGCTGCGCTGGCGCCCCACGGCATCAATCTCGTCGATGAATATGATGCATGGCGCGCTCTTCTTCGCGTCCGCGAAGAGGTCACGGACGCGAGAGGCGCCGATGCCCGCGAAGACCTCGACGAATTCCGCGGCCGACACACTGAAGAAGGGCACGCCGGCCTCACCCGCGACCGCCTTCGCCAGCAGCGTCTTTCCGGTGCCCGGCGGGCCGACCAGCAGCGCGCCCTTGTCGGGGCACGCCAGCTGACCACTTCACCCATCCTGGCCAGGACGATCCTGGGCCTCGGACCGGTGCACATGCCCCTCCCCTGGCGCGGCCAGGAGAGCCTACACACCGATCCTGAAGACCACGGGTGGGCCTGGCTGGGACCGGCGGGGTGGCCAGTTCGCGCTCCCCAGCTTTGGGGATCTTGGCGCCCAGCTCCGCGTAGCGCGACGTGTTCTTCAGGAAGTCCACCACCTCCACGAGCTCCTCCTTGGCCTGGTCGCAGCCGGCCACGTCCAGGAACTTCACCTTGGTGTCTCCGTCCTTGATGATCTTGGCGGGCGACTTGCCCAGCTGGAACGGGTTCTGGCCCATGGGCCCCGCGGGTCCGCCGGCGCCCGTGCCCCCGAACAGCAGCAGCAGGCCCGCGATTAGCCAAGCGATGGGGCCGGCGAAGCGCGCCAGGAATGCGAAAGGGCCACCGTTGTCGGCGTTGGCGTTCTGCATCACGACGTCAACCTTCTTGTCCGCGAGCTGGCTGAAGAGCTGATCCTGCACCTGCATGTTGGGCACCAAAGCCAGCTCGTGGCGGGATCCGTCCTTGGAGGTATACTGCGCGCTCATCATATCGTTCTGGACGCGGACCATCTCCACGTTCCCTTTGTTCACCTCCTCGAGGAAGTCGGAGTAGGTTACCTAGCCCAAAAGAAGTTTCTGAATGTGATGCTGACGCGCCGTCTCTAGGCGCATGGCTTCTGTCTGTCTGAGGGTGAATGTGAACGTGGGTGTGGGTTGGTTGCTTGGTTCCTGCATGGGGGGGGGCTAAAAAAGACAATCGTCACATTCAGGATGTAGGAAGGCAGTGGATCTGCGCTTCCGAGGCCGCTATCTCCTGAAGAATAACTATGGCTCCGCGCTCCCGAAGTCACAATCCGCCGCACAAAAACGATGGGTCCGCGCTCCAAGAGCCACGATCCTTTGCACCAAACAGTGGATCCGTGCTACCGAATCCAACATCCCTCGCAAGGAAAGGAACCCGATTGAGCCTGGAACCTCGACCATGGAGCGCAGGTGAGCATGCCTTCCGAGGACAAAAAAAACGGGAGATGCAAGCAAGGCGCCCATAATTGGTTCACGTGGTATCCACTGGAGGTCTTGCCGGGGCCCTCTGAAGAAAGGGAGAGAAAAGGAGGAGGAACTAGAGAACCCATTGGCGAGAGTAGGTACGAAAGGAGATGCAAAACTAAGGAAGAAAATGACAGAAGAGGGTGGGAGGAAACGAGGAGGAGCGCCTCGTTGACCGTGTTGGGTCTGCACTGGGTATCTCTGTGTGCCTCGTGGAAGCTCGCGTGCTCTCCAAGGAAAGTCTTCGGGATTGGTCTCGCTTCGCGAGGTTCGCGTCTGGAACTGCGGGTCGGAGCTGCGCGGAGCTGCGCCTGCTGCCTATCCCGCTGATCGGATGGGTCGCGGAGCTCTTCCAAGCTGCCGAGCATGCCGTTGGCCAGAGAAGCTGCGCCGTCCTGAAGGGCTGCTGCTTCCTAAGCCTGGCGAGAGTGGGCCCATGGACCAGAAGCCGATGATTGAAGGTTACTCCCAATGCTCTACCGCGTCTGGCAAGCGGTGGGGGCGCAGCTGATAGCGCGACGGCACGCGTCCTGCAGCGATTGCAATGGCACCATCGCGTCCGAGGAGTTTGCGTGGTATCTCGCGCGGGATCTCGAAGCCGCGAAGGCCGCCAGATATGCTATCTGCGGCAGCGCCTACGACTGGCAAAAAACCGTCGGCAACGTCAGCCTGCAGCTCCTGGAGCGGGTGTTGACGCGTGCCAGCGTCCCTGCGTGCACGGCGCCTCGCTGACTGCGGGTGGATGGGGCCCTCGGCAGCACGTGGGTGCCGACGATTGGGGTCTTGCCTGGATGCGCGCTGGCCGCTTTCGCGCTGAGCGTCCTGGCGCGGCTCGGTACGGCCCCCTGATCTCCTGGGCGCGGCGCAACGCATTGCCCGAGGAGTCGTCCTGATCGCGATGGCCAGCGCAGGGATATTAGGCGACATTTGTTGCGCCGTTCGCGCCGTTGTTGACGCGTGCGCGAGCGGCTCGGCCCCAGCATTAAACAGAAAAGTTGTGTCCACCCTGCAATCGCCATAGAGTACCGCGCACGGCGAATGATTCCAGGCGCGCCGCGCATTGCGCAAAAGGCAACATCTGGAATGGGCGGTGCCTCTGCCGTTGGACGCGTCTGCCCCTGGCGATGGCCTCGAAGGCCGGGGGCGGCGGCCCGCGGTCGGACCTCGTCGTTGGCGCGCTTCCGCGCTGGGCGTCAGTTACATGGTGCTGCGTGCGCATCGTAGTGCGTTGGCGCCGTGCCCGCCGAACGTCCTCGGCGGTCTGCGCGTTTGCCTGCGCCGTGCGGGAAATGTCCTGGAGGCGCGGTGGTAATGGCCCCAATGAATCTGGCACCGCCGCGACGGTCGGCTGCACCGTCGCGCCCGAGTCAGTCAGCGGGGCCGGTGCCCCACATGTGGGAACGAACCCTGGTCCGCCACGCGCGCCGACTGGAGTCGATAGAACTCGTCCGTGGTGTCCCGAATGACACGGTTGTGAGTCGGCCGTCCCGCCATTGGTGTGCCCGTCATCTCACTGTAGTGCTCGGGGAGGACAGAGTAAGTCCATGGGCGCAGCTGCCCTCGCCTCCATCAAGAAGCGATGCGGTGGGCCGCGCGTCAGGCACCAACGGCATGCGGCACATGTCACCGGCAGACGGGCTGGCGTCTGCGTGCCACTCCCAGGGAAGACGCCAGCCGACGCGGCCAGTCCGCGATGCTGCCGCCGAAACAAACCTGACGCAGGGAATGTGGATGCGAATGTCGTTACTACAGGCGCGCGGTCGCGGTGCCGACGCGGTGCAAATTTCCCGCGCATGGTTTGGAGGAAAACAAAAAGCGGCCACAAAGGGATTGCGGGCGCGCGGACAGCGGGCCCGCGCGAACTGCCCAGGGATGCGGCAGCCTTGTCCGCAACGCCAGGCCCGGTGGATCTCGCGCGCGGGGGGGGTCTTTCCACGATCGGCTTGCCCGCTAGGAGAGCAGCTCCTCAAAGCGAGTGCTCTTCGCGCGCGGCCGAGACTGGTCAGGCGCTTCGGCGCGTGCGACCCGCATCGCGCCAGGCTTCTTCTCAGCGCCCTTGCGCGGTGGCGAAGATGGTGGGAATGGCGCCACCAGGTCCACTTGCGGATCTAGGTTCAGCGCTGTCTTGGGCGGGTCGCCCTGCTGCCCGGCGCCCTGGCTTTCTGCCTCGCTGGCATGCTGGCCGCCGGCGGGGGTTAAGGCTGCCCCCAATCTGGCCTGTCGCGTTGAGCCGCCGCTCCCCAGCGGTGCTTCCTGGTCGCCCCCTGGTCGAAGCCGGAGGCCCAGCTCGTCCAGCATCGTCGCCGTCGTGCAGCATGGAAATCACGTTGGTACTTCTTCAGGTGATGGTCCTCGCGGAGTTCGTCCCAATCGAACTGGATCACTAAGGTCTGCCTGTTGGTGAGGGGCGCGCATTGGCCCCGGCCGCCCGCCTCGCCGATGAAGCCGCCCCCGTGCTCAGGGCACCATGGCGCGGCAAGGTGGCCCGGGCTCCGCGATGGGCGATCGAGGGATCAACGAGGGCGGTGGCCCTGGTACTTCGGGCAGCCATGCTTGGGCCATTTTGCTCGATCGGCAATGATATCCCGCTTCCTGGCGCGCGCGCCTGTCTCCCGGTCGGGTCGGCGGTCGGAAGTCGGGAGTCTTCTGGATCTTGACAGCGACGGGGCCCCCGAGGACACCTTTAAAATAGAAAACAATGTCGAGCCGACGCCTCAGACCAGCCCTGGTCGAAGAACCATCGAATACCTTCCTTGGACACCTCCAGGCGGCGACGGCGACCGTCTCGGGGGAAAGAGGGGCCCTCGCCCGCGCGCGCAGCATTCATTTGTCGGTGGCGTGTTCCTCGTCTTGACTGGAGCTCTTGTCCGTGACAGGGCCGGCCCGCTGGGGGCCCGTCGGTTCTGCGCCGCGAAGACGGCAGTGGAAGTCGGACCCCACCCAGCCGCAGGCCAATCGTCAGCAGCAACACCGATGGCAGTAGGCGGCGGCAGAGGAGCGCGTCCACCCCGCTCGTGCCCGAGCTGAAAATGCGTCAGCTCTACTTCAATAGCAAGGTTCGTGCCCGCATCGGGTACGTGGTCAGGCTCGAACTCAATATCGTTGTCGGAGTCGGCACGCGCATGGACGTGCACGGGGAATCCGAACCGATCCTCAAACGGCGTGGGCTCCTAGAAATTATTCTAAAGACGCCCTCGCAAAGTAGTCCGTGTACCTCTCGACAGCCAGCGAAGCAATGGTGAAGCTAGCCATCAAGACGCATGTGGTACGATATGTGTTTGAAGAGTCTCTGGAGAGTCGACGTACTCTGGATGACCATCATTGTAATGCTCTGAGCCAAAAACCACAGAACCATCTCCCTATTATTTCCCCTTCGCGCAGTGCCTGGACATGACTGTTGCTACCGCAACTGCTGCAAGTTATTCCCTTTCCGTTTTTTTACATCCCTTATCTTGTCCAGCGGTGCGTCCACGACCTCGGCCTTTCCCACCGAGAAGCAGTTCCTCAAAACCTTAATCAGCAAGACTAACTAAATATGTGTGGCCATGCCCCGTCCGTGCAACCTGCGAATGCGCCTACCACCGCGCCACGACCCTTACCCATCCGATTGACTACCCGTCGTACTGCCCGTCTAAACCTCCAAACTTGTTTTCTTCACATGTCGCATCCAGCAGCATTTGGCGTGATGATAGCCTAGGTACAAGTACTGTGCTGCTTGATCGCCGTCAGCAGGTAATTTGACCAGTCAATCTCAGCAACACCTGTGGATCAGACGGTGTCCGCGTCGGTTTCTGAATCGAAAGGTGAGTCGGGGTATTGGCATGATGAACCCCAGAGTGCACTTGCAGCTAGTGGTGAGCTACTGACCGCAACTGCAACTGGCCCTGTGCTCCAGTAGTTGTTGTTGGGGCCGGGTGCCTGTGAGTTGCCAGTGTCCTGGCCTGGAAGCGTTGTGAATTATTTTGGCTCTTGGTCAGCCCAGATTCTGCCCAGCGTGGCCGCCGGCGTCTTGCTCACGTCCGCTGAAGACCCCGCCAATGTTTCCAGGAGCGCGCTCAGCTAAGTGAGGGGTTGTGCTAGGTGTGAAACATGGGAGGTGCCTACTCCCAAGGCTCGAAACAGCAAGAGCGTCAATCAAAGGAAGTTCGGAATATTGAATCCAGCCGAACCCGCTTCCAATCTGGCAATTTCGAACCGGGCGAATCAAGTCGATGAAATCTGCTCCATGTATGCTGTCGCTCGTCCTCGAAATTCTAAAATTTGGTACTGGGGAGGAAAATGTATGAAACACGGTCGGTGCCTTCACCTTGTGGAATCACGCCGTACTTGACGATCGAGGACGGCACTCTCATCGCCAGGGTCCTGGCTAGGTTTCCTAGGCCGCGCTGCAAGGCGGAGGCTTGTTGCGGAAGAATCATAGCACAACTTGTCGTGTGCTTCGTGAACGACTTCGCGGAAAGGGCACGTTGCCAGCAGGGTCCCAGTGAAGGCCACTGGTGCGCATATCGTCCATTCCTCGTTGCATGTACCCTAGTGCTAGACCATAACACACCCATGTGATGCCGAACGTAGCGACCTTGACGTAGTGCATGCTCATGTTGGTATATGTGGTGTCGTGGTCGTCGTAGTTGTAGGCTGACGTGGCCGTCTGCTTTCGCATGGGTGTAGCGTTCATGTTGGCGTGTTGCGCATGGCCGCGCTGTGGTAAATTGCCACCCGAGGGGATGGAGTCGGATAGTGAATTGCCAATTGGTTGAAGGTGGATAGGAGCGTAGTGGCTTAGAGTCGTGGCATACACGTGTAGGCCAGCGTGGCCGTCCGTCGTTGCGACGCCACGTGTAGGCCAGCCTCCTGGATCTGGCCGGCGCAATTGGATGTAGCATCGCAACAGGAGTCCACCATGCTGTGCCGTGGGATAATGGAATTCGAATCAGAGCCAGCAACATAAAGATGAGGCCAGCTCCGCTACCAAATAACAAGTGTCATGGTAAGCCGTACAGTGCACTACATCTTAGAAGTGTTATATCATCCCAGGACGTGCCCATACCAGAAGTACCAACAGGTAAATGAGGGGCAAGACATGGTATGAGAGAGTGCATCGTCGAAGGATCTGGAATATTCCTTATCCATTACTCGGATGCGACTGTACACCGAGACCAGGGTAGTCGTATTACAGAGGCGCGCCGCTTGAGTTCAAGCGGCGTGCGGACGCAGGCGCGTCGCTCGAAGACTCGCCTTTGACCTCCGTTCAAAGTTAGACCCCTTTTTGGGGGACATGCTTTTCATCTTGAGTCGATGTCTGCTTCGAGACGAGGTGCCCCTGGACCTCTCGACCCCTTTCTGGGAGACTGGCTTTTCATCCCGAGCTGTTTTCTGACAGCCCTCGCGCCCGAAACAGGTTCCCAGAGTTTGAAAGCTGTGAAAAAGCATGGTCTCGAGTCTCGAGTTTTGCGAGTCGCCAGGGGCAAGCGGCCCAGAGGATCGAAAGCCTCCATTCTGGAATCCCAGCCCCCATTTGGGAGATCCGCCACCGCGCCCCTGTGGCACGAGGTGTGGAGTGTCCCCACTGTCTCTTGCTCAGCCCCTGAGCCTCAGTCTTCCGTCCCGAGCAGTCTCGCCGCGGCCCTGGCCCAGAATTCTCATAGATCCTGAGGCTTGGCGCGTGCCCCCTGGGCTCACCGGAGTGTTCCCGCAGGACCTTTTCGGGGCCAGCAAGAGGGGCCCAAGACAGGCCAAGATACCTCCAAGAGCCCGCCCAGACGGCCCAAGGATGCTCCGAATCGCTGAACGATCGGTCCAAAACGCTCAAGGTGGCTCCAAGATGGTCCAAGAAGGCTTCGAGACGCCCCAAGAGAGCTCCAAGAGCCTTCCCAGGAGGGCCCGGGGAGGTCAAAATCACTGATGTTCTTTAATTCGGTTTTTCATTTTGGGGGGGTTCTCGACCTATCGAGCTCCTTACGCTCCAAGACGTCCCAAGAGGCCTCCAATACCGCCTCAGAGGCTCCCAAGAGGGCCCCAAGACGGCCCAAGAGGGCCCCAAGACGGCCCAGGAGGCGCCCAACGTCCCAAGATTGCCCCAAGAAGACCCCAAGAGGGACCAAAGAGACGGAGCACGCGCCGAAAATCCGAGCCTCCGCCCCAAGAGGCACCCAGGAGGCTCTAAGAGGCCCCTAAGAGGCATTCAAGAGGTCCCAAAAGGCCTCCAAGAGGTCCAAAAGAGGTCCCAAAACAGCCCCCCAGAAACCTCAAAACTGCTCCAGGATGCCCTGGAGAGGACTCGACGAGATCCCAACGAACACCCAAGAGGCCTCAGACCCAAAACCCAGGCACGGTGGCGGGATGGGCCGGCATCCATGTTGGAAGTGTCCGAACTTCTGGGCTTAGCTGCCCCGATACGCAACGCGCAACACGTAGCGCGTTGACACCGAGCTCAACACGCAGTCTGAAAATATAGCTCTGGCGCGATGCGGACGCCGAAAAGTGGCCCAATACGTGCCGAGCCAACACGCAGCGTGCTCAGCCCAGAAGTTTTTAACGCGGTACGTGTTGCATCTCAAAACGGGCGTATCAGGGCTACGCTTCTGGGTTGTGAGCGGCGGACGGTGGCTTGACCAGTGTGGCCGCCAGCTGCGCGCCTGGTCGAGCGCGCTCGCGGGCTCGATGCTGACTGTGAGCGCCAGCAGCATGGAGGCCAGCGCACTGGCGCACCAGCGCAGGTGCCCCTCGTAGGAGGCAGAAGACCCTCACAAATAGGCACCCATTGCAGGAGAAGCCCTGCCGGCAGACGCGCCGAAGGAGATTGAAGGGAGGAGCCGAACAGGGCAGGCTTGTGAGGTGATCGCCCAGGACTTTGTTTGGCTAACGCCATCCAAGACGAGGCCAAGACCAGGACAAAACCGGACCAGGATGGGTCGGGGACCCTTGATATCCCGCAGTTCTGGAGGATGTGTCGGGCTCCGAGGCCTTCTCAGAGCGTCCCTGAGCGCTCTGGAACGATTCATCCCAATCCTGGCCCCGCCCGACCAGTGGTGGGGGGTCGGGGTTGTCTTTCCTCCCTTGGACCTCGGGCCCCCCTTGGGCGCCAGCGCCCTCGGCGGCGGCCGCGAACGCCTGGGGGCGGCAGCAGATCACGCAAGCGATCGCCGGGCTCGATGGGTCGAGGCCTCGCTGGAAGCTCTTCGCCACGGAGCCATCGTCGCCATGGCTGGGTTGGGTCTCCCTTGAAACTCTAGTGCGAACTCGCCAGGAAGAGGTCCAGGGGTCCATCTTGGAGGGGGACGGAGTCCTTCGGCGGATTGTTCTGATCAATCTCGGAGCGCTTCCCCGACCCGGGGCTCCAGGGGCCGTCTTCGGGCCCCGAGCGACCAAGAAATTCATCCAGGGCGGGAAGCTGCTCCCCAGTGAAGTGGTCGAGACCTCTGGGGCTGGCGGATTGGAAAAATCAATCCGCAAGAGATCTGGACAGTGACGCGGGCGATCGCCCAGATATCCTCGTGGGAGAGGCTGGGAACCCAATAACCTACGGCAGACACATGCGACAAGAGATCTTGCTACTAGAAGTATTGGGGCATATTGCTCGTCGAGCTTTGAGGGTCCTGAGGGTCCTTGGGGCCACCGGAGGCAAGGAATTTCCGTAGGGCACCTGCTGGCAGGCCGATTCTCCGTTGACGTGCCAACTGCGCCGCGGCCCTGTAAGGGCAAGACAACCTGGGGCGGCTCGGAGCTCCAGATCCTTCCCGTCCAAAGGCTTTCGCGGTTCCTCGAGCTCTTGGCATACTCTTGACCCCTTCCCCAGGGGCATGTCTCGTCCCGTTACCGTCGGCCCCCGACTACGAAAACGAAGAGAGAAACCTCCGTGCCGACTCTTCAAAACGACGGGCTCCCCGGGCACCACGAGCGCAGACCTCTCCAGCGGTGCGCTCCGGCCAGAACTTCGGGGCGGATGCGACCGTGGCCACGCAGGGCGGCCCAGGAGGCCTAGAAATGCCAAGAGACCCCCGACCCACGATTAGGTCGGGCGTGTCCCCCTACAGGCAATTTTGGGCAAGAAATAAAAATACCCCAAAATTAATCAAAAGTTGTTTAAAAACACTCAACACATCGCCCATACTATTTTTGGACTATTTTGGAATATTCCTCCTGTAATGGGACAGGCCCGACCTAAACCTACGATCCTGGAACCCCGATCCTCGGACGCCACTGGGCCTTCGCTAGGCGCTGGACAGCGCTGGCGCACGCTGCGCGGAGCGGCTGCGCGTCATCTCGGGGTCGCATCCTGGCCAGCTATTCGAGCCGCGCCTGGCCGCGGCAACGAGGAGCTCCGCCGAAGGCCCAGAAACTATGTGCCCGAGGCCCTCGAGGACAAGGCGAGCTTCAATTCTTCGCCGAGCTACAAGATGAGAAACGTCGCCATAAACATAAACCTTCGGAGGTGCACGGAATTCTTGGATCGGCGCTGGACCCCCTTCCTTCCTGGTGCGCGGGGCGCGCCAGGGGCGGCGCCGGAGGCGGCGCCAGGGGGGTCCCGCGGCGAGCCGTGCACAGGTCTCTTCTTCGCCGAGCGCTGGCGCCTGCTGCGCGGAGCGGCCGCGCTGCCGGCCGGAGCGGAGCTCCTCCGCCGCCGCGAGCCGCACGCGGCGGGCGAACTCGGCATCCGCACCTCGGCGGGGACCCGGGCGCTGGCGGACTCGGCCATGGAGGAATTGAAGCCACGTCGCAGCATCACGACGAGAGCTGAAGGCAGGACAGAAACTGGGAGCGATGACAACTGGTCGCTACAAGACGCGTGGGAGACCGGGCTCGAAGTTGATAACACCAAGAGGATCAAGATGAACAAAATGGAGGTCCGACCTCCATTCTCGAGGCATGGTTTCACCCATTCTGGAAGTCGACCTCCAGCATTATGGTTTTCGATCCTCTGGGAATTCATGGAGACATGGCCCGCTCCGGAAGCCCTGGAGGATGCCAAAAGATTGACGTCTCTCGGGGGAGAACATCTTGCCTCCGCTGGCCTTCCACCAGCGGAGACACCCTCGTTTTGCTTCCGCTGGCCTTCCGCCAGCCTTTCGCCGAGGATCGAGATGTCAACTCATTCGATCCGCGAAGAGGCGCTTTCTGGAGCGCCCCACATGGCCACGAGAACGTGGGTCAAGAGTATGGGCCCCTGCGCCAGATGTCCAAGGCCCCGTGGAGATGCCTAGCACGAAGAGCACTACAAGGTCGGAAGCCAGAGCAAGAAAAACACAAAAGCACACCGCCAACGCTAGAATGATAGAGTTATTCTTTAACTCCGTGTCAGCTGTGTAATTGAGGATGCAAGGCACCTAGAACGCGCCAAGATGCCAGGGTGTCCTTGAATCGAAGAGGCAGAGAACATGCAGATGATGCCCAGAATCGACAGGTGCAGGGGTACATTGCTTCAAAGGTTCATCCTTAGGGCCAAGTTTGACTTTCGCGATGAGGCCCACCCATCAACAAGCCTGCCCGAGCGGTGGGGGTGAAGGGTTGCCTGCCTGTTCCGCTCAAATCCAGATCCGCCAAGTCGGTGGCGCAGTCGAGAAGGCGGCTACACACCACCACAATTCCTGGCCAGGGGTGGTGAAAGTGTATAGCTGCCCTCTGCGACACGAATCGGTTGTGCAATCAGTCCGGCCGAGTCGAAGCCCAACCGAGAGAGCAGAATCGCACTTGGGGGCCGCGCAGTCAAGTCGATCGATGCAGTGCGCAGACAGAGGCGCGCGTAATCGAATCGACGTGGACAGCTTGTGGGGTGAACGGGGGGCAGCACTGGGCCTGTGCAGTGTGGCAACACTGGGCCTGGGCTGGGGGGCAGCACCGGGCCTTGGCTGGGGGACAACGGGGGGCAATTGATGGAAATCAGGCAGCAGTGGCTCCGTGAAGCCCGACGGCTGGCAGAAGCACGCGTTGGGCGTTCGGACCCCTGCTACTACCTGTGTACCGCGTTTTCAATCCAACCCAGAATGCAAACAACGCTCGATCCCTTTCCGAGGGGATGGTGGCACTTCCATGCTAATGAGCGCAATCCAATCACTTGCCTGGTTAGTGCTCTATGATCGCGGGATAGCTCGTGTCGTTCAATCACAGCGGTAGCCGAGAAGGGCAAAACCATGTCGATCGAGTCGTCGTCCGACCTGCCCTGGAGTGAGTCCTGCCGATCCAGCCGTGGCCACGAGGACCACCGAAAAAATCGGAACGTCAACGAAAACAGCCGATAACCTCAGAATACGCAACCGTGCCGCTGGGCACGGAGTAGGCGTGTTCTCACAGGTCCTTCGCCCAATTCCCTGGGCCTCAGTCCTCAGTTCTGAGGAGTCAGTCGGGGGCCCGGACCCAAATTTCCGAAATCTCTTGGGGCTTCCTGCGTGCCCCCTGGGCTCCCCCGCATCTTTTCGCGTGACTTTTTCGGGTCCAAGGGGGCCCCAAGACGGACCAAGAGAGCCTCAAGAAACCCCTCAAGACGGTCCAAGAGGGCCCCGAGTCGCCGAAAGATCGCCCAAGACGCGCAAGATGGCCCCAAGACGGCCCAAGAGGCCCCCAAGACACAACAAGAGGCCTCGAAGAGACCTCCCAAGAAGGCCCCAAGAAGCCCAAATCATTGATTTCGCTGCGATGTTTGGCATTCTCGTCGTTTCGGCTTCCCGACGCTCCACGACGGCCCAAGAGGGTCCCCCAAGACGGCCTAAGAGCGCCCCAAGACGGCCCAAGAGGCGCCTACGACGGCCCAAGATGACCCTAAGACGGCCCCAAAACGGGGCTAAGAGAGGGAACATCAACCGAAAATCCGAGCCTTCCGCCCCAAGAAGCCCCAGGAAGCCCAGAGAGGCGTCTAGGAGGCCCCAAGAGGCCCCCACACGAGGCCCCCAAGAAACCCCAAGACACTCCCAAGAGGCCCACAAGAGGCCCCAAGAGGTCCCAAAACGGCTCCAAAAATGCTTGCAAACTGCCTCCAAGAGGCCCCCGAGGGGCCTCTCACGAGATTCCAACGAACATCCAGTAGGCTTCAAACCCGCAGCTTGGGCACGGTGGAGGGATGGGCCGACGGCCATCAGATACCGACGACGACGACGACGACGACGACGACGACGACGACGACGACGACGACGACGACGAGGACGGCCTCCGAGGGCCGCCGATGGCCTCCGGAGGACCTCCGCAGGGCCTCCGGAGGGCCTCCGCGGAGGCCCCCCGAAGGCCCCCCTTGCAGCGCGCTGGGCGGCCCGAGGCGCGGGCGCTGCGGGCTCGCCAGCAGCTCGCCGGCCAGCTCCTCGAGGCCCGAGCCGCCCGCGGGCCTGGCGGCCGCCTGCGAGTGACTGGCCCCGGGGGGGGAAGTCTTCCTCCTCCTCCTCCTCCTCCTCCTCCTCCTCCTCCTCCTCCTCGTCCTCCTCCTCCTCCCTCCTCCTCCTCCTCCTCCTCCTCCTCCTCCTCCTCCTCCTCCTCCTCCTCCTCCTCCCCCCTCCCCCTCCCCCTCCCCTCCCCCTCCTCCTCCTCCTCCTCCCTCCTCCTCCTCCTCCTCCTCCTCCTCCTCCTCCTCCTCCTCCTCCTCCTCCTCCTCCTCCTCCTCCTCCTCCTCCTCCTCCTCCTCCTCCTCCTCCTCCTCCTCCTCCTCCTCCTCCTCCTCCTCCTCCTCCTCCTCCTCCTCCTCCTCCTCCTCCTCCTCCTCCTCCTCCCTCCCCCTCCTCTCCCTCCTCCTCCTGCTCTCCCTCTCCCTCCTCCTGCGCACGCAGTAGGCGCTCATGAGATCCCCACGAGCACCAACAGAGCAAAACGCCTCTGGCAGCCCGGCACCCCCTATCGGGGGGCCAGACGAGGAGAACAAAACCCCGGGAGAGCACCCATCAGGACGACCTTTTTGTCACCCCCGACTGGGGGCGCTATCCAGTCGAGGGGCCAGCGGCAGAGTGCTCTTTCCGAGGGCGGCCTGGGTCCAAGCCCTGACCGCTTCTTTCCAGACTGGCAGGGTTCCAAGCTTCGGTGAGAAGGATCCACTCCTTCCCTTGCTTGTACCTGCCCTGCTCAAGGCCTCGCAAAACTCGGTTGCCCCAGACAGAGGGCACTGGCGGACACGGATCTCGAAACTGTTTCGAAATTGTAACTCCGCCAGCACCGCAATGGGCACACACCACCCCCCGCCTCCCCCCCGCGAGAGTAAAGGGAAAGGCTCTGTGAGTGGCGTGACCCTATTCCTCAAGACCGCGATCGCAACATCGGCTCGACTTTCAACCGACGAGACCACGGGAGGGGGAGGAATTACTTGCAACCTGGACACATCAGACTTGGGCTTCTTGACACGCTTGGACACAGGAGCGTGCTGACAGTCCAGATCGGCCATGGGGGGCCCGCACACGCCAACCCAGCGGGCCAAGGCACAGACAACTTTAAACTGACTTTTGAACAGATCTCGATAATGCTGAGAGACTCTGCTGTATTCCGCAGCTTGCTTGGCATAATTATCAGCCAACGCGTTACCAGTCTGAGCCCTGGCCGAGAGACGACCAGAGGTGACATCAGAACGAGTGGTGTGCGCCTTAACTTTGTTAAGGCGCAGTGCATCGAGACCACCTCTGTCATCGATGGCATGCCAGAAAAGCTTCCAGATGTCAGCCCACGCAGCTTTAGCCGAGCAGCAAAACTGCCGCCCCCGCTCCCAAACTCCCTGGAAGACAAAATTGGAGTCGGTCCAGAAGACGGCATCGGGAAGGGCCTGCCTAAGGCCCATGAAAAAAAACGCCCAAAGCTCACACGCGTCTATGTCGAAATGACCTGCTGGGAGCCCCCCCGCCGCCACCGCGCGCTTCGCTCGAGACATGGGGAGATTCGGATCGTCGTGCAACGAGGCGATGGCCCAGCCTATCGAGCGCGCAGTGGGCGGGAGCTCGGAATCGAAGAGGCTCCCGTCGAGAAAGCAATCTCCTCCGAGCTCGTCGGGGGTCCCAAAGAGCCAGAGTTCCTCAGGAGGAGTGGGTCGAGGAGGAGGAGGAGCAGGCAGCGGCACAAGCAACCTCTCGAGGAGGAGGTGAACGAGAGGGTTGCCTGCTGCTACCACCATGGCCTGCGTACACGCAGGCGGCTCCTGCTCTAACTCGAGCATGTCCTGATGACCAGAGCATCCGACGTGCCTGTGCAAGAGGGTCCCTGGGCCTGAGGAGCAGACCTGACACTCTTGTCGAGACGACAAGCAGAGCTGATACTGCCTATCTTGCGGCCACTGGCCGCCCGAAACTACACTAACTACATAGGCCTTTTCGTGCGCCTTTAGCTTGGACATACCAGCCTTGATGGGAGCAAGAAAGGGGCCCTGCACAAACTCAGGCATCTGGAGGTGGTCGGCCACCTTGCTCCAGAGCCAGCTCTCGACAACGGTCTCAAGGGCAGTTTTAACTGTGCGGGGACACAAGGCCTCAACCGAGAAGACGCCCACGCTAGGATGCTGCCACTCGAGCCCGTTCATCTTGATACCGAGTCGCATTGCCGTGGCGACGGCGGCTGAAAAGGGGCCCCGAATGGCCTGCCAAGGAGAGCCGTGCTCTTGGAGTTTCTGCCACGCTCCTGCAAGGCCTTGCACCACCACCACCTCCTCCTCCTCCTCCTCCTCCTCCTCCTCCCCTTCTCCTCGTGCTGATTCTCGTCCACTTCCTCCTCCCTCCCCCTCCCTTTTCCCTCCTCTCCGACCCTTTCTGGGGTGAAGCCGCTGGGTAAGACCTCATGCGGATCAACCAATGGAGGGAGGTCCGCATTGGCAGAGGCGGCGGCGAACGCCTACGGACAGCGACGACGACGAACGATGCGACGCACGACGCTGGCGGCGGTGGCGGTGGGCGGGGTGAGAAGGCGGAGGGGGCGGGGCGGGCCTTCTCAGGAAGCCGAGAAAGCCCCCGGGCCTTCTGCGAAGCTCTCTGAACTCTCCGAGCCACGGGAGGGCCTCTCAGAAGGCCAGAGGGCCTCCGCGAGGCCCCGCCGCCCTCCGAGAACGGCCCGCCCCCTCGGCGTGCCGCCGAGCCTGTGCGAAGGCGGGCCCAGGGCCCCGGGCAAGAGCGGTCGGCGGGCCCGGGAGCGTGAGCCAGGTCGCCCACGGCTCACTGCCCCATGGAGAGGTCCAGGGCGAAGAGCATTCCAGGGTGGAGAGGCCAGACGTGATGAACAGAAGGGTGCCCCTCCAAAGCTGGCGTTGCTCTGCACCCGCGTGCCAGCGGTCGTCAGCATGGCTCGGAGGAGTCCCGCCAGGGACCAAACGTCAGCCCGATGCTGACCGAAGCTGCATCGGCGTGCTATGATGGTCTGGCTTGATTGTGTTCACTTGATTTCGGCGGGAGGTGGAATCGAGGATCGAGGGAGGAAGGGGGTGGGCAGAAGAAGGCGCATCTACATACACATGAACTTTCGGAGGACCGCGCGGAGTTCTCGGCGCTGGAACCCCCTGGCGGCGCCCCCGGCGCTGCCCCTAGCGCGCTTCGCGCGCCAAGGAAGGGGTTCCAGCGCCGATACGAGAAATCTGCGCGGCCCTCCAACATGGTAGTGTTTATGCAGCTTTTCTTCTTCAGCCACCTGCCGAAACGGGCCCTGCAGAAACACATGATGAAAGGAAAGGGCACGTGATCCCCCAGGGAACCTGCATGGGAAACGATACTGTTGCGCGCAACATGGCGCCACTTTGAAGCACTCCCAGGGAGGAGCGGGCAAAATCTGGCTGGACTTCAGGGTCGCAGCAGAATTAGAGCAATTGCGCGCCTGGCCGCTGAATCCGCCGAGGGGCGCAGCAAAATGACGACAGTTGCACGTCTGGCAGAACCCAGGGCGGATGATGCCTAGCGTATGACGTGACTCCTTTGGATCCCCCATGGGTGGAGCAATTCGTCAGTCAATGGGGGCGTTTCCAGGAGTGGGAAAACGTTCTTTTCGGGACTCATTGAGATGGGATTTGGAACAGAAGGGTGTATTGCAGCATCGTTGATACATCTTGCTCTTCCTCCTCCACCTCCTCCTCCTCCTCCCGCACATGCTACGAGTTGCGGTCCTCCCCAAGCGAGAGGTGACAGACCGACCCTTCAACCCCGCAGGGCTGCCTAGAAATGGTTTGCCCACTCGCAGACCTGCTTGGTCAATGATCCTCCTCCTTCTCCCTCCGTCCCCTCTTCTTGCGCCTCCACCACATCCTTCCATGCAGGGGATCTGTTCCGCCGGCAGAGCCGCCCACATTTTGCTTGAGCTGGCGGCCGCCAGCCCAGAAAGGTCGCGAGATTGACCAGGAGTGCCCCAGAAGGTTTCTGGAACGCCCTAGTCGAAACGCAGTGGCGATGCTTTTTTGATGGTGGCAATGATAAAACAATATTCTAATGATAACAGTAGTAGTGATGTTGTTGACGATGATGATGATGATGCTGATGCTGATGATGATGATGCTGGTGCTGATGATGATGATGATGATGACGATGATGGTGATGATAATGATGATGGTGATGATGATGATGATGATGATGATGATGATGATGCTGGTCATCATCATGATGATGCTGCTGATGATGGTGATGATGACGATGCTGGCGAGGATGATGTTGTTGATGAGCATGAAGAGTATGATGATGATAAACATGATGATGACGATGTTGTTGACGATGATGATACTGATGATGATGATGATGATGATGATGATGATGATGATGATGATGATGATGATGATGATGGTGGTGGTGGTGGTGGTGGTGATGGTGATGTTGTCCACCGCACATGTTTGGGAGAAGAAGGAGGGCCATGAGAGAGGGGACGATCGCGCAATACCAATACGTACACGGCCGCCATCGGCAGAAAGAACTGGCCGGTCCCCCGCTCTGCGTCCCCGAGTCATCCCACCTGGACTCTAGACTGACAGCCGCAGAGGAAGAGGAGGGCCAGGATGAGGAGGAGGAGGAGGAGGAGGAGGAGGAGGAGGAGGACACGCAGGAGCGACGAAGTGTCTGGACGTGCCCTCGCGCAGCCGGGGAAGGACCGAGCGCCGCGGCGCCGCCTGGAGCGCGACGTGCGCGCCCTCGTTGCCGCGCTTCGGCCGGCGACGGCTCCGGGCGGCACCAGCCAGCAGCAGCCCCGCGGCCGCCGCCGTGCCTACGAGTGGGGGGGGGCCAGACATTTTCAGGGTTGCCCCAAGAAGGTCCTCCTCCTCCTCCTCCTCCTCCTTCTCCTCCTCCTCCTCCTCCAGGAGGAGGAAGAGGAGGGGGAGAAGAGGAAGAGGAGGAGGAAAGATGAGGACCAGTGTAAACCCAAGACTCTCCAGCGGTTGCCCCAAGAAGGTCCTCCTCCTCCTCCTCCTCCTCCTCCTCCTCCTCCTCCTCCTCCTCCTTACACCCCGCCGCTCCTCCAGCCCGGCCGCGGATCGCCTCTCCAAGCCTCGAGCGTCCTCAGAAAATCAGGCCGGAGATGCTGCACCCCTTACTGCTTCCAGGAACCGCTGTCGGGCCCCGGGGGGCATCTCAAAACGATCTGGTACGAAGAACCGGTCCCCTGGAAGGTGTCGAGATGTCGAGGACCACGCATTGAACAAATAGCGATATGGGCAATCTGGGTCCCCCGTCGCCACTCCTCCCCTCTTCCGACGTGGGTAGCTTTGTGACGTGGGCCCCTCGGGCTCTCGACCCCTTCCCCTGGGCCAGTTTCTCATCCCAGGTCGCTGAACGGGCCCCGTCGATGCACAAATTGAGGAAAGACCTGGCCGTCACGAGCTCTTCGTGACACTGGATCTGAAGGCCCCCTTCCCCCCCCCCTCTGGCACCCCGTTGCCGCCGCCGTCGTCGTCGTCGTCGTCGTCGTCGTCGTCGTCGTCGTCGTCGTCGTCCCTAGTTCCGGCTCGAAGGCCTGGCAAGCCAGCCTCGGGCTGGGACTAGCGCCGGAGGTGATGCCCGCGGCCGCGATGGCGCTGCCAGCTGGGGGCACCTGGTGCCATAGCTGCGGAAGCGCAGTCTGGGCGCTCGCGGCGGACGGCGGGGGCCTGCACGCAGACGAGGACGGCACCTGGGTCCAGGTGACGAAGGGCCGCGGAGTGGCACGTGCAGGCGCAGACGTCAAGCAGAACGGACCCAGCTTGGAGGGCGGCAACTCGTTGGACGCGCTGGAGGGCGGGCGGGAGGAGAACGATCACCAGGAGGAGACCATTGCTGAGGCGGCCGCTGGCCGCGGGCCGCTGGCCGCGGGCGCAGGCAGAGAAGAACGCAGCCAAGAAGAAGCTCGCCGAGAAGGCCTCGGGCAGCGAGCACGCGCTCCTGGCGGAGGCCACGGCGCTGGCGGCGGCTGAGGCCGAAGCCAGGAACGATGAGGCGGAGGGGAGCGGCGACAGCAGCTCCGGCTTCGAGGGAGAGGACAGCGCCCTGGAGAGCGTGGAGGGTGGCGACGGCTCGGACGAGGAGTCCCGGGCCGAGGACGAGGTGCTCTGGGACCTGTGCAACGGCTGGGCGCAGATCCTGGACATCGATGCGGAGGACTTCGTCGACGCTGCCGACGACTCCCTGCGTGAGGCGGCCCGCGCCAAGGTGGAGCTGGCATGGAGGCAGGGCGTCGAGCTGGGCGATGACCCGGACGACCTGCTGGCCTCCTTCGGGCAGGAGGGCGTGGAGCGCAAGGAGGACGGCCTCAAGGAGCAGACCACGGAGGGCGGAGCTCCTTATGGGGAAGCAGAAAAAAAACGACGGCTTCGGCGAGCTGGCCACGGAGGGCCAGGAGGCTCCCGAGGAGGCCCGAAGGCGGGAGGTTCGGGGTTGACATTCGAACCCCCCCGCGCGTCGTGCGGTGCCTCCGCCCCGAGCTCACTCTCGGCGCACGGATGGGGTCAGACACCAGCGCGGGCTGGTTGAACTCCGAGCGGCGCGTGCGGAGCGGTCACGCGCGTTGCTCGGCCGCGGAGGAGCGAGCCTCGACTCCAGTGGCGAGGCTGAGACCGGTGGAAAGCCGTCGTCGTCGCCCCCCTCGTCGTTGTCATCATCTTAGTCGTCGTCGCCCACGTCGTCGTCGACCTCGTCCTCGTAAAGGATGCCGTCTTCATTGGCGTCGTCGTCGGCGGGCTGATCGTCGTCGTCGTCGTCAGCGTGGCGGTCGTCGTCGTCGTCGTCGCCGTCGCCGTCGCCGTCGCCGCCGTGCGGCCATCATCCACTCAAAAATCAGCTCACCGATCCCTCATGGGGTCCTTCGTGACCAATGTCTCGAGCCGAGCGCAGCCGTGGCGACGAGAACCCGAAGATCTGTCCGAAAACCTCCAGACCGACGACGACGTCGTCGCCGCCGTTGTCGCCGTGCGGCCATAATTGAGTCTACTTTGGCAAAAAGTCCGGACCGCGTACAGCCGCGGTGACAAGAACTATCAGAGATGCGCAGAACCTCCGAAACGGCGCCGACGAAGAACGACGACGACGACGACGACGACGACGACGACGGCATCCACGGCAACGAAAAACCTCCACAACGACGACGACGATGACAGCAACGCAAAGATAACGGTGCCGACCGACGACGACGACGACGACGACGACGACGAGGACGAGGACGAGGACGAGGACGACGGCGACGGCGACGACTGCGACGACGGCGACGACGACGACGACGACGTTTCGACGTCGCCGCCCTCGTCGCCGACATCTTCGTGGCCGCCGTCGGCGCCGCCGCCGGCGCCGCATCGCCGTCGGCGCCCGTGGCGCCGTCGTTGTCGTTGGCGCCCTGGCCTGCGCACTCGGCGGCTCGAGCCGCCCCAGCCGCGGCGGCGGCTGGGGACGCGGCCCCTGCAGAGGGGGCGGCCCCGCGCAGGCTGGCGGCGGTCCTAGGCCGGGACAGTACGGACGGACGCAGGACGCTGCCGACGGTGCGCTGGCCACGGCGACGGCGCCGGCGGCGACGACGGCGGCAACGACGACGGCGTCGGCGGCGGCGGCTACCACGACGCCGGCGGTGACGACGACCACGGCGACGACGGCGACGACGGCGACGGCTGCCACGACACCGCCGACGACGACGGCGGGCTTGGTCGGGACACGCCGGCCGGATGGCCCCTGGGCAGTAAAAGAAAGGGTGGAGCGCTGCAGGGGTTCACTGAGCCAGTCGGAGCAAAAGTGACAAGAGCTACAGCGGATGTTTATCCGTGCGCTCAACTACTGGAGGATTTCCAATCCTTGAGACATGCCGTGCCTCTACAGGTGGGCAGGGGGTACCTGCAAGCCATGTCTCTTGGCGACCTGAACGGGAGCAGGATTCCCAAGGAGCCTGGTCGCCAGGGATACCCCCCCGAATGGAAGCGGATTGGGACGGGCCTACTTGTTCCCACATGGGCTTGAGCGACAGCGAGGTCAGCCTGCGTAGCCCTTGTGGGGCCGCCCTGGCATGCAAGGCAATCGATGCCGCACCGGCCCCAGAAACAGGAATACACATACTTGCATGCAGCCTGTTGCCATGCGTCGTCATGAAGAGCTACTTGCGGATAATCGCCGCGAATGTGCATGCATGACAGCAGCCGACCGTATTCTCGGGCGGTCTCGTCCTCGCCAACCATGGCAGGTCAACCTTCCTGTTCGGAAGACATGCGAGCACAGTATCTTCGCGTCAGAACTCCCCCGAGCCTGTCAAACCCTAGAAATCCATTGCAAAACAAAGACGAACTCACATACACTGTCAGGACCCATGCACATCATGACATTGTGGTAGCGCGACATGTTGCGCACATCCTCGTTGCACGTGAAATTATTGAACGTGGAATGCCATATATATATATATATATATATGCATATACATATATACACACAAGACTGCATTAGCGCTTCGCGCCATGCACCTTGTTCCTTGTGGTTTCCAGTGCAGGCGGCGTGCGTGCGCGTGGGCATGGGGCGGGCCACCGCCAAGTCGGAATGGGTTCCGAGTTTCTAAGCGAGAGCGACCGGACAACACCAGCTGAGGCCAGCTCACGGCGTTTCGGGGCCCAGAGGCGCGAATATGTCTCAGGCGAGTGGTTGTGCTAGCATGAAGCAGGGCATCCTCCTCCTTCTCATTCTCCTCCTCCTCCTCCTCCTCCTCCTTTTCCTCCGCCTCTTTCTCTCGCTTCATCCTCATCCTCTTTCTCCTCTCTCCCCCTCGTCCTCTAATTCCTCGTCCTTCTCCTCCTCCTCCTCCTGCTCCTCCTTCTCCTCCTCCTTCTCCTCTACACAGGCTGACCCTAGGGGGCCCAGATATTCGAAAATCAATTTGAAAAACCATTGGAAAAGCAATACTTTCGGCCTTCTCGCATTTGCGCTTCCGATCGGCCCGAGGGGCATCAAGATAGCCCCAGGATGGCTCCAGAGAGGCGCAAGCTGAGGCCCACAGAGGCCCAAGGCTGGCCGAAGAAGGACCAAACATTTGAAAGTCAATGAAAATCAATGGAAAAACAATTTTCTCGGCCTTCACGCTTTTTACTTCCGGTCGGCTCGGGAGGCGTCAAGATAGCTTCAGGATGGCTCCAAATGAGTCCCCAGACGAGCCCCAAAGAGGCTCAGGGCTGGCCCAAGAAGGCCCCCACAATAGAACATCAATGAAAATCATGGGAAATCCTTCTCGCATTTCGCTTACCATCGGCTCTTCAGGCGTCAAGATAGCCCCAGGACGGCTCCAAATGAGTCCCCAAACGAGCCTCAAAGAAGCCCAAAGCTGGCCCAACAGGGCCTGGAGAGTCGGAAATCAGAGAACACCCATTGGAAAAGCAATGTTCTCGGCCTTCTCGCTTTTTCGCTTCCGGTCGGCTCGAGAGGCGTCAAGATAGCCCCAGGATGGCCTCAGAGAGGCGCAAGCCGAGGCCCACAGAGGCCCAAGGCTGGCCGAAGAGGGCCCAACGAATGAAGAATTTGTGAAAATCCATGGGGAAATCAGTGTATTTAGCCTTCTCGCCTTGTCGCTTCCGATTGGCTCTTGAGGCATCAAAATAAGTCCAGGACGGCTCCAAAGGCGTCCCCAGACGAGCCCCAAAGAGGGCACAGACTGGCCCTAGAGGGCCCGGAGGTTCGAAAATCAATTTAAAAACCATTGGACAAAAACAATGTTTTCGGTCTTCTCGCCTTTTCGCTTCCGATCGGCTCGGGGGGCGTCAAGGCTGGCGCAACAGGGCCCGGAGATGGCGCAACTCGGCCCGGAGTGGGGCCCAAGAATGAACAAATGTAGGAGAATCATTGGAAAAGCGAGGTTTTTGGTCTTCTCGCCTTGTCGCTTCCGATTAGCTCTTGTGGCGTCGAGACAGCTCCAAGACGTCTCCAACTGAGTCCCCTGACGAGCCCCAAACAGGCCCGAGGCTGGCGCAACAGGGCCCCAAGAGTGGGAAAAGCAGAGAAAACGCAATAGAAAAGCAATGCTTTCGGCCTTCTCGCTGTTTCACTTCTGGTTGACTCGGGGGGCGTCCAGACGACCCCAGGACGGCCACAGGGAGGCGCACGACAGGCCCGAGGATTCGAAAGTCTTTGGGGGAGGGCGGGGCGGGGAGCGCTCCCCAGCCCTACAGGGCCTGGAGAGGGGGGCCCAGAGATGGACAAATGTAGGAAAATCATAGGAAAACCAACGTTTTTGGTCTTCCCGCCTTGTCGCTTCCGATTGGCTCTTGAGACGTCCAGATGCCTCCCAAGACGGCTCCAGATGAGGCCCCAGACGAGCCCCAAGAGGCCCGAGGCTGGCGCAACAGGGCCCGGAGAGTAGGAAAAGCACAGACAACGCAGTAAAAAAGCAATGTTTTCGGCCTTCTCGCTTGTACACTATCGCTTGACTCGAGGGGCGTCAAGACGACACCAGGATGGCCACAGCAAGGCGCAAGATAGGCCCCAGGAGGCGAAATTCGTTTGGGGGAGGCGCTGGGGGGGAGCTCCCCGGCCATATATATATATATATATATATATATATATATATATATATACAGATACATATATACACACACTTATTTATTAAGGAAAATGCACATACACAAGACTGCAATGGCGCTTCGCGCCATGCACCTTGGTCCTTGAAGTTTGGTACGCAGGCGGAGTGGCAGGAAGGTCAAGCCGATAATCCCACCAGCCCTCTGGGCGTAGGTGGTTTAGGCCGCCTCCTCTTCCAACCCCCGTTCTTCTCCTTCGGGGAGGAATTTACCAATCCCCCTACCCCCTCCCCCCCTGGACTTGGAAGGGGGGGGCCGCGAGGTGTTGGAGCGTCCAAAACGACCTCGGCGAGGAAGCCAAAATCATTGGTTGTACTAGGGTTTTGGCCCCATTTTGGCCTGTTGGAGGGGCGAGGCTAATCAAGGGACCCCCTTCTTTGACCGATCTCCTCCGAGATGGCCCCACGAGCGCTCCCAAGGCTCCCAAGGGTGCCCAAAGCGGGCCCCAAGGTGGCCAGGAGGCCCCCAAGAGGCCCCCAAAAGACCCCCAAGAGGCCCCAAGAGGCCCCCCAGAGGCGCCCAAGACGCTCCAAGAGGCCTCGGCGACAATGCCAAAATCATTGACGTTACCTAGGTTTTGGCTATATTTTCGCCTCCTGGGGGGGGGGGCACTGCTTCAGATGACTCCAAGAGCGCCTGGGAGAGTCCAAGATGACCTCCAAGATGGCTCAAGATACCCCAAGATGCCTCAAGATGGCTCCCACTATGCTCCCCAAGACCGCCCCAAGACGGCTCCAAGTGGCCGAGGAGCTCCCCCAGGAGGCCCCGAAGAGGCCAAAATCATTCCAAAACCGTAGAAACATACATGTATTTGACTTTCTCGCCGAGGCCTCAAGATGACTCCAAGATGGCCCAAGAGGGCTCCAAGAGCGCTCTCAAGGCTCCCAAGAGCGCTCCAAGAGGGCCCCAAGAGGCGCCCAGGAGGCCCCAGGAGGCCCCAACAGGCGCCCAAGAGGCCTCCACGAGGCTCCCAAGAGACCCCCAAGAGGCCCCAACAAGCTCTCCGAGGCACCCGAGACGCTCTAAAAGGCGTCCGGGACCGCCAAGAGGCCCCCAAGGCGCTCCAAGAGGCCTCCACTGGGGGACCCTTCCTCTGTGTGCTGCCCACTTCCCTGATCGAGGCAATTCCTCTGGGCATCGTTTCTGGATGTGCTGGTGGAGTTATTTTTGTTCAACGGCCGCAGGCGAGCGCGCCAGCGGCGAGTCCAGTCAGAGCGGGGCGCGCACAGACGAATTAACCTAAAGCGGTGGGGCGGAGCCTCGCGCAGCACCTCAGCGGCTGGCCGTCGAGTGGGAGAGGGCAGGCGGTAGGCGGGTCACCAGTACTGCCAAAGTCACGTGCGACGAGTCGGAAGCGGCGGGCGGCCAGGGGAACCGGCAACCAGAGAAAGCTGCAGACGGGAATTAGGTGCAAGGGCGCAAGCCCCCGGACTACTGCAAAAGTACCAGGGTGGCCGCAGGCAAGTGAACCGACGGCTGGAAGTCGAATTGGGTGCCCAGACAGGGCATGTACATCGGCAAGCTGCGAGGTACCAGGGTGGCCGAGGCCGGGAGGTCCAACAGCAGGAGCACGCAAAGGTGCAAAGAGCAGTCGAGCTGCGGCGCGGCCAAAATGGCGCAAGGGCACCGCGGAACCGTGGAACCAGCACGGGGAACCGAGCTGTGACCCAGGGCCAGATGGGTGCATGGGGTGGCGCCAGCAAAGTCGCGCACCAAAAGCCCTGAAAAGGACGGATCACGTGCCCGCAACCAGCACACCGGAAATGGCGACAGGCGAACACCGACACCACGGGAGGAACCCGGTACTGAAACCAAGGTTGCAACCGCGGCGTGGCGGGAACACGGAAAGTCTAGGCTGAACCACAAACGTCCATGGGCCCCACCGAGGGGTTGAGAAACCGCGACTCGGGCGGAAAAACGGGAGACCAGGGCGGTGGGGGACGACGCCACCGAACTGGCAGGGGGAACGGGAGCCCAGCCGAGGGGGGGGGCACCCCGACACGGCGGGGCACCCGGGGGCGCGGGGAAGGGACGCGCCAAGAGTGAAAACAACTACAGCAGGCCCGTGGCCGATGGGGGACAGGTGGACCACGGCCCCAGCGGTAGCCCACTAGCCGATATTGTCAGCCGGCCACTGCCCGTGTTCCCAAGGGCGGGGAGCAGCGGGGGCTGGGCAGGGAGTGGCACCAGGGAAGGAGCACCGCCTGCAAGACCAGCGACGGCCACAGCAAAGACTGCAGCAATCGCGTCTAGGGTGAAACAAACGGGGGCCGTCGTCGGTGGCCCTCGCCCTAGCCACCGTCCAAAAGGGATGTCGGAGGTCCATCCTGGGGGTGGCTAACAGCCACTGCTTGCTGTTCGAGAAGGAGAGGGCCGAAGGCCGCGGGGGGCAGGTGGACGGCGGCCCCGGCGGTGATCCACGAGTCAGTATTGTCAGCCGGCCACTGCCCGTGTTCCCGAAGGCAGGGAGCAGCGGGGGCTGGGCAGGGAGTGGCACCAGAGAAGGAGCACTGCCTGCAAGTCCGACGTCGGCCACAGCGAGCACTGTAGAAGTCGCGTCTAGGGTGAAACAAGCGGGGGCCGCCGTTGGTGGCCCCCGCCCAAGCCACCGTCCGTTCGTGATGTCGGAGGTCCAAACCAAGGGTGGCTAACGGCCACTGCATGCTGTCTAAAAACGATTATCCCGGCAAAGCAACCTAACATCGATATGTAGTAGCATAGCTGGAGGCATGCAGCAGCAGTAACAGTCGCAGTAGTATTAGCAATAAGAGCAGGAAAGATGAAACAGTGGTAACAGTGAAGTAGTAGTTGTAATTCGGAGTCCTGTAAAAAGGAGACACTGCTATCAACGCTGGAAATGTGTCAAAACGAGACACTGCTATCAATGGTGGCAGTCGTGTAAAAAGGAGACACTGCTATCAACGCTCGCAGTGTGTCAAAACGAAACTTCGCTGTGAATGGTGGGAGTCGTGTAAAAAGGAGACACTGCTATCAACGCTGGAAGTGTGTCAAAACGAGACATTACTATCAACAGTGGGAGTCGTGTAAAAACGAGACACTGCTATCAACGCTGGCAATGAATGATGATGATGAGTGCGATGATGAGTGCGACGATGAGATGATGACTGTCCTTTTTTCAGAGGACCGCGCTGAGGAGCGGCGTGCGAAGCGGAGAAGCTGCAAAGCGTGCAGGCTGAAAAGCATTGCAGACACGCGCAGGCTGAAAAGCATTCCGCGACACGTGCAGGCTCACCGCGCACAGCTGCACACGAGCGCAGGCTGAGAAGCACCACGCGCATGCAGGCTGAGAAGCACCACGCGAATGCAGACGGACAGACTGAACAGCACCACCACAACGCAACCTGCATCTCATGGCTCCTCAAGCTCGCGCAGGCCATCCCAGTTGCTGTCGGGCCTTCGCGCAAGCGATCTTCGTCGCGGCAATCTTGTCCGTGAAGAGCTCGGCGAAGGCCTTGGCGATCTGTTCCGGGGGGCCGGATTCGATGATGCTCCGGTCAGGCAAGCCGTGGCTCAAGAGTTGGTTGAAGCTTCTGGGGCGCGACAGGCTGACGTAGTAGGCAAGCCAAATGGACTCCTTCTTGAGTCCTGGCGGAAACGTCCAGTGCACGATGAAGCCTGGGTCCGTCGTCTTGCCCTGGACGCCATGCAGAGTCCCCTACTTTTTGGGCAGCGCGGTCAACTGCGTCCTGGACGCCGCGATGGCCGGGCCACCTGTCTTCGCTTTGAACTTCCAGGGGCGCGCCTGCGGGGTGATCGCGAGCACTCCGCGCAGGTCGGGGCCGGCAGGCTGAGAAGCACTGCCAGCTGTCACCGGCGCGGCCTTCAAGAAAAGTTCATCGCAGTCATCGATCTTGACATAGACGGCCTTTGGCATGTAGTAGAGTACGACCACACCGTCCGAGACAATGGACGGGCGGCCCTCCACCGGAGGCTCCAGAACGCGCAGCTCTATGCCTACCACTTTGCCTGGCGCGCCACGGACATACTTCGGCGGCAAGATGGATTCTGTCAGGATGACCTCCATGCCAACGAAGAGCGGCAGCAGCCCCGGCATTTTTGCGGTAGCGCCGATGTTGGGCTCCGCGCGCATCTCGTCGAAATCAGGCTTCGCGAGGCGCGCAGCTGGTCTGTCGATTGCTGGGACGTAAAAGAGCAGCTGGCCAGCATCGTGCGCATCAAGCTTGGCCTGTGCATGCATGGCGTAAGAGACGATGCGCCACTCATAGGCCGACTCGTACCAGCCTCGTGCTGCTCGCAACCGAGGGCCCCACTGAGGTGGCTGAGCGGCTTCGCTGCTGCTGGCAGCAGGCTGAGCAGCACCGCTAGAGCTAACGACCTCTGTTTTGACGATCGCCTGCCAGCTCTCGTCAGAAATCTTTTTTCCGCCTGGAGTTCTCATGGCGTGGAGAACCTCGAGTTGCAATGGGTCTGTAAAGCGCTGCATCTGCACGAAATCGATGACGTACTCGATGTCGGCGAGCAACTTCCTACCCTGTTGGTGTTCGTAGGATTGGCCCGCGTGAGGCGCCAGCAGGGAAGCGGTGGCGGGGGCTGGCGGCAACTGGTAGAAGTCCCCGCACAAGATCTTCACAGGCATGCGTCCCCACGTCTCCTGCGGGCGCATGTACTTCGTGGGGTCCAGGTTGTAGCGCAACGCCCTGCCGTAGGTCGTGCGCAGTGCATCTGCATGCAGCAAAGGCCCCGGCACAGCACCCAGCTCATCGATCACGTCGACGCCGAGAGTGCCTGTGAGGCGATCCAGCTTTTTCTGCGTCTGTGGCGTCAAGCGCAGCCTGGCTGTCTGCATGGAATCCGACATGAGCAGGCCATTGGAGGAATGCATGGCCCTGCCGCGCGGGCCGAGGTTGTGTGCGGCGTGGTTGGACTGCGCTTTGCCGAGGTACCCCTGCTCGCCGAAGTAAGTGATGGCCATCGGCTCCACCACTTTGGAGAGGGTGCGCGTCTTGCCGACACCGCCTCCACCGAGCCAGGTCGCTCTGTGGTTGCCTGTCGCGGACGCCACGGGGAGGAGATGCGTTGTCTTGTCTGGTCTGCCGTCAAAACGTTTCTGCAGAGACAACGCAAACAACGCCACCGCGTCAATCTGCTCCTCCGTGCAGAGGGCATCAGTGACGAGCTTCCACGCAACAGCCGCCGGGCCCTGCATGGCCAAGAGCTGCGGAACGAGTTCTGGTTGGGCGTCCTCGGCAGCAGGCTGAGGAGCACCGCTGGGGAGCCAGTCGTCCGCAGCATCGGGCAAGATCTCTCCATCCGGGCTCGCTTGCTTCATTTGGAGCGCAATGCTTTGCCGCTGTAGGGCGAGCATGTCAGAAAAGGTCTCGTCCAGCCGCGTGCCCTGATGTTCCCGCGCGCCGCTGCTGGCTGGCAGTGCAAAGCTGGGCTGCAGCATGCCGCTGTACGCTCGGTCGAGGTTCTTCAACTGCTTATCGGCGTAGCTGAGGCGGCCCTTCTGGCCCAAGCGCTGCAGTTGGTCTTGCTGTAGGGCCAGCTCGGTTGCTCTGACGTGGTCCCGCAGCGGAAACCGGGAGATCTCGGTAATCTCGGCGTCCTCCACGTCCACCTCTACGTCGCTGCCGCCGCCTCCACCCACGTCAACGAGCTCCAGCGGGACTCGCCCCTTGAGCCCTTCGGCATCGCTCGCGGAGTCTTCATCCGCCTCGAGGTGTGCAGTCGTTGCTGGCCGAGGCTTAACCCGCGCCTCCGCCGCGAGGTCCACGTGCGCAAGCACGTCTCGCGCCACGTGCGCGCAGAACTCCGCCAGGGTGCACTGTTCCTCGTGCCACCGGCAGTGGTGGTCACTGAAGGCGAGGATGCGCCGTGCCGCCTCCGCTGGCATGCGCCGCGCCAGCTGGGACCTTGCGAAGTGCGCTAGGCTGAGGAGCACCAGCTCGCCCTCCTCGAGGTTCGCCCGGGGCTCTTTCAGCTCGGAGAAGAGGGTCGTGTCCGCGAGCACGAGCCTCTTGCAGGCCAGGCGGCTCCTGGAGTCTGCGCGCGCTGCCAACACGTGGATCTCCGCGCACCGAAGCCGCCACGCCCGCTCGAACGAGTATGGGCGCACGGCGGGGCAGTCGCAGTTCCTCAGCATATGGCTGTACTGAGTAACGCAGCCACAAGAGAGGGGACACTCGCACGCCCAAGGCGTGAAGAGGAGGGCCTTGAAGAGCGAGTTCTGCTCGGGGTCCTGTGCCCAGGCCGGGCACTGGAAGCCATCGATGGTGGGGGCGTGACTCCGCGTCAACCGGACCTCCTGCATGTACCGCGGAGCCAAGACGTAGTGGCTCTCGAAGGCGAAGAATCGCGGTCCAGAAGCTTTGACCCGGCTCGGCTTCAGGACTCGCCGGACGTACATCCTGTAGACGTAGTACGGCATGGTCTGCAGGCGAGGGCCTCTGTGGGCGTAATCGTCGGCCGTGTGCGTGCTGGTGGTGCACACGTGCATGTCCTCGCACTCCGCACCGCCACCTTGCTCATCACCCCAATACAGGTCACCAAAAACAAGGAAAAATTAAACTCCTAACCGACCAACCACTCAAAAACCACCATCGATCACCAGCACGCGGTCAGCATGAAACGATACCGACCCCACTAACCCACCACTAGGAGGCTGAGGAGCACCGCTGGTCACACCTGGTGCGTGCTCCTCCTCCTCGTCTGCGACGAGGATCTGGATGCGGACTGCTTGTATTGGCACCTGATCATTATGCTGCTCCTCGCCTGCACCTTCATGGTTTAGCAAGCGCTTGCACTGCTGGCAGGCCCACTGCAGTTGTCTCGTGAAGAGCCGCACATTGTGGTGCGACTGGAGGCAGTCGCCGCCTGTCAGGATGTGCACCGCCACCTCCGTCGTGGAGAGCCAGAAGCACCGGTTCGCCATCGACGCCAGCCGGATACAGACCCGCCGAGCGCGGCGAGCGAGATCCTCGCGCGTCCGGCTCCGTTTGGCCTGCGTCTGGCCCTCGCCATCAGCGCCAACCTCACTGAGCACCTTGCGGGCTTCCTCCTCCTGCTCTTCCTTCTCCTGCTGCTCCAGAACCCGCCGAAAAAAATAAAGAAAAAAAAAAAAAAGAAAAAAAAAAAAAAAAAAAAAAAAAAAAAAGAAAAATAAAAGAAAAAAAAAAAAAAAAAAAAAAAAAAAAAAAAAACCTATGCCGGTGAGCAATAGAACTGGAAGAGTGGCGACATGGACTCCATCATCTTGCCTTGGTATTTCGCGATGTAGAAGTCCATGGAGAAAGCCTTCTGGAAAGCCGCCTGGAAGCTCTCCACGACAGAATGCATCAGTCGATGCAAGGAGCCACAACCGTAGAGCCACTTTTTGCGGCCGCTGAGATGTTTTGATGAGCGCATTGCGATTGCCGAGCCTGGGTTCTTCATGGTGGCCGTCTTCTTGGTAAGCCTTCTGCGCTTGGCCAGCTGAGCTGGGGCGGGCGCAGGCGGCTCGTCTTGGGCAGGCTGAGCGGCACCACCAGCCTCAGGCACTTCCGCTGCATCGGCGGTCTCGTCAGGCGCGCACATCAAGAACTGGAAATCTACGTAGCAACGACTGGTCACCTGAGAGACGTCGCTGCTGGAGCTCCTGAACGGCTGGTCGCGTTTGACCTGGCAGCGGCACCGCTGGTTGCGGTCATCTGAGAAGTCGATGAACGGAGTCTGGACCAAAGGCTTGCCGCGCCGACGCACTCGCGTGGTGCGGCCTGCCAGACATAGCTGCTGGATGCGGAAGAACCAGAAGCGGCACGACGGGGTCCTGTTCGAGCGCAGACTCTCTTTGGCCTCGAGCTTCTTCTTGACGTACTTGACGCACGTCTCGGTGCAGTCGTGCTCGTGGTTGGAGCAGATGTTGCAGAAGAAGTCATGGCTAAACGCCGCTGCCCAAGCCCCCGCATCTGCGTTAATCTCCTCGACCGAATAAAAATAAAATAAAAAAAAAACGACAAAAAAAAAAAAAAAAAAAAAAATTAAAAAAAAAAAAAAAAAAAAAAGAAAAGAAAAAGAAAAAGCCGAGAACACGACTCAATCGGCTTGAGGACTTCCTGAATCGCTCCATCCTCGTTCGTCTGGAAGAGGCTAGCATGGCTGGCTGCCATGGCAGGCTGAGGAGCGCCACCTAGCTGCCCGAAGCTAGTTCGTTGGCGGTAGCTAGGAAACGTAGACTGAAAGGCTCCTGTGAGCGGGAGGCCCCGGTACGCTGCAGCGCCGATTGCAGGCATCCGGTTCTCTGCGGCTGCCCGCGCTCGCTCCACCACCAGGTGCGGCTGCTCCACTGGCGGGCCGAGAGGCACCTCGTCGCGCAGGGTGCCGTCCTCCTCTTCCCCTCCGTCCATGCGGCTCTGTCGTTGCTGCCTGGCTGGGAAAGGCTCTGGCGCGACGTCAGGAAGCCCCAGCTGCCGTGCGGGCTCGTTGGCAGCTTCGTACTGCACGGTCTCCGCGGTGGAAAGAAGCGCAGTTCGCAGCTCCCGAGCGGCGGTGCGCAGCCCTCCGACCACGGCCGACCGCAGCCACGCCATCGTAGGCCCGATGACGCAGTGGCCTTTGCCGTGGCCATGCGTGAAGCCCCGACCCCGTGCTTCGAAAGGCGCTTGCACATCAGTGGTGCCTGGGGCCACGCACGGCTGCAGAGACGCTGCCACGTCGCCCTCCGTTGTCACCGCCTGTCGGGCTAGCGTTGTGCGGCCAACAAACAGGCGCTCTAAGCCGATGATGTAGCGGTAGTGAAGCTCCGTCATCAACAGGAAGAACTTGGCCTGCGCCCGCGGGTATGCTGCCACTATCTGGTGCATCCGCTCCAGAGAAGGCATGGTCGGAGCTGGACTCCGCAGGTCAGGGCCAGCAGGCTGAGAAGCGCCGCCGGCTCTGGCCACCGCGCCAACCGCGCCCCCGCGAAAGTCTAAGTGGCTCCGCTTTCCGGGCCCTTCGTGAAGCTGGAGGACCAACGGGCTGTACGTGTCTGCGAAGTTCGGTGTGACGAAGAAGCTGGCCGCGCCGAACTTGAGGTTGTTGCCGTGCCCGTCGAAGCGGAGTGCGGTTTTCCGCCCCTCCGTGCCAGGGACATCGGAAGTGCTAAGTAACAACGTCCTGAGGGCAGTCTTGACCTTGGCAGGCATGCCCGGGCGTGAAATGGCGGAGCCGATGCAGTCGCCCGGCTTAGCGATGTTTAGCGCCTCCATGAAATCCTCCGCCGACGCCTCTGACAGGATCTGGAGGTCAGTGCCGAAGCCTTTCCTGCCAATCGCCGCCCGAGTGCCTTTCAAGAGCCGCAGCCGGCGGATCAAGTCGCCGAAGACAGCAATGATCTCTGGCGAGCTGAAGCGGCTCTGGCAGGCTGCCTCGTAGGGCTCCTCGTCGGTCGCGAGAGAGTACTCGAGCTCCTCCAGGTTGATGAGGCGCCGTGCGACCTCGAAGGACGAAGAAACGAGACACTGCTATGAAGACATGTAGGTCCAAACGCAACCTTGCGTTCCATGGATGTATGTCCAAACGAGACACTGCCATCAACACATGTAGGTCCAAACGAGAATGTCCAAACGAGACACTGCCATCAACACATGTAGGTCCAAACGAGACACTGCTATCAACGCATGTAGTCCAAACGGAACAGTGCTATCAATGGATGTAGATCCAAACGAGACACTGCCATCGACACATGTAGGTCCAAACGAGACACTGCTATCAACGCGCGTAGGTACAAACAAGACACTGCTATCAATGGATGTAGGTCCAAACGAGACACTGCTATCAACACATGTACATGTAGTTCCAAACGCAACCTTGCTATCAATTGATGTATGTCCAAACGAGACACTGCTATCAACACATGTAGGTCCAAACGAGACACTGCCATCAACGCATGTAGGTCCAAACGAAACAGTGCTATCAATGGATGTAGGTTCAAACGAGACACTTCTCTCCACACATGTAGGTCCAAACGAGACACTGCTATCAACGCATGTAGGTACAAACGAGACACTGCCATCAATGGATGTGGGTCCAAACGAGACACTGCTATCAACACATGTAGGTCAAAACGCAACACTGCGAACAACACATGTAGGTCCAAACGAGACAATGGGATCAGTGGGTGTAGATCCAAACGAGACACTGCTATCAACACATGTAGGTCCAAACGAGACACTGCCATCAACGCATGTAGGTCCAAACGGAACAGTGCGATCAATGGATGTAGGTTCAAACGAGACACTGCTATCAACACATGTAGGTCCAAACGAGACACTGCTATCAACGCATGTAGGTACAAACGAGACACTGCCATCAATGGATGTAGGTCCAAACGAGACACTGCTATCAACACATGTAGGTCAAAACGCAACACTGCGAACAACACATGTAAGTCCAAACGAGACAATGGGATCAGTGGGTGTAGATCCAAACGACACCCTGCTATCAACACGTGTAGGTCCAAACGAGACACTGCTATCAACGCATGTAGGTACAAACAAGACACTGCTATGAATGGATGTAGGTCCAAGGGAGACTGCTATCAACACATGTAGGTCCAAACGAGACACTGCTGTCAACGCACGTAGGTACAAACAAGACACTGCGATCAATGGATGTAGGTCCAAACGAGACACTGCTATCAACACATGTAGGTCCAAACGACACACTGCTATCAATGGATCGACTCCTCTATCAACACTGGTAGCATAAGTAGTATTCCTGGGGAAGACCTGTTCGAACAGCATGGGCCGCTCCCGCTCGAGGTTCGGCGCGCCGTCCCCGAACCAGAACTCTGTGTAGCACGCCGGCCAAGACCTGCTGTCGAAAGAACTCAAGGGTCTCTGCGTAGGCACCGATAAGGAGTGCGGGCCCACAGCTCTGCACGCGTCTGCTCCTGCTTGCGCTTTTTCTCCAGCACCACCTGCGCTCGCTCGTCGAACGAACGAGCAGCACTCTGTACATCGAGAACCATGCTGCGCATCGTATGCCTGCCGCCCTCGTCGGCAACAGGCTGAAGAGCACCGCTGCTGTCTGCCACTGTCGGTGTCACCTCGTTCTTGGCGATGCGTGCTGCCTGCTCCTGCAGCGCCACCAGCGTGCCTTGCAGCGCTTGCATCATTCGGACTGGAGCGATGTCATGCACTGGATCCACTGCAACTGCGAACTCTGCCACATTCTCATGCAGGTAGGCCATGTCAGGCTGTTCTGCTGCTTCTCCGTCTTTGTCTGTCTCTTTCTCCTCGTCAGACTCGTCTCCCGCCTCGTCGTCTCTGCCCACTTCCGGCGCCCTGGATGCTGGCCCCAACAGACGTACCGGGGCTTTGTCCGCACCGTCCACTGGTCGCAGACAGGCTTGGATGTGGTCTGGCACGCCGTCCTCCGGCAGCCGCGTCGGGGCAACATCCTCCCGGACGGATACCTCGGAAAAGGTTGCGCACTGCTGCTTGCGCTCCCTCACGATCTGCATATACTCGCCGCGCTTGACTGTTGCCCAGAACGCCTTGTGGAGTTTGTGCGCGGCGCCCGAGAAAACGATGTTCAGAGAGTCCACAAGCGCGCCCTGCTCCGGGGGCAGCTCCATGGTCGGGATTTGCGCCGTGGGCTGGGCGAAGAGGATAGCGTTGCCCGAGATGCCTTTCTGCTGGACATCCGGGGCGCCCTTGCCGAGGCGGACTTGCTTCCAACAGCATCGGCCAAGGGGCGCCAGCATCTTAGTAGCTTTCGAAGCGTTGCGGACGAGCATGAGCTCCCGGCCGATCCAGTTGTCGTTGACCAGGGCGTTTAACGGCATCTTCGGTTTCTTGGCGCACAGGTCATTGAGGCAATCCCAACAGACCCACACCACCGCGTTGGCATCTCCCACCCCTGCGCACGGAGGCCTCTCGTCCGCAGGCTGAGAAGCTCCGCCGGACCTGTCGGCAGCAGGCTGAGAAGCACCGCAGGTTCCCGCCGTTGCTTCTGGTGGTGCAACCACAGGGACTCGGCGGGAGCGTAGCAGCCACCGCCACTCTGGGTGCTCCGGATGCTGAACGCTGGACGCATGCAGCTGTTCGCACGGGATCAGTGGCCACCGCTGCCTGTACCTGTCCACGTCCAGGAGCTTCTGCACGAGCTCCGGGGACTGCAAGTAGTACACCCCGCGGTGCTTCACCAGAGCACGCTTTGGTGGAGCATCTGCCTCGCCATCGGATAGGTCATCGCGATCGCTTGCTGAGTCGGCGCAGTGCTCAAAGACACGCTCCTCCGGCACTGCTCCAAACAGGCTGAGTTTGTGGCGATGCTCCAGGTAGTCTTTCTGCGCACAGACTACGCAGGCTGCCTCGCTTCGGGGCGCCGCCTCGCCGCCCGAGAAGCGGTTGGCCTTGCTGCCAGGGTGACAGAACTGTTGGAAGAAAGCAAAATTCTGCACCATGATCCTCTTCTCTTGAGCGGCTATCGGCCTGCAGCCAGCGTGTGCCATCAGGTACAGCACCCGTTTGCGGTATTCTGCCTCGCCGGCGTGGTTGCACTGCTTATGCCGCGCAAAGTCCTCTTCTATTAAGAAATCGCAGTCGCAGAGCTGGCAGACGAACGGTCCCGTCATGACTGCACGGTTAGAGAAAACTCGCAACTGGTTCCCCTCTACTTCGCCGCCGGGGACGTAGCAGCTCTTCCCCGCGGGAGCAGCCAACGCTCTCCGCACTCGCTCCGCGTACCTCTGCGCAAATTCCCTGTGCTGCGCAGGCTGAGGAGCACCGCGGCTGGACACAAGCTCTTTGTAGGTGCCAGGCGCCGCAGGATTGCCTTGTTACGAATGCCACTCTCCAGCATCAGCAGATCCTGGTCGATCCTGTTCTGCGCCTCCTCAGCGAACCCTTCCATGGGGTTTGGCCTTTCCTCCGCCTCCGCGATGCGAAGCAGTGTTTTGCCATCGCTTTCCGCCTGCTGGAGTGCCTGGAGCTCGGCCTCCTGCTCGGGAGAGAACTGCTTGGCCCTCAATCCTTTCCGAACTAGCCAGC
>CAUYUJ010014505.1:505455-640455 GCA_963575745.1 Prorocentrum cordatum
CGTCCACTTTGACGACGCAAAGCAGCTCATCAGTTTTTCCCTCGAACCAGAAAGACTAGAAAATCTCTGCGCACGCCTTCCGCATGGGCGAGAGGCGCGGCGCCCCCGCGCCTCCGTTGGGCGAGGAAGACACACGGCGCCGCCTGACTTGGCCAGACTGGACCACACCGAAGGGCCCAGCCTGGCAGGGGCGCCGGCCCAAACCCAGCGGAACGCACAGGGCGGCAGTGGGTGGGCGACGGCGGCTCCAGCCGCGCGCGCAAGCACCAACCCAACAGGACGAAGCAACGCCACGGAGGCGATGGCAACGGCTGCCACCAGCCGGGCCCGCGCGAGCGGCCATTGCAAGCTGCAGCGCCTGGCTGCCTTCCAAGCCCAGCCAACCAACCAGCCGAGCGAGAGAAAGCAGCAGCGCCCAGCCGCCAGCCAAGGCCAATCAACCAACCAACCAGGCCCCGCGGAGCAGGAACGAGCCGCCGCGCACGGCCGCCGCGCCCAACCAGCCAATCAGCCGACGCGGAAGCCAGCCAACCAAACCAACCAACCAGCCAGCTTAGGCACGAGAAGAGGGAACGGCATGGCATCCCCACACCGACGTCCACCAGCCGCGCGCGGCCACCGGCTGCGAGCACCGAGAGGACCCCAATCCTCCATGCCACTGAGGCACCGCCAAGCACATAGAACCACTGGCAAGGCCCTGGAGGCCAAGAGGTAAGGAGGTCACTTATGGGCCACGCTGGAGATTGTCCTGCCCTCCAAAATCCAAAAACGCTGCGCGATTCTAGGGGCGATGAAGATCTCTGCGCACGCCTTCCGCATGGGAGAGAGGCACGGCGCCCCCGCGCCTCCGTTGGGCGAGGAAGACACACGGCGCCGCCAGACCGGGCCCGACTGGACCACACCAAAGGGCCCAAGGCCTCCAGGAGGGCTGGGGCTGGCGGCGATGAGCCGAGGAGGCACGCCTCGGAAATGACTGTTTTCCACGACGCCCAACGCATGCGAGCGTGCCTAGCCGCTTTCGCCGCCACTTGAGTCTGAGTGCTCGACCAGCCACTCGGCAGCGGCCAGGGCCCCTCGGGACTGCGCGGCGGCGCACCCGAAGGCAGCCAGGCCTCTCCAGCCGCCGGACCAGAAGAACGCTGAAGTCCCCCCGGCCCGCAGGGCATCATCTGCGAACCCCCTGCGGAACGCGCGGGCCCCCCAGTGCTGGGCGCCCTCGAACTGCAACGCTGTAGCCGCCGCCCTGAGGAAAGCCAGCGCCTCTGAGTACCGCACGTGCGAGAAAGGCTCTGGACACTTCTCGGCCGCCCGCCGTAGCGCGCACACGCCGCGCAAGGATTGCGCCCTCCTGGATGCACTTGCGCGACACCTCCACGGGCGTACGGTAGCACTTCCGCTGCATAAATGTAACCACCACCTCGGAACCAGCGCCGGATCCGACAAAGTGGATAAATGCAGATTGAGCTCCGAGAGATAAGGTTTCAGAATACCTCAAGCAAAAATGCCGCGAAACAGCCCACGACCATCCGATATCTTGGCGGCCTGCCTTTCCGGCCAAGCTACAAGTTCGCGGGTCTGGGCAACAGTGGCCCAAACGCGAGGCCTCGCCTGGCCTGCCATGGCCTTTTCGGCGCCTTTCACAAGCCGGGTAGTATCTGCGAGATAGCCAGGCGAAGCGCGCAGCGTGGCGCGGCGGCCGGCCCTGCGGCAGGCTGCTCTGTCTGTTGGCGCGTCCGTGGCACGTGGTGCACCAGCCCTGCATGTCCACGTTCAGCAGCGTCGCGGCCGCCGCCACAGCCGCCGCACGGCGAGAGCAACACCCCGGGCGCCGGAGGGGCGTCCAGCTCAGGCGACAGCGCCAAGCTCAACCAGATCCGAGCTGAGCTGGAGGCGGCGCGCGCCGAGACGAGGGCGATCTGGAGCGCGAGGCCAGGAGCGCGCAGAGGCTGGAGATCAGGCTCAACGAGATGCGAGCACGACGAGCCGCTCGGCTCCGCAGGGAGAGGAGACCGACCAGCGCGAAGAGAGCGAAGCCAGCCAGGAGCGTGCCCCCTCGGAGCCGCCGGCTGAGCAGGAGAAGCGGCACCGCCGTGCGCGGGGCGCACTACCAGCGCCGCTGCCGCCCGGCTACCCAGCGCGCCCGCCGGGGATGCGAAGTTCGAGAACCTAGAAGAGGAACGCGGACTCAACTCTGGCACGGCTCTCAATGACTTTCGAGACCACGTGCACCTGACGCTAGCACGGTTCGAAATAGCCCGCTACGAAGCTGAAGCCGCCGGCTGCAACACCCCCAACTTCCAAACATTAGCAGCAATTCTATTCAGAGCTCTTGGACTGGGGACGTCGCGTGCACAACAACTCCTGCAGCCTCTGAAACACCACATGCCGAGGGACCAAGCACAATTTGACGCTCTACTTGCACGTATGAGGTCATATGCTCACACGGCTGGGAGAACCCCTGGCAATACTGGTAGAATTTTTAGCCACGGTCATCGAACCGAGACTTTTCACGAAAAGGCCAACGCGGCAACCTGCCAACAATGTCTGGAACGACGACATACCGCCAACTGAAACCACTACACTGTTGGCTCAGAATGGCGGAACGGCTTCGGGGTCGCAAGGTCCTGGGCCAGATCTGGGGAACCGCCCGACGCGGTTTCCCCTATGCAAGCTATGACCCTAATGGGCTCAGCAGGGCAGTCCGCCGAGTCCGACTCCGACTCCGGCACCGATGCGGATGCGTCGTCCGATGATGAAGCTACCGCCTCGGATTGCTCTGATATGCCTACATGCCTCACGGAAAGGCAGCAAGCTCGATGGTTATTTTTGGGTTATGAAAAACACAAGCGTCGTTGGCGGAGGTTCATAAAAAGAACAGTCAGAAGAGTGAGACGTCGGACACTTAAAGGAAACGGCAAGGGTCGAAGTAAGGGCAAAGATAAGCGTCGGCGACTACATGGTAGAGGCATACTTGCATTCCTGGCCTTTCTCACTGGACCTCAGTATGAGGAAATGTTCTTAGGCGCTGGCAGAAACCGTGGGCATACATCAGGTAAGGGTAGAGGACGACGAGGACACCCAAAAGATGCCAACGGTAAAACCATGGAGTGCGACATATGTCACAGCACAACATTTACGACGCGAATGCCCCCAATGTGATGGAAGAGGCAGGGGTCCGTCAATGCATCTGGCTCAGATGGACTCCATCATACAGTATGTTAATTGGGAGTCGCTTTTAGCCGACCCTGCCGACGGCTCAGGCTCAGCCACAGTTGTTCATTTCATGGCTGCCAGGTATCTAAGTGCCGGCATGACCCGAGAATTACGCCGACGAGCTGTTTGAGAAGGTGTTCACTGGCCACAGCGACATCGACTTGGCAGAGTGGCTGGGTGTACCCATCGCGGGGCAACCTGCAGATATTGTGTTTGTCGAGAGCTTCCACGCGCCGTCGGAGGCGATGTCGGTGCGGCGGGGGCACCCGCAGACTCAGATTCCACCATTCCTGCAACAGATGAGGAAGCACATGCAATGCTTTATCCTCGGGTGGTCGGAAATCAGACAAACGCGGAATTAATCGATGGCGATCCTCTGCGGGGAAACCCGCGTGACGCTGGTGATCATCCTTTTCCCCGCTTCTTCTTGTCCTCTTCCGCTGCTGTCTTCCCCATCTTCCACCAACTCCCCCTGCTCATGAGAGGCGGAGGAGGAGGGAGGAGGAGGAGGAAGAGGAGGAGGAGAAGGAGAAGGAGGAGGCGAGGAGGCGGAGGAGGAGCAGGAGGAGGAGGAGGAGGAGGAGGGTGCCCCCAAGAGGTCTGGAGATCTTCCATGGGACTGGCTATTCGTCCTGAGTCTATGTTTGAAGGTCCAAGGGCCTTGCAGGGCCTGCGCGAAGGCTGGAATATACGGAAAACCTTCCCCGTGAGCTTCTCAAAACGTCTGGGATCTGGGCATCCCCCCCTTCTCCCCCTCCTCCTCCCCCCCATCCACCTCCCTCCTTCCTCTCCTCCTCCTCCTCCTCCTCCTCTTCCTCCTCTCCTCCTCTCCTCCCCCTCATCTGGGAGGGAGGAGGGATGGAGGAGAGGGGGGGGGGTTGGGGGTGAGGAGGGTAGGGAGGGGAGGGGAGGGAGGGAGGAGGGACGGGAGGGAAAGGGGGGGAGGACGGGAGGGGAAGGGGGGGGGGAGGAGGAGGAGGAGGGGAGGAGGAGGAGGAGAAAGAAGGGGGGGAGGAGGAGGAGGAGGAGGAGGAGGAGGAGGAGGAGGCGGAGGAGCTAGAGAAGGGGCGCGTAGCGGCAGCCAGCCTGGCTCGGAGCCGCCCTCGGCCCCCAGCGGCGTGGCAGGACCTCAGTTGCCTTCCTTGGCATCCAGCAGCCTGGCCAGGTTGTTCGCCGAGGTGAGCGTGTCGGGGTGCCCGTCGCCGAGGACCTCGCGGCGCGCCTGCAACGCCTCGCGGAGGAGCGGCTCGGCGCCGGCGAGGTCCCCTGGTCCTGCAGCACCATGGCCAGGTTGTTCACCGAGGTGAGCGTCCTGGGGCGCCGGTCGCTGAGGACCTCGCGGCGTGCCTGCAACGCCTCGCGGAAGAGCGGCTCGGCGCCGGCGAGGTCCCCCTGGGCCTTCAGCAGCATGGCCAGGTTGTTCACCGAGGTGAGCGTGAAGGGGTGCCGGTCGCCGAGGACCTCGCGGCCAGGCTGCAACGCCTCGCGGTAGAGCGGCTCGGCGCCGGCGAGGTCCCCCTGGGCCTTCAGCAGCATGGCCAGGTCGTTCACCGAGGTGAGCGTGTTGGGTTGCCGGTCGCCGAGGACCTCGCGGTTAGCCTGCAACGCCTCGCGGTAGAGCGGCTCGGCACCGGCGAGGTCCCCCTGGGCCTGCAGCCGCATGGCCAGGTCGTTCACCGAGGTGAGCGTGTCGGGGTGCCGGTCGCCGAGGACCTCGCGGTTAGCCTGCAACGCCTCGCGGAGGAGCGGCTCGGCGCCGGCGAGGTCCCCCTGGGCCTTCAGTAGCTTGGCCACCCTGTGTTTCAGTCGGATGATGTTCTGCTCTCCGTTGTCTTCATGATGGCTCTGCAACACCTTCCGCCCCTGCTCTGCCAACCAACCGCGCAGCGAGGAGCAGACGGTCGAAGTGACCGTGCCGAGGCCACCGTCCACCATCCGCACCTGTCCGAGGATGTAGTCACGGTCCTCGGGCTTGCTGACCTGAGCTTTGCGCGCGTCCAGGCCGGCGACGATGCCGGCGATGTCATCGAAGTGTTTCGTCAATAGCTCCTCGAAGCTGTTGACATCGGCGTGGGACAGCACGACGTGAAGCCGCGCTGGCTTGGCCAGCGCCTTCACCATCTCGAACATGCACCACGCGCGTGTCATGGCGCCTGGGCCGCGGCGCATCCAGTCTCCTATGTCGGGGCAAGTTTTTTTGTTGTTGCCCTCGTGGTTTTTTTTTCCCCCTCGGGGGGGTCGTGGCTTTTATTTTTTCCCTCGGCGGCTTTTATTTTTGTCCCTCGGGGCTTTTTATTGTTCCCTCGCGTTTTTTTTCTCCCTCGGGGGAGGGGGGGAGGGAGAGGGGGGGCGCGGAGGGGTGCCAGGGGGTGGCAGGGGCCTCGAGGCCCTCTCCAGGGGGGGCCGGGAATGGCGAGCTGGGGAGGCCTGGCGGGCGCTCCAGCTCGGTCCGGGCCCACCGGGGGCTCAAATTTGCCGGCCCAACGGACGGACAAGAGGCGTGCGAAGATGATCTCTGGTAATAGGTTTCGAGTAATTCTAATTCGCGCGCGCGTGGCGGCCTCGGGGTAAAGCCTCGAATACGTAAAATGCAATGAATTTGCTTCCGGTGCACTTCGTGTTGCCGGCGTTGTTGCAAGGAAGCCCGTTCCGAGCAAGCCAGCTCGCGACAACTTGACGACCATCGCAAATGCAAACGAACATCACCGAAGAAGTGCACGAAAATCGCATGTCAACAAAAATCGGACGTCGAGGACAATCGATTAAAAAGTAAACATATCGACCCACGAACTGGGAAAGAGATGAAAATGTGGAGCAGGGAAACGTTGCAAGATACCAAACTTGGGCGGCGGGCAATTACACGTCCGCTCCGCGCGAGTTTTTCTACGTGCGAAGTGCCCGACGACCTCATGTTAGAGATCCGCGTGGGCGACCAGGACACGAGAAACTAAGCGTTTCGCTCGGTACATCCCCAACAAATCCTCATGTTAGAGATACGCCGTCCTTGGCGCCAGAATCCTGACCGAACTGGTTTGGATCTTAAGCTCGAGCTGCCTGAACGCATAGTTCGGGCTAGTTGCAATCGAAACGCGCGGGGCGCTCGATCAGCTCGAGCCCAAGAGCCATTTCAGTTCCGAAGCCCTCGCTCGAGACATCCTCACAATTTGCTCAGGCATAGAGCCACACCACATGTTGGATATCCCCCTGTGTGGCCTGGACGCGTGAACACGCGCCAAATGCAATGCACAAAACGCACGTTACATCCCCCTCCGCGAAAACGAAAACAAGCATTACGCTAGAGACACCCTGAACAAATCATGCTGAAAAAATGTTTCGCTCGGGACACGTGAAAAGGGAAACGAGCGTTTCGCCAAAGACATCCTCAACACATCCTCATGTTAGCGACCCGCCTGGGCGACCTGGACACGTGAAAACAATCGTTTCGCTAAAGATATCGGTAACATACCTCCATGTTGGAGATCCGCGTGGGCGACCAGGACACGTGAAAACAAGCGTCTCCCTAGAGACATCCTCAACACATCTTCAGGTTAGACATCCGCCTGGGAGACCTAGACACGCGAAAACAAACATTATACCCCTTGGGTGGCCTGGACACGTAAACACACGTGGTTCAGCTCGGGACAACCATGTTAGATAGCCCCCTTGTGGCCTGGACACGTGAAAACGCGTGGCTTGATTTCGGAACCACCATGTTAGATACCCTCCTGTGTTGGACGTGGCTCCAGCTCAGGACTGCCATGTTACATACCCCTTGGGCAGCGTGGACACATGAAAACACGTGGTTCCGGCTCGGAACTACCATGTTAGATACCCCCTGGGTGGCCAGGATACGTGAAAACACGTGGTTGCAGCTCGGGACCGCCATCCCAGAGACTTTCCCTGTGCGGCCTGGACACGTGAAAAAAGATCTGGTTCCAGCTAGAGGCAACCATGTTAGATACCCCGCTGGGCGGCCTGGACACGTAAAAACAGCCCGCTGAACCCACCATGACCCCCCTTTCTCGTTTAGTATATGAATTACATTGTTTTCCACTTTCCAGAGAGCCCCGACGGGGCCCCTCCCAGAGGCCCCCGCCGCATAGGTTCCCTTTGCTCACCGTGATCATAATCATACTCACCGCAACCATCATACTCATAATCGTCATGATATTTCCTCGTCAAACTAATCATTCTCATGATCATTTGCCATCAACACCATCATCAGCATCATCAACACACTCAACAACATGTTTGGCTCGAGGTCTCTGGTGTGCCCTTCCCTGAGCCCCTTCAGTATCCCTCGTGCCCGACTCAACACCCAGTACTCAACAGCCGCCGTGTCCAACACAACACCAAGTACTAAACAGGGTCCTGCTGCAAGACACCCTCCAAAAGGAGTTCTATTAAAATCCCGATCCCGCCCGCCGCCCGCCGCCCGCCCGCGCGCTCGCCCGCCGCCCGCCCCCGTTCTCTGTGTTCAACTCTTTCCGTGTCCAACGCAACACCCAGTATTCAACAGCATCCGTGTCCAACACAACACCAAGTATTCGACAGCCTCCGTGTCCAACACAACACCCTGTACTCAACAGGCTCCCGCTGCAAGACACCCTCCGTAGGAGTTCTATTGAAACCCCGATCCCGCCCTCCGTCCGCCGACCGCCCGCGCGCCGGCCCGCCGCCCGCCCCCGCCTTCGTTGTGGTCAATCGTCCCCGTGTCCAACACAACACCCAATACTCAACAGCCTCCGTGTCCAACGCAACACCCAGTACTCAACAACATCCGCATCCAACACAAAACCGTGTACTCTACAGGCTCCCGCTGCAAGACACCCTCCTGAGGAGTGCTAATGAAATCCCGATCCAACCTGCCGCCCGCCGCCCGCCGCCAGCCCGCCCGCCGCCCGCCCCCGCTGTCCTTGTGTTCAACCCGCTCCGTGTACAACAGAACACCCAGTACTCAACAGCCTCCGTCTCCAACAGAACACCAAGTACTCAACAGCCTCCGTGAAAACAAAAAAAAAAAAAAAACATTGTACTCAACAGGCTCCCGCTGCAAGACCACCCTCCTTAGGAATTCGATTGGCATCCCGATCCCGCCCGCCCCCGGCCGCCCGCCGCCCGCCCCCGCTCTCCCCGCGCTCAACTCTCTCCGTGTCAAACACAACACCCAGTACTCAACAGCCTCCGTGTCCAGCACAACACCGCGTACTCAACAGGCTCCGCGTAAAACGCAACAGCTTGTGCGCAACAGGTTCCCGCTGCAAGACGCCCTCCTTAGGAGTTAGATTAAAATGCCCATCCCGCCTGCCGCCAGCCACCCGCCCGCGCGCCCGCCCGCCCGCCCCCGCTCTCCTTGTGCTCAACTCTCACCGTATCCAACAAAACACATAATACTCAACAGCCTCCGCGTCCAACGCAACACCTTGCACTCAACAGGCTCCCGCTGCAAGACACCCTCCAAAAGGCGTTCCATTACAATCCCGATCCCGCCCGCCGCCCGTTGCCCGCCCGCGCGCCCGCCCGCCGCGCGCCCCCGCTTTCCTTGTGGTCAACCCTCCCCGTGTACAACACAACACCAAGTACTCAACAGCCTCCGTGTCCAACTCAACACTCAGTACTCAACAACCTCCGTGTCCAACACAACACCGTGTACTCAACAGGCTCCCGCTGCAAGACACCCTCCTTAGAAGTTTTATTGAAACCCCGATCCCGCCCGCCGCCCGCCGCCCGCCGCCCGCCCACCCGCCCGCCGCCCCTCCTTGTGTTCAACTCTTTCCGTGTCCAACGCAACACCCATTATTCAACAGCCTCCGTGTCCAACACAACACCAAGTATTCCACAGCTCCGTGTCCAACACCCAGTACTCCAACAGCCTCCGTTTCCAACACAACACCCAGTACTCAACAGCCTCCGCATCCAACACACCACCGTGTACTCAACACGCCCCCGCTGCAAGACACCCTCCTTAGGAGTCCTTCTGAAATCCCGATGCCGCCCGCCGCCCGCCGCCCTCGCCCGAACGCCCGCCGCCCGCTGTTTTTGTGTTCAACCCTCTCCGCGTACAACAAAACACCCAATACTCAACAGTCTCCGTGTCCAACACAACACCCAATACTCAACGGCATCCGTGAAAAAACACAACACCAAATACTCAACAGGCTCCCGCTGCAAGACACCCTCCACAAGAAATCCATTAAAATCCCGATCCCGCCCGCCGCCGGCCGCCCGCCGCCCGCCCGCGCGCCCGCCCGCTGCCCGCCCCCGCGCTCCCCGCGCTCAACTCTCTCCGTGTCAAACACAACACCCGGTACTCAACAACCTCCTGGTCCAACACAACACCAAGTTCTCCAAAGGCCCCGCGTAAAACGCAACACCTTGTGCGCAACAGGCCCCCGCTGCAAGACGCCCTCCTTAAGAGTTATCTTAAAATCCCGATCCCGCCTGCCGCCAGCCGCCCGCCCGCGCGCCCGCCCTCCGCCCGCCCCCGCCCTCCTTGTGCTCAACTCTCTCCGTACCCAACACAACACCTAATACTCAAAAGCCTCCGCGTCCAACGCAACACCCTGTACTCAACAGGCTCCCGCTGCAAGACACCCTCCATAGGAGTTACATTAAATTCCCGATCCCGCCCGCCGCCCGTTGCCCGCCCGCGCGCCCGCCCCCGCTTTGCTTGTGGTCAACCCTCTCCGTGCACAACAGAACACCTCGTACTCAACAGCCTCCGTGTCCAACTCAACAGCCTCCGTGTCCAGCACAACACCGCGTACTCAACAGGCTCCCGATGCAAAACACCCTCCTTACAAGTTCTATTGACACCCCGATCCCGCCCGCCGCCAGCCGCCCGCCGCCCGCCCGCCCGCCCGCCCCTCTCCTTGTGCTCAACTCTTTCCGTGTCCAACGCAACACCCATTATTCAACAGCCTCCGTGTCCAACACAACACCATGTATTCGACAGCCTCCGTGTCCAACACCCACTACTCAACAGCCTCCGTGTCCAACACAGCACCCAGTACTCAACAGCCTCCGCGCCCAACACAACACCGTGTACTCAGCAGGCTCCCGCTGCAAGACACCCTCCTTAGGAGTTCTATTGAAATCCCGATGCCGCCCGCCGCCCGCCGCCCGCCCGCTCGCAGCCCGCCTCCGCTATCCTTGTGTTCGACCCTCTCCGTGTACAACAAAACACCCAATACTCAACAGCGTCCGTGTCCAACACAACACCAAGTACTCAACAGCCTCCGGGAAGAAAAAAAAAACGCATTGTACTGAACAGGCTCCCTCTGCAAGAAGACACCCCCGTCCTTTAGGAATTCTATTGAAATCCAGATCCCGCCCGCCGCAGGCCGCCCGCCGCCCGCCCGCGCGCAAGCCCGCCGCCCGCCCTCGCGCTCCCCGCGCTGAACCCTCTCCGGGTCCAACACAACACCCAACACTCAACAGCCTCCGTGCCCAACACAACACCATTCACTCGACAGGCTCCGTGTCAACACACAACACCTTGTACGCAACAGGCTCCCGTTGCAAAGCACCCGCCTTAGAAATAATATCAAAATCCACATCCCGCCCGCCGCCAGCCGCCCTCCCGCGCGCCCGCCCGCCTCCCGCCCCCGCTTTCTTTGTGCTCACCTCTGTCCGTGTCCAACACGCCACCCAATACTCAACAGCCTCCGTGTCCAACGCAACACCCTGTATTCAACAGGCTTCCGCTGCAAGACACCCTCCACAGGAGATCCATTACAATCCCGATCCCGCCCGCCGCCCGTTGCCCGCCCGCGCGCCCGCCCTCCGCCCGCCCCCGCTGTCCTAGTGGTCAACCCTCTCCGTGCACAACGGAACACCCAGTACTCAACAGCCTCTGTGTCCAACACAACACCCAGTACTCAACAGCGTCCGTGCCCAACACAACACCGTGTACTCGACAAGGTCCTGCTGCAAGACACCCTCCTTAGGAGTTCGATTGAAATCCCGATCCCGCCCGCCGCCCGCCGCCCGCCGCCCGCCCGCCGCCCCTCTCCTTGTGTTCAACTCTTTCCGTGTCCAACGCAACACCCATTATTCAACAGCCTCCTTGTCCAACACAACAACAAGTATTCGACAGCTCCGTGTCCAACACCCAATACTCAACAACCTCCGTGTCCAACACAACACCAAGTACTCAACATCCTCCGTGTCCAACACAACGCCGTGTACCCTACAGACTCCCGCTGCACGACACCCTCCTTAGGAGTTCTATTGAAATCCCGATCCAGCCCGCCGCCCGCCGCTCTTGCCGCCCGCCCGCCCGCCGCCCGCCCCCGCTGTCTTTGTGTTCAACCCTCTCCGTGTCCAACACAACACCCAGTACTCAACATCCTTCGCCTCCGACACAACACCAAGTATTCAACAGCTTCCGTGGAGAAAAACCGCATTGTACTGAACAGGCTCCCGCTGCAAGACACCCCCCTTAGGAATTCTATTACAATCCCGCTCCCGCCCGCCGCAGGCCGCCCGCCGCCCGCACGCGCGCACGCCCGCCGCGTGCCCCCGCTCTCCCCGCGCTCAACCCCCCCCGTGTCCAACACAACACCCAGTACTCAACAGCCTCCGTGCCCAACACAACAACATGTACTCGACAGGCTCCGCGTCAAATACAACATCTTGTGCGCAACAAGCTCCCGCTGCAAGACGCCCTCCTTAGGGATTGCATCAACATCCACATCCCGCCCGCCGCCAGCCGCCCCCCCGCGCGCCCGCCCGCCACCCGCCCCCACTTTCCTTACTCTGTCCTTGTCCAACACGTCACCCCGTACTCAACGACCTCCGCGTCCAACGCAACACCCTGAACTCAACAGGCTCCCGCTGCAAAACACCCTCCATTGGAGTTCCATTAAAATACCGATCCCGCCCGCCGCCCGCCGCCCGCACGCGCGCCCGCCCGCCGCCGGCCCCCGCTGTCCTACTGGTCAACCCTCTCCGCTATCACAGAACACCCAGTACTCAACAGCCTCCGTGTCCAACACAACACCCAGTACTCAACAGCGTCCGTGCCCAACACAACACCAAGTACTCAACAGGGTCCTGCTGCAAGACACCCTACTTAGGAGTTCTATTGAAATCCCGATCCCGCCCACCGCCCGCCCGCCCGCCCGCCGCCCCTCTCCTTGCGTTCAACTCTTTCCGTGTCCAACACAACACCCGTTATTCAACAGCCTCCTTGTCCAACACAACACCAAATATTCGAAAGCTCCGTGTCCAACACCCAGTACTCAACAGCCTCCGTGTCCAACACAACACCCAATACTCAACAGCCTCCGTGTCCAACACAACGCCGTGTACTCAACAGGCTCCCGCTGCAAGACACCCTCCTTATTTCTATTGAAATCCCGATCCCGCCCGCCGCCCGCCGCCGGCCGCCCGCCCGCCCGCCGCCCGCCCCCGCTGTCCTTGTGTTCAACCCTCTCCACGTGCAACAAAATCCCAGTACTCAACAGCCTCCGTCTCCAACACAACACCAAGTACTCAACAGCCTCCGTAAAAAAAAAAATGTACTCAACAGGCTCCCGCTGCAAGACACCCCCCCTTAGGAGTTCTATTAAAATCCCGATCCCGCCCGCCGCCGGCCGCCCGCCGCCCGGTCTCCGTGTGCTCAACTCTGTCCGTGTCCAACACGTCACCCTGTACTCAACGGCCTCCGTGTCCAACGCAACACCCTGTATTGAACAGGCTCCCGCTGCAAGACACCCTCCATAGGAATTGTTTGAAAATCCCGGTCCCGCCTGCCGCCCGCCGCCCCCTCGCGCGACCGCCCGCCGCCCGCCCCCGCGTTCCTAGTGGTCAACCCTTTCCGTGTACAACGGAACACCCAGTACTCAACAGCCTCTGTGTCCAACACAACACCCAGTACTCAACAGCCTCCGTGCCCAACACAACACCGTGTACTCAACAGGGTCCTGCTGCAAGACACCCTCCTTAGGAGTTCGATTGAAATCCCGATCCCGCCCGCCGCCCGCCGCCCGCCGCCCGCCCGCCCGCCCGCCGCCCGCCCCCATTCTCCTTATGCTCAACTCTTTCCGTGTACAACAAAACACCCAGTACTCAACAGCCTCCGTGTCCAACACAACACCAAGTATTCGACAGCCTCCGTGTCCAACATGACACAGTGTACTCAACAGGCTCCCGCTGAAGGACACCCTCCCGTAGGAGTTCGATTAAAATCCCGATCCCTCCCGCCCGCCGCCCGCCCGCGCGCCCGCCCGCCGCCCGCCCCCGCTCTCCCTTGTGGTCAACCCTCTCCGTGTCCAACATAACACCCAGTACTCAACAGCCTCCGTGTCCAACACAACACCAAATACTCAACAAGTTTGTGTCAAACAAACACATTGTACGCAACAAGCTTCCGCTGCAAGACACCCTCCTTAGGAGTTCCATTGGCATCCCGATTCCGCCCGCCGCCCGCCCGCGCGCCCGCCCGCCGTCCGCCCCCGCCCTCCCTGTGCTCAACTCTCTCAATGTCTAACACAACACCCAGTACTCAACAGCATCCGTGTCCAACACAACACCACGTACTCAACAGGCCACGCGTCCAACACAACACCCAGTACTCAACAGCCTCCGTGTCCAACACAACACCATGTGCTCAACAGGCTCCCGCTGCAAGACTCCCTCCATAGGAGTTTTATTGCCATCCCGACCTCGCCCGCGTTTGGGTTTTAGGGTATTCCACTAAGGATGTATTAAAATACTAAGGTATTACGGTGCTACGGCGTTAGAGTCTTGGGGTTTTAGAGATCTAGGTATTGGGCCTCGGGGTCTTACGGCCTTGGGGTATGAGGGTCTTCGGGCGTTAGGGTATTATGGCCTTCTGGTGTATGATGGTAGTATGGTATTACGGTATTAGCTTGTTAGGGTGTTGAGGCCTTAGAGTCCCAGGGTATTCGGGTCTTGGGTCCCGGGGCCTTAGGGTCTGAGCGTATTAGGATGATGAGGTATTAATGTGTTGGGTCCTCGGTTCTTAAAGTCTTCGTGTCCTACGGCCTTCGACTCTCGCTGTCTTAGGGTGTGAAGGCATTCTGGTATGAGAGTACTAGCGTGCTAAAGTATTCTGGCATTCAAGGGTTGGTGCCTTACGGCATTATGGCATTATGGTATGAGAGTGCTGCGGCATTAGAGCCTTAGCGCCTCAGGATCTTAGGCGCTGTGTCTTAGAGTACTAGGGTCTTCGGGCCTTCGTGCCCGGTGGTCTTGGGGCATCGGTGTCTTTGGGTGCCAGGGCAGTCGGGCATCAGAGAATTAAAGTCTTAGTGCCTTCTCTTCTTATGGTCTTAGGGCCCTATGGCCTTCGGGAGTTAGGGTCTGACAGTCTCTGGGCCCTAAGGTCTTAAGAGTATCAGGGTCTTAAGGTATTCGTATCCTACGGTAGCATGGCCTTAGGGACGCAGGGCCTTCGGGTCTTAGTGTCTCGGGGTATTAGTCTCTTAGGGTCTCAGGGTCTTATGGTATTGAGGTCTGAGGGTCGTAGGGTATTCGGGCTCGCGGGCGTTCGGGTCTTCTGGCCTCAGGGTCTTGGACTTTAAGGAATTTGTGTATTAAGGTATTCGGGTATCATCATATTCGGGCGCTAGAATTTTAGGATCCTCGGGCCCTGAAGTATTAGGAGTTCGAGTCTGCTGGTCTTAAGGCAGTCGGATCTTCGGGTATTGGGGTGAGGATCTTAGGATAGTAGGGACTTCTGGTGTTATTGTGTTAAGGGTATTAGGGCGCTCGGGCATGCGAGCCTTCAGGTGTCTGGGCGCGAGGGCTTCAGCACATTGGAGTCTTACGGGGTTAAGGTCTTAAGGCTCTAGGGTGTTAAGGTATTCGGGTCTTCGGGACGTTGGGTGCGAGGGTCTTATGATATTGAGGTGTACAAGTCTGCGGGCATGAGGCTCTGAGGGCTTCAAAGTATTAAGGCGTTGAAGCACTATGGCGTTAAGGTATTATGGTAGTGTGCTACTGGTGGTCTGATGGCATTCGGGTCTTATTGTGTTAAGACACCAGGGTGTGAGGGTCTTGGGTCTCTAGGGCGTTAGGGTCTCAGGGTCTGAAGGGTTTTCGGTGCGAGGACCTTATGGTATTGAAGTATTCGGGTATTCGGGCACATGTTTTTTTAAAGGTATTCTTGCGTTGTTGTATTAAGGTGTTAGGGCCTTATAACATAGGAGGATCAGGGTATTAAGGTGTTAGAGGGGTTGGGTATTAAGGAATTTAGGTGTTACGGTGGTAAGGGTCTTAGGGCGGTGTTCAGGTGTTCGGGCCTTCGGGCGTTAGCGTGTCTGGGTGGTAGGTGTGAGGCACAGTGTTAGGATCTCCATGTCCTATGGTTTCAAGATGTTCGGGTCGTATGGTTTGGGCGCTTTCGGGTCTTCGGGTCTTATGGTCTTATGGTGTTAATTTCTTAGGGTAACATTGTATTCGGGTATTGTGGTCTTCGGCTCTCAGGGTCTGAAGGTATTAGGTGTTGCGGTCTTGGGGCATTGGGGTGTTAGGGGACTTGGGGTGTTAATGTCTTCGGGTGTTAATGCGTTAGGGTCAATATGGTATTCGGGTCTAAGGGTCTTCGGGTCTTAGAGTCTGAAGGTCTTAGGGTGTTATGGTATTGGGGTATATGAGTCTTCAGGTCTTGGGGTATCAGGGCCCTAGGGTGTTAGAGTCCGAGGGTCAAAGGGTAGTCCGGCATTATCTCATTATGGTATTAAGGTACTAGAGGATTAGAGTCCTAGAATGCTATGGTCTTAGGGTATGCGGGTCATAAGGTATTCGGATCTTAGGGTCTGAGGGCCTTAGGGTCTAATGGTCGTAGGGTATTCAGGTCTTGGGATCTGGAAGTTTGAAAATATTCGGAAGGTGAAAAGCCCAATCGGGGAACCGGCCTACATCGGGGAACCGGCCCAATCGGGGACCCGGGCGTACACGTGCCAAAAACTGGGAGCGGGCGACATCGGGGATCTGGACGCTCTTCCGTTGAAAATGGGAGCGGACGAAATGGGGATTGGGAGTGTAATTGAACCGGCCAAATCAGGGATCTGAGATCCCTGATTCGGCCGATTACCTTGATTTCCTCATCAGGGGGTTTAACCTAACCGGCCAAATTGAAGATTTCAGATCCCTGACTCGGCCGATTACATTGATTTCCGCTTGCTCCCGCCCAGATCTTTAGGAATTCCGAAGGAATGCTAAGGATCTCGTCCAGATCCCTAAGAATCCAAAGAAAATGCTAGGGGTCTCGCCCAGATCCTTAGAAATCCAAGGGAATGATAGAGTTCTGGCCTAGATCCTGCGAGATCCGTAAGGAATGCTGGGAATCTGCCTCAGATCCCGAGGAGAGGAATACCTAGGGAATGCTAGGGACCTGCCCCAGATCCCACGGCATTCCTAGGAAATGAATGCTGGGAACCTATTCAGATCCCAGGAATCCCTAGGGAATGCTAGCGATCTTGTCCAGATCCCTAAGAATCCCTAGGGACTGCAGAAGATCTGGCTCAGATCCCTAGGAGTCCCTAGGGCATGCTAAGGATCTCGTCCAGATCCCTAGGGATCCCAAAGGAATGCTAGTGATCTGGCTCAGATCCCTTAGGAATCCCTGGAGAATGCTAGGGATCTGGCTCAGATTCATAAGAATTCCTTGGGAATGGTGGGGATATGACTGAGATCTCTAGGAATTCCTAGGGAAGGGTACGGATCTGGCTCAGATCCCGAGGAATTCCGCGGGAATGCTCGGGAACTTGTTCAGATCCTTAGGAAACCCTAAGGAATGATGGGGATCTCGTCCATATCCTTGGGAATCCATCGGGAATGTTAAGGATCTGGCTCAGATCCCTAGGAAGCCCTGAGGACTGCTAAGGTTCTCGTCCAAATCCCTAGGAATCCCTTTCGGAACACTAGGGATCTCGCTCTGACCCCTAAGAATCCATAGGGATGCTGAGGATCCGTCCCAGACCCCGAAGACTTCCTCGGATCTCGCCCAGATCCATCGGAATCCAAAGGGGGTGCGTAGAATCTGGCCCAGATCCCTAGGATTCCCTAAGGAATGCGAAGGATCTCGCCCAGATCCATAGGAATCCCCAGGGAATGCTCGGGGTCTCGTCCAGATCCCTAGGGATTCTAAGGGATGCCAAGGATCTCGTCCAGATCCTTTGGGATTCCTGAGGAATGCTAGGGATCTGACCCAGATCCCGAGGAATCCCGAAGGAATGCTAGGGATCTCGTCCAGATCCCTAGGAACCCCAAGGGAATGCTAGGGATATTGCCCAGATCCCTAGGAACCCGTAGGGCTCGCAGGAATTCCGAAGGAATGCCGGGGATGTGGCTCAGATCCCAAGGAATCCGTATGAAATGCTAGGGATCTCGCTCAGATCCCCAGGAATTCCTAGAGGATGCTAGTGATCTGGCTCAGATCCGGAGGAATCCTTAGGGAATGCTAGGGATCTGGCCCAGATCACTAGGAATCGCTTGAATTTAATGTTATCGGCCAAAGGAAGAATCTGACATCCCAAATTCTGCCGATGACATTGATCTCCGCTTGCTCCCGCCCAGATCCCTAGGAATTCCTATGGAATGCTAAGGATCTGGCCTAGATCTCCACGAATTCCTGGGGAATGCTAGGGATCTGGCTCAGATCCCTAGGCATTTCCAAGAAATGCAAAGGATCTTGTTCAGATCCCTACGAACTCCTAGAGAATGCTAGGGATCTCGTCCAGATCCCTAGGAATTCCCAGGGAATGCTAAGGATCTGGCTCAGATTCATAGGAATTCCTGGGGAATGCCAGGGATCTCGTCCAGATCCATAGGAATTCCTACGGAGTGCTAAGGATCTGGCCCAGATCCCTAGGAATCACCCACCATGGGGAATGCTAAGGATCTGGCTCAGATCCTTTGGAATTCCTAGGGAATGCTAAGGATCTGGCCCAGATCCCTAGGAATCCCTAGGGAATGTTAAGGATCTGGCTCAGATCCCATAGGAAATCCTAGACGAGATCACTTACATTCCCTAGGAATTTCTAAGGATCTGGACGAGATCCCTAGCATCCCCTAGGAATTCCTAGGGTCCTGGGCGGGAGCAAATGGAAATCAATGTAATCGGCCGAGTCAAGGATCTGAGATCCTTGTGTGGGACCGCAACCGAACGGAACCCGAAGAAAGCAAACATCGGCGAGATTTCAGATTTCGCCCGCTCCCATTTTTTGCAAGTAAGCGCCCAAATCCCTGATTTCGCCCGCTCCCATTGCCAGCGCGAACAAGACCGGAATTTTTCAGATCCCCGAGTGAGCCAGATCCCCGAACGGGCCGATTACCCTATTCGGATATTCAGGTGTTTTCCCGCGTGGAAACGCACAAAAGGCCCGATGTTCATCATCACCGAATGATCATCATCATCATCATCATCATCATCATCATCATCATCATCATCATCATCATCATCATCATCATCATCATCATCATCATCATCATCACCATCATCACCATCATCACCATCATCACCACCGCCACCACCAACGTCATCATCAGCAATCAGCATCATCATCGTCGTCGGCATCGTTATCACATCACCATCATCATCATCATCATCATCATCATCATCCTCATCATCATCCTCATCGTCATCATCACCATCACCATTATCATCACCGTTATCAGATATCATATTGTTCACTCCTCGCAAGAATGGCATCCGCTGCCCCCTCGAACGAGAGCCGCCGAGCATGCTGGACTGGCACGGTGGCGGGACTTTTCGCCGGCAGCTCGATACTTACACATCCGCTACACGGATAGGGGGCGGATCTTTCCAAGACGGACCTTTGGACTGAATGGCAGGCCGATGGGGCGTTACCTTTCAAAGGAGCGCTTCCTGCACTGCAAAAGGAAAGTTTGTATGGGGATTCTGCGGAGGGGTCTTGGGACAGGAGGATGTATTGCAGAATCGTTGATGCATCCTGGGTTTAATCTCCTCCTCCTCCTCCTCCTCCTCCTCCTCCTCCTCATCTCTCTTATCTTTCGTCCTCTATTTCCCTCCATCCTCATCCTAGCTCCCATTCCCTAGCCCCCAGCCCGTGGTCCCTACTCATGGCTCCTCGCTTTTGCCGAAGCTCAGGCTACCGCTTCTGTTCCGGTTACCTGTTCATGTTGCTGTTAGTGCTACTGGCACTGATGCAGTTCCTCCTCCTCCTCCTCCTCCTCCTCCTCCTCCTCTTCTATCGTCATCGTCATCGTCATCGTCATCGTCGTCCTCGCCGTCATCACCATCATCATCCACCACCACATCGCATCATCATCATCATCAAATCACCTCATCACCATCATATCATCATCATCATCATCATCATCATCATCATCATCATCATCATCATCATCATCATCAGCATCATCATCATCATCATCATTTCATCAGCATCATCATCATCATAATCGTCATCATCATCATCATCCTCGTCGTCCTCATCATCAGCATCGTCGTCAAGCTCATCTTCATCATCACCATCAACACCATCATGTTCGTGCCAGCACAAAATGCGCTGGAAGCGAGACGGCATGCTCCGGCACCTGCCCGGCCCCCCCCGGGGGTGCCCTACCTGCCCCCCCCCCCCCCGGCGATATCCCAGGCAATTCCTCCCCCCCCAAGGCCCCCCTCTGGCGCCTCCCCGCCCTCCCCGCCCTCGCCCCCGGGCCCCCTCTGCCCCCCCCTCCGGCTCCCCCCTGCCTCCCCGGCCCCCCTCTGCCTCCCCTGGCCCCCCTCTGCCCCCCCCACCCCCCCCGCAGGGGGGGGGGGGGGGAAAAAAGAGCTTCGAGGTAAAAAAACAAGCCTCCGAGGGAAAAAATTAAAGCTTCGAGGCCCCCGGGCCCCCCCCCGCCCCCCCCGAGGGAAAAAAAAAACTGCGAGGGAAAAAAACAAGCCTCGGAGGGAACAAATAAAAGCTTCGAGGCCCCGGGCCCCTCCCCACCCCCCCACCCCGGGAGGGGGACAAAAAAAAAAACTCCCCAGACCGCCCCGAAGGCCCCCCGAGGGGAAACAAAAAAGCCACGAGGGCAAAAAACAAAGCTAAGCCCGTGCTGTGTTGCGCACGGCTGATGTGGTGTACGGAGGCGCTGTGGTGTACACAGGAGCTGCTGCAGGCACGGTGGCACAAACTGACGCTGGTTGCACGCGGCTGCTGTGGTGTACATCGGCGGCGTGGTGTACACAGGCACTGTGGTGCACGCGGGCACTGTGATGTACACAAGCGTTGTGGTGCATATCGCCACCTACATGTTCGTGCTATCCGTCCTCCGTCATTTCTAACCATTCCCAAACGCCGCCGGCGCGAAACGTGACGTCATCGACCCCTTCCCCCCCCAGATGATTGCCGTCATCGGCCCGGATTTACAAACAAGCTCCAGCCGCGTTCGCGCGCACGACGACGATGAGCGACGAGCGACGAACCACGAGCGACGACGACGAGCGACGACGGCGGCGGCGGCGGCGACGACGACGACGACGACGACGCCTGCGGACCAGACACCTATGCGGATTCCTACGCGGACACCTGCGCGGATCCCAATGCGCACGGCGGCAGTGCCCGGAACACAGGGGGGGGGGGGAGCGTTACGTCATGGGGGGGGGGGGCAGCGGGGGCCATGACGCCCGTCATGCCTCAAGCAATAAATTATCCCAGTGCGACCCTACCTAGGAGTTGGAGCATTCAGGAAAGCAACAGCTAAGCTAAGCTAAGCTAAGCTAAGATGGGGTAAGCTAAGCTAAGCTAAGCTAAGCTAAGCTAAGCTAAGCTAAGCGAAGCTAAGCTAAGCTAAGAAGCGAAGCGAAGCTAAGCTAAGCTAAGCTAAGCGAAGCGAAGCGAAGCTAAGCTAAGCTAAGCTAAGCTAAGCTGGGCTAGGCAAAGCTAAGCTAAGCTAAGCTGAGCTGAGCTAAGCTAAGCTAAGCTAGGCTAGGCTAGGCAAAGCTAAGCTAAGCTAAGCTAAGCTAAGCTAAGCTAAGCTAAGCTAAGCTAAGCTAAGCTAAGCTAAGCTAAGCTAAGCTAAGCTAAGCTAAGCTAAGCTAAGCTAAGCTAAGCTAAGCTAAAGCTAAGCGAAGCTAAGCTCAGGGTAAGTTAAGCTAAGCTAAGCTGGGCTAGGCAAAGCTAAGCTAAGCTAAGCTGAGCTGAGCTAAGCTAAGCTAAGCTAGGCTAGGCTAAAAGCTAAGCTAAGCTAAGCTAAGCTAAGCTAAGCTAAGCTAAGCTAAGCTAAGCTAAGCTAAGCTAAGCTAAGCTAAGCTAAGCTAAGCTAAGCTAAGCTAAGCTAAGCTAAGCTAAGCTAAGCTAAAGCTAAGCGAAGCTAAGCTCAGGGTAAGTTAAGCTAAGCTAAGCTAGGCAAAGCTAAGCTAAGCTAAGCTGAAGCTAAGCTAAGCTAAGCTAGGCTAGGCTAGCTAAGCTAAGCTAGCTAGCTAGCTAAGCTAAGCTAAGCTAAGCTAAGCTAAGCTAAGCTAAGCTAAGCTAAGCTAAGCTAAGCTAAGCTAAGCTAAGCTAAGCTAAGCTAAGCTAAGCTAAGCTAAGCTAAGCTAAGCTCGGGGAACCCAGGGGGCGCAACCGGGGGAACCAGGGGGGCGCAACCGGGGGAACCGCCCGGGGTGAGTTACACTGCCCGCCCCCTTTAGCACACAAAGTAAGAACCCTTCTAGGCAGAGCCTAGGTAGGGAAGAAATGGCCTCTTGGAGAGGACAACTGCGGTCGGCTGCCCCCTGGGGTGCCAGGTCGGCGCCTGGTCAGGTGCGTCGGGGCAGGTTCGGATGGGTAGCCGTCGGCGGAGCCAAAACAGTGCCAGCAAAGCGCCCGCGGTCACGGTGCGGCGTGGCGGGGCCCAACGGTGTGCAGGGGTTGGGGCGCCATCGCCATGTACGAGAGCGCTTGTCCCCTCTCCCGTCACTGCTGTCGTCACCGCCACGCTTGCCCGCGGCCTGTCAATCGTCGCCGTCCCAGGCCTGCGACCAGGACCAGGAGTCCCAGACCCAGGGTTGGCGGGAGCTTGTGGAGTGTCCCTTGTGCTGTGGGGCGATGGTGCCCTGGTATCCTGGCCACTTGTCGCGATCCCGTTCCCATCTGATCTGGAGCCCATGTTTGCGGCCCATCTCGCATGCGTCATACGCGCAGCGCTGCCAGGCGTCAAGGAAGGCGCGGCATGCGCCTTCAGGGTTCAGCGCGGGGTCGCTCTTCGGGCCGTTGGCCCCTGCTGGGTGCCCGCGGGTGTAGGCATGCCAGGTGCTGCTGAAGACCCCCCCCTGGGGTCTTTTGGAGGCGGGAGATATTGGTTGCGGGTGTTTCCGCGATCTTGTCGAGGTCGACATTGCCCAACCGTTCCTTGTACACGGGACCCCCTTCCGATGGGATCGACAAGGTCGTCAAAAACCCGCTTCGAGCCTCATTCGCGGGGGTTGGCGAGCGGCGGTCTCGAGCTGGCTGTTTGGGTCGGGGCTGAAGGCCTGGAGCGGGCTAACTGGAGCTGCCTGGCTGGAAGTGACGATCGCGCCACCACAGGGGGGGAGGGAGAGCGACTGTCTGACGCTGCTGCTGGTGAGCTGCTGTTCTCCAGCTTGCAAGCAGGGGAGGGTTGCCTCTGCGGAGGGTCGTGTGTCACCTTGGGCGGCGGGCTGGCACTGACGTTACCCCTCGGTTGGCGTCGCTCGGGCGGACCCTCGCTGAGGCGTCGCGCGTCTGATCCGAACGCCCCCAGTGGGTCGTCGGGAGGGCTGCCGCCGGTTGCTTCGTCTGCTGTCCTGGTCGATGGAGGGGGCGGGGAGCCCTCAGGTCCGACCGAGTCGTCTGCTGCTCCGCCAGGGGGAGGTGCGGGAGTCGGGGGGGCGACGTCGCCCTTGTCCTCGTCGTAGTCTATCCCGTCGATGTCCGCCTTGACGGCGGGCGCTGGGCTCGTCGGGGAGCAAGTTTCCTCTCCGTGGGGAGAGGACTCTGGCACGTCAGGGCCTGACGCCAGGGGGTTAGGGTCTGCCCCGGGCGCGGAGAGCCCGACACCACTGCTGGCTGCGCTGTAGGTGGAGACACCGCCGCTGCAGCTGCGCGGCCGGGCTTCGGCTGTAGCCAGGCGTTAGCTTCGTCAATGTATGGGGCCAAGGGGTCCTGCTCCGCCAGGGTGGTGATGGAAGTGGCTGCGAGTGTGCCAGAGTCCAGGCTGGCGATGAAGCTGGCGAGGACGGTGAGGTAATGGCGGAAGGGGTTCGGCCCCCTGGTGGAGGCTACGCTCTGGTGATGGATCGTCCAAGCACGTTGGTGCTTGGAACTGTGGAGCAGGTGCCCAACCACCCTGGCCGCCGCCCACCTCTTGCCTTCCCAGGTGGCGCCGTCGGGAAATCCGTTGTCCGGGACCTCGGGGCCGTACACCTTACGCAGGAAAGGGGCCAGCGGGCGAGCCGACCACGAGGTCTCAAGGTCGCTCGGGGCTGGAATGTCGGCGTCGTAGTCCTTGACGAAGTCCCTCCACTTGTCGTCCAGCGTTGGGTGGTAGTCCCGTAGGTAAATGACCAGAGTGTGGTGGACCTCTTGCTGCTTGTTGCGCCGCCCATGTTTGGGCTCGCTTCATTCTTCGAGGGATAGAGCTGCAACGTTCCTGTGACCTAGCTTGGGGACCGCTGGAGGACGTAAGTCTGGGAGGAGGGCCAGGATCTCGGCGACCGTGCGCCGGTTCGAGCCGTTCTGTGGTCCAGCTGGTGGGGTTAAGCGAAGCGTCTAGAATTTAGCGATACTTAAGTCCTTGTTGCCTTTTTCCGGCATCGCCGTTATAATGATGTTATTCGTTTTCATTCCTCCATGCTTCTTTTCCTCATACTCGCCATACCCTGCGTATTCTCCCCATCCTCCTCAGCTCTTTTTGCGGAGGCTCCTCTTTGAAGAGCCTCTAGGGGCCTCACACAAGTTTTTCAAGCGTTCCTAAGGCCTTCTTGAAGCCTCCTGGGCGTGTTCTGGGGGCCTCTGGGGGCTTCCTCGGGCCACCCTGCCTCCAACCGCGGTCTCCCTGAACGACAGGGTCACGATTTGGAATGCTTCGGAGGGTGTCTTGGGGCCATCTTGTGCCGCCATGGGGCCCTCTCAGGGCCATCTTGTACCCCTGTTGTGTCGTTTTGGGCTCGCTTGGACTGCATGGAAGCCATTTCAGATGGTTGTGGGGCGATTTGGGAGCCTCCCAGGCGGCTTCGGACGCCCAAGAGACCGCCGTTTTGGAGCGTCGGGAAGCCGGAAAAAGGAGAACCCCAAAATTCACCAAAACGCAGAGAAAATCAATGATCTTTGCCCCTTGGGGCATTCTTGGGAGTGCTCTTGGAAGCCTCTTGGTACGTTTCGGAGCGATCTGTGGGGGTATGACGGCTTCTTCGGGGTCGTCGTGGACCGTATTGGGGCTCTGTGGGGTCGTTTCGGGAGCGAGCCTGAACGCCTGGAACCCGTCTGGGGCCGTGTTCGGGCTCTCGTGACGTTCTTCTGGGTCGTCTGAAGGGTTGCCCAGAGGCCCGGGCAGGACCAAATTCGCTAGGGGGGGCGCTTTTTCAGGCGTCCCCGGCCGTATAAAAATATATGAATACGTATATATGTATGTATGTATGTATGTATGTATGTATGTATGTATGTATGTATGTATGTATGTATGTATGTATGTATGTATATATATAATATGTATAATTTGCGCAGACATCGTGCTTGGAACGCGTTGCTGTTGTCCGTCTGCCTTGCGCAAGCACGCCGCCTCCAAACTGAATTGAAATGTTGTCGCTGCGCATGCTCTGACAACCTAAGCATTCCTATGTATTGTAATGCTGGCGCGCTTCCATATCATCTTCAAGGGATCAAGCAAGATTGCTCGGGGTGGTCACGGAGCCTCTGGGATACCGCCGAGAGGCCCAAATCAACGATAAGCAATCAATGGTTGTATGAGTTCGGCGTTATCGCCCCTTCGCTTCCGATTGGTCTCTGAAGCCTCAAGGTGGCCACAAGGTGGTGGCAGTGGAGTTTTTTTTTTTTTTTTTTTTTTTTTTTTTTTTTTTTTTTTTTTTTTTTTTTTTTTTTTTTTTTTTTTTTTTTTTTTTTTTTTTTTTTTTTTTTTTTTTTAAAAAAAAAAAAAAAAAAAAAAAAAAAAAAAAAAAAAAAAAACATATATATATATATATATATGAAAGGGCTCAAGGAAGCCCCCACCAAAAATAGAAGTTCGTGAAGAGAGACTTCGGAGGAGCGGCGATTTTTCGGGCTCTAGAGAGGGCAACCTGATTGCGATGGCCTCCAGGACAACTCCGAGAGTGCCGAAAGGCCCCCGAAGGGGGGCCCAGCAGAGTCCCGAGAGGGCCTCAAAGGCTTCCGAAAGGGACGCGAGAAAGCCCCAAGACCGATGCGAGAGGCAGTCAAGAAGCTCACCTTTGCCACCAATGTTGTCAGTGTTGAAGGCAGCCAACATGTGCGTAAAGTCACCGACCTGCAAAGAGCGACGAGGGAAACCCCGACACGAAACGTCAAAGATTTGCACCATGTGCTCACACGATGGTGTCGGCGCCTGTTAGGCGCGGGAGTCTCAAGAGGTAATTACGCGCTGAAGAAGAGATCATGCCGACGAGTCGCCGACGAGGTGAACTGCTCGGTGGATACAGCAGCAGCAACAACAATTGCTGGGAAGTACTTCAGACGGTAACACATGTGCAAGCCACTCGGCATGGAATGCAGAGTGCAAGTCTCCAACCACGAGAACTCTGATTTTTAGTGACACCAAATCAATGTTCCACATAATGAACATGGCGCTTGCGTGAAGAACGTTGCAAGCAATGCTGACGCGCTCACCAGCTGGGACGTCCAATGCCAAATGTCCATACGTAAATGGCGACACGATGTCCCACAGTGGGCCCCTTATCGGGCTATCTCGGGCGAGCAAGATCGTCAGCCAAAGTCCATGGGCGCTGCATGCTGCGATGGCGCCATCGCGCTGGATCGGAACTGCAAGCATCAGATGGCAAATCCAGTATGAGCCTGACCCGTGCGCAACCGTGGACCATCGCAACGCCCAGGAACGCGACGACCGCTGGCCATAGACATGCCGTCGCTCTGGACCGAAGAGACCATGCGAATATGTCTCGCCGGGGCGGTGACATGTCCGACCTCCGCCACCCGCCGCAACTGGGCCATCGCTCCAGGCTGGGACGGCCACTGATCCTAATGGGCGAGAGGGAAGGGTCGAGGATCTCCAGCCTCGCTGCCCTCAGAGCCCTCCCGGGGCGGGCCCCGGCCAGAGGCTGGAAGGGCCCAGCTGTGGAGACAGGAAGCGAGGAGAGTCCGGAACCTCGGGCCTCAAAGGGCCTGGGACCCCAGGCTCTCGATCCTCGGCAGAGGCCTCGACGCTGGAAGGCCCGCACGAAGGCCCAGGTCCTGAGCTGCGCACCCTGGCCAGCGGTACCCGGGTGCAGGAACGCCACCGCGCCCGTGGCCGCACAGGCGGCGGCGCCTGCGGCGGCCATCTTGCTGAGCGCACCCATGGCGGCGGCTGTGGTGAAGGCGCCTCCCCAGACCCTCCGTCCAAATCTCCGACGATCTGTTCGCTTTTTCGGATATGGGCGTTTGTCCTCGATTTTGGACCGTGGGGCTCGGTATCGGGCCCCAGGACTGCCAAACACGGAAACACCTCGGAGAATTTTGGTAATTTTCGGCCTCTGGTCGTCTACACGCAAAAGCGGCCCTAAATGGGCTAGACTGACCTTGGGCGCGCAACTTCAAGGGGCCAAAGAGGGGTAAATTTAAGCGAGAGGTGACTTCTTCTCGTAGCCGATCTTGGGGCTCTCTCCCGGCGCCAGGACCGTCAAAAATGGCTCAGAATGAAACGCTGGCCCCGAGACCTCGGGGGGGGGAGCATGTTGTGAACAAGTCGCGACGTCGGGGGTCTGGGGCGGCAGCGGTGGAAGCCGCCTCACGGTCGGTCAACCGGTCGGTCGGTGGAAACGCACTCACGATCTTGGGCCAATGGCGTCAGCCCCGATCGGCCCCGACCAGCTAGCTCACCAAGAGAAAGCCCTGGCGCGAGTGCCGCCAGCCCTGTCTGGCCCCCGTGTGGCCCCCTGCTGTTCTTGCGCAGACCTCCGACGGCTTGTTGTCTTTTCGGTCCTGGCGTTTGGACTCTTGACCGTCGTCGAGCCCCAGGACAATGAGACACGAATCTCCCCCTGGGGGAAGGGGTCGGGGCCTCTTGGGCCCGCGGATTGACAAGATGAGCCCGTCGGAGGTGTGGATATCTGGCAGGTGTGTTCAGGGACTGCGCAAGCCGAGCCTGAGCGGAGAGGGCCACCGTCACGTGCTCCAGCCTCTGCTGCTGCAGCTGCTGCTGCTGCTGCTGCTGCTGGCCTCATCCACAGCATCCTCATGGATAGTCCCCAGGAGGCCAACATTCGCCGACCCCTTGAGGTTCCTCGGCGTGTGAGACGACTGCTCCTCCCCAAGCCCCTCCCTGAGGAGCCTGGCCCTTTAATTTGGAGGGGGGGCGCCAGGGCCGGCAGACTCACCGCCAGGGCCAGCGAACTCATCGGGCCCTGGAAAAATCCCAGGCGCGCGCAACTCGTCCGAGAGGCCGATAAGACTGGCCAACATGGCCGCAAGACGGCTCCAAATGGCCTTGAAATGGCTCCAACACGGGCAATTACGGCCTCCGGACGGCCCAGGATGCCCCGGAGAAGGCCCAAGAAGGCTCCAAGAGGACTCCCAAGAGGGCTTCAAAAACAGTCAGGGAATCAAATCACTCGATTTTTGTGTATGTTCTTCAAAGATGTTGCCGTTCTCGGCATTTCGGGCTTCTGGCAGCCCAAGACTGCCCAAGAGGTCTACAAGATGGACGCAAGACGACACAAGACGCCCCCCCCCCCCAAAGGCCCCAAGACGGCCCAAGAGAGCCACAGGACGGCCCAAGAGGCCGCCAAGACGGCCCCAGAAAGTCCCAAGACGGCCAAGAGCCCTAAGACAACCTAGAAGGGCCTCCAAAACGCCTCCCAAATGCGCCGGACGGTCCAAGCGCGCCCGAAGATGGCCCTAGACGCCCCCGAGAGGCCTCAAAGAGGCCCCCAAGAAGCCTCAAGATGCCCCCCAGAGACCACCCAGAAGCTTCCAAAAGCTCCCAGGCGTCCCTCAAATGCCCATGCCCCAGGCTTTCTGGACATTTCCCAGTTCCCCATGACAAGCAACGAGAATACCCCCAGGGGGTCGGCGGTGCGGCGTAAGTCAATGACTCATCGAAGCAAGCTGTTGACTGATGCTCGCCCCATCACAGCGCGGCCGCCTCCGAAGCGCTAGCGGTCGCCCACGCGTTCGGGAGCCGGCGGATCGCACCGCGCCGCTGGCACACTGGTGCAGGTGGACAAGAGGAGAGCGGCCACGGAGGCAGTGAGAGGGCTTTGCTCCCAACCATCCTGTGGAGTCGGGTCCTCGTTCTGAAGAGACAGCTCCCCGGAACCTCACCTTCCTCCTCGCCCCCCGTCCTCCCCCCTCTCATGCTTGCCCTCCGCATGTCCCTGTTTCGGCACGCCCCTTACAAGCTTCGTGTCTCTGTGGAAAGCTCCACCAAAAGCCCCAGGGACAGAGTCTACGTGCGCCCGCGCGATTAATTCCGGCACACCCCTCAGCGATTCGTGGCCCCTGAGGGAGCCCCGCGAAAGGCCCCAGTGGCAGGGTTTACGTGCGCCCGCGCGACCCATGTCGTCACACCCCTCACACGCTTCGCGGCCCCACAAGGAGCTTCACCGGAGGACCCCGTGGCAGGGTATACATGCGCCCGCGCGACCCATCTCGGCACACCCTCACACGTTCCGTGGCCTCATTGTGAGCTCCACCGAAGGCCCCAGTGGCAAGGTGTACATGAGTCCGCGCGACTCATTTCGGTACACCACTCGCACGCTTCGTGGCCCCATGGGGAGCTCCACCGAAGGCCCCAATGCCTAGGTTTACATGCGGCGTCCGCGCGCCCCATTTCGGCATGCCCCTGACAGTTTCTGTGGCCCCATGCGGAGCTCCACCGAAGGCCCCAGTGGCAAGGTGTAGACGCGTCCGCGCAATTCATGTCGGCACACCCCTTACACGCTTCGTGGCCCCAACGGGAGCTCCACCGAGCGCCCTAGGTGCAGGGTATACACGCGTCCGCGCGACCCATATCGGCACACGCCTCACACGCTTCGTGGTCCCATGGGGAGCTCCACCGAAAGCCCCAATGGCAGGGTTTACGTGCGTCCGCGCGACCCACGACGGCACACCCCTCACGTGTTTCGTGGCCCCATTGTGAGCTCCACCGAAGGCCCCCGTGGCAGGGTCGACATGCGTCCGCGCGATTGATTTCAGCACACCCCTCACGCGTTTTGTGGCCCCATGGGGAGCTCCACCTAAGGCCCCCGTGGCAAGGTTTACAAGCGTCCGCACGACCCATGTCGGCACGCCCCTCACGTACTTCGTGGCCCCATAAGGAGCTCCACCGAAGGCCTCAATGCAGGGTCCACAAACGTCCGCGCTATTCACTTCGACACACCCCTCACACACTCCGTGCCCTCATACGGAGCTCTACCAAAGGCCCCAATGGCACACATGCGCCCGCACGACCCATTCCGGCACACCCCTCACACGTTTCGTGGCCCCCTTGGGAGCTCCACCGAAGGCCCCAGCGGCAGAGTCCACATGCGTCCACGCGATCCATGTCGGCACACCCCTCACACGTTTCGTGGACCCATACGAAGCTCCAGCGAAAGCCCCAATGGCAAGGTCCGCGTGCGTCCGCACGACTTACTTTCAGCACTCCCGTGATACGTTTCGTGGCACCATAGGGTGATCCACCGAAGGCCCCAGCGGCAGGGTCCACAAGCGCCCGCACGACCCATTTCGGCACACCTCTCAAACGCTTCGCGGCCCCATGGGGAGCTGCACCGAAGGCCCTAGCGGCAACATTTACATGCGTCCGCGCAATTCATGTCGTCGCACCCCCCTCGCACGTGCCGTGGCCCCACGAGCTCTACCGAAGGCCACATCGGCAGGGTCCACATGCGTCCGCACGACCCATTTCGGCACACACACACACCTCACACGCTTCATGGCCCCATAAGGATCTTCAACACACTGCGTTGCTCACTGATCCATTTGGTTGCGTCCCTCGCTCAGATAATTTCCCCCCGCGCTGCGTTGCAGCCCATGGAAGTCGGACTCACTCACCTTCGCCACCCATATCTTCCTAAGCCACGCGGGAGCCCGCTGCCACTGCTCGCCCGTCTCGCAAATGTGGTTTGCGCCGCTGTAGCTGATTCCCCACCTAGGCTCTGCCTACAAGGGTTCTTACTCGGTGTGCTTAAAGGGCCGGGCAGTGTAACGCGCCCCGGGCGGTTCCCCCAGTATCCGCCCCGCGCTTCCCCCAGCTACGTCCCCTTAGCTTAGCGTTGCTTATATCATCTTAGCTTAGCTTATTTCATATTAGCTTAGCTGAGCTTCATCTTAGCTCAGGCTTATCTTAGCTAGCTTACCTTCATCTTAGCTTCGCTGAGCTTTAGCATAGCAAAGCACAGCATAGCACAGCGTAGCATAGCATAGCGCAACATCGCATATCATCGCATGGGTGTAATTCCCTACCTAGGCTCTGCTTAGAAGGCTCGCTTAGCTTAGCTTAACTTAGCTTGACTTAGCTTAGCTTAGTTAACTTAGCATAGCGCAGCGCTGCATTAGCATAACATAGCATAGCATAACATAGCCAATCATAACATCGCATAGCGCAGCATATCATAGCATAGCATAGCATAACGAAGCATCGCATAGCGCAGCTTAGCATTGCATAGCTAAGCTTAGAGGGCCAGGGAGTGGGACTCGCCCCGGGCGGTTCCCCGGCATCCGCCCCGCGGTTCCCCCAGCGACGTTCCCTTAGCTTCGCGCTGCCTATCTCATCTTAGCTTAGATTATTTCATCTTACCGTAGCTTAGCTTCATGTTTCTTCAGTTATATCTTAGCTTAGCTTACCTTCATCTCAGCTTTGCTGAGCTTTAGCATAGCATAGCAGAGCACAACACAGCATAGCGTAGCACAGCACAGCGCAGCACAGCAAAGCCCACAATAGCACAGCATAGCATAGCATAGCATAGCGCAGCACATCACAGCATAGCACCGCGCAGCACAGCAGAGCATAGCATAGCACAGCAGCAAAGCAAGGGCAAAGCAACAGCAGCGACAGCAAAGCAAAGCACAAGCAACGCAAAGCAAAGCACAGCAAAAGCAAAAGCAAAGCAAAGGCAAGGCAAAGCAAAAACAATGCGCGACAGATGCCGAGCTGGCCTCGATGGCCGGACCGGAGCCCCCGCAAGCAGTGCCTTCCGTAACCATTTCGGCTCAAGTCCGGAGGCCCCTGCCGCACAGCCGCCCGCGCTCATGTCCCGAGGTTGGCGGAGCGAGGCGTTCAGCGGTGCTGCGGAGCCCGCCTCGGCACCAGGTGGTGCTGCGCAGCCCGCCCGGCCTGTTGTGGCCATCGATGCGGGAGACGTCGCGTCCAACCGGAACGACGACGAGCGGGTTGAAGGATGCGTGATGTACACGGCTGTCGAGGATGGCTTCTGGGCTTTCGCTGTGCTCTTTGCGGTTGAATGCGGTCTGCAAGACATGCATGTCATCAGTCGCGCGACGCGGGGCACGTGGTACTCGCGCCATGCCCGCCTGGGCAGGGTAGAAGCTTGGTCGCCAGGCTGATCCGGGGCACAGGCTCGCTCGAGATGGGGATGCCTGACGCGAACATCCATTTGACGGCTCAGAAGAGCGGGGAGGACGGTAAGGGCGCTGCTTCTCAGCATTTGCAGTTGACCCACATGGTCGACAACGATCTCGAGTGCTTGTGGAGCGTCTCGAACGATGGAGTTGGCAACTCGGGCCTGTCGATCAGGCGGAGCAAGGGCCGCGTCATCCAGTGCACGCGCATCCGCCCTGTGGATAGCTGGCGGTGGCTTGATGAAGACGACGACTGGCTGGAGAGATGCAGCTCGTGGTTCCAGGTTGCCGAGTATTTCCAGCTGGAGCAACTGGACATCTGGGATGAGTTGGCGAAGCTCGGGCCGCCGGCGATGCCCCGCCCCGCGTCGCGCGGAGGCAGGCCCCTGACAGCGGCGGAAGTGATCGATCTGTGCCAAAACGGTGGTCGCCGCGAGCCTAGCCGCAGTCGCGGCCGTAGCCGCAGTCGCGGCGACGATGGCGACGATCACGCTGATGAGCCTCGCCGAGTTGAGGCCAGGCGCCGCAGGAGCAGCGCTGTACAGCCTGCTGACGCATGGCAAATCCAGACGTCCATGCTAAAAAATGAAGAGCCGCAGTGGACTCACACGCGACGGCCACCTCTGCCCGCGACCCTGGATGTTGACGTGTCTGGCTGTCACTTCAGAGCTCTGTACCGTGGCCACGGCTTATTCAAGGTTGCGCACCTGCTGGAAGCCCTGCCTCCCGACGATGGCCACCCATTCCCCGGCAAGGTCCTCAAGCTCTGCAAGGAAGCGGACCCAGAGCCTGAGCTTTTTCAAGAACACGGGGACAGCGGCATTGACCCACATATTCTTGCGGCAGCTCCCGTCGTTCAGCTCAACACCGTTGCACAACCTGTCTGTCAATGGAACGGCTGGATCACTGAGCTAGCCGTTCCATTTGAACAGGCGCTAAGGCGCGGTGCATGCTCCGAGCAGTGCATTGTTGGAGCAGCGCGCTGCATGCTCCGAGCGTTCACACATGGGCATGGCATGGATGACCCGTCCCTCTGCAACTTTGGAATGCTGGAGGGCGACGTCGTTATAATCGACGCTGGCTGCTCGCCTCGGACCGACAAGGAGATGGCAAAGTCACGATTCAACAAGAATGTGATGAGGAAATTCTGGGCCAGAGTCGGGCTTGTCACCCCGTCCGAGGAGCTGGCCAGATACCAAGGCCCATGGCAGAGTGCTTCGACGATGGCCGAGGCGCACGTCGCATTCAATTCTCTGCGGGACTCTGTTGCCGCTCGTTCTCGCGCCGTCCTCTCATCCAGCAGCGCTGAACAGCCTGCGCGTAGGCATCGTGCCGCATGTCCTCACGTGGCCGCTGCCTTGGAGGCGCTCTCGGACGAGGTGCTGGAGTGGGTCACGCGCAACTTCCTCTGGGGCGATCTGTCAAGGTGCGGGCTCCTCTCTGACGGCACTGTCGGGTACCCCCTGGACGACGAGTGCTGCACTGCTGAAGTCAAATTGGAGCTGCTGATCAGATTGACAACCGGACGCCGCGAGAGAATGCGCAACGACTCCAGCATCGATATCCTGAGTGAACAAAAGCTCGATCGTGCCTTGAAAGATTGGAAAGACGACTACGAGCAATGGATGCACCCACGGACGCTACGAGAGTGGCGGGGGGGCATCGAGGCAGTCATGGCATCAAGTGTTGCGGCGCGCTTTCCGCCCGTTCATTTTTCAAATCTGTGACTGCGAGTTGACCCTTTTCTTTCTCGTTGCTCCTTTCAGCGGTCTCAACTTGGAACTCTTCCGCAGCTCGTGGAACAGCTCCATAACTCCTGCCAAAGCTCTAGAGAAGGCAAAAGATGCCCTACGCCAGGCGGCAGGAGTGATCCAGCATGGCCAGACCGCCTGAAACAATGATACTTATGTGCGTATATGCATGGATCTGCGTGTATATATGTGCGCATGTATGCATGTATGCATCCATGTATGTTTCTATATATGTATGTATGCACCACGAATACCCTACCTAGGAGTTGGAGGATCTAGGAAAGTAGTAGTAGTAGTAGTAGTAGTAGTAGTAGTAGTAGTAGTAGTAGTAGTAGTAGTAGAAGTAGTAGTCGTAGTCGTAATCGTATTCGTAGTCGTAGTAGTTGTACTAGGAGGAGGAAGCATGGCCTGAGGCGCGCCAATCCATCCGAAGAGCTGCGTGGAAGCTTTGCTCGTGGAAGGGCCTCGCCGCGAGCGAGCAGTGGAGCGAAGCCACGGGGTCTTGGGCTCTGGGCTATAACACCGCGCGATTCACTGGACCACATCGAACGATCTCCCTAGAGGTTCTCGAGCCCTATATGTATGTGTATATGTATGTCTGTCCATAGCTGTCTGTGGCTTTCTGCAGGATGTTGCGCGGCCTAATGTCGTTCGGGCCGGGCGGCGCCAATGCCAGCAGCGCTGCGCAGCCTGCTGCCACAGACGCCATGATGATTCTCAGTGCTGAACAGCCTGTTGACCGCGCCGCGGCAGGTTTGGACGCGCGCTGGCAGGTTGAGCATTCGGCGGACCAGTGGTGGGACATCCCCCTTTCGGCAGCCATTGACAAGTTCTACACGGAGTCAGCACCTGGCGTCATTTTCAGCTATGAGTGGGGGGACGGCAGGATCAGTAATTATGAAGTCCACTTTGCGAGGCGTGAGCAGGTGAACATCGACGCGCGTCGTGTTCTTCGGGTACGGCGTGCGTTCGTGGAGACCTCCGTTCAAGCCTTGAGGTACAGCTGCCGCGCAGATAGAAGTGCTGAACAGTTTTCGAGGCGCCTGCGTTGTGGCCGACCTCCGTTCAAGCCTCGAGTTGAGGCTGCTGCGCAGATAGACATTGCTGAATAGCCTTCGAGGCGCAGTGCTGAATAGCCTGCGTTTGGCCGCGGCGATGGAAACTGTTGAGGAGCGGGCGTGGAACCGAAAAACATCATCGTAGTCGCCGCCGTCGCCCCCACCATGGGCGCCATCGCATCGCCACAGCGTCCACCGCCGCCACGGCAGCATCCACCACTCTTCGCCGGACGAGGCGAAGACTGGCGAAAGCAGGAGGACCGCGCTCGCACGCAGCAGGCGAGGGCATGGTTTTGAAAAGGATGCCGCCGACCTCCACGGGGTTTCCTCGGGCCTCCTCCGGCAGCCAGCAAGCAGGGGCAGCGGCGAGTTCTAGCTCGACGCTGCCCGGGCGCGCGGAGAGAAACGCCGGCGCTGCGCAGCCTGGCCCACCGACGAAGCAGCAGCGGCTTGCAGCCATCGCCGCAGGGATCAGCAGCTTGCAGGGAGATGTCGTCACCGATAGCAGCGCCGCACAACCTGGCGCAGCAACAACAGCGCCAACACCAGCAGCAGCAGCACCACCACCTCCACTTGCAGGACGACCCGAACACATTCAACGCAGCATCCTTCAGTATGGCTCGAGCGCCGATGATCTTGCAGACCTACGACGAGCTATGGTCCAAAAGGCGCAGGAGCTCAGACGACTCAAACGCCAGACGGCTGCAGACGACGACGGCAGCGAAAAGCTTACGAAGTTGTTTAGACAGGCGAATCAGTTGCAAGGCGTACCTGTCAGTCACAGGACACTCAAATCAGCAGAGATCCGCACTCTCTACAACATACATTGTGGCACACTTCAGCTCCGGAGACAACCGTGCAGATGCCACTACCGTAATTACAAAACGGTCACTGCCGTTGCATGCCGGCCCCTTGTCTCCGCAATCCAAACGTACCTCATCACGCGAGAGCCACTGAACGAGGAAACTTTCCCGTTCTTGACGATGCTCCACGGGGCCACCGCTACAACAGAGTACGCACCACCCCGCGCCGTGCACGAGCTCCACGCACGCCTCAACGAGGCCGAGACGCTGCCCACCGCACCGTTCGGACGCCACGACCCGAACGAGCAGCTCTTCAATGCCCACGCGTGGTACTCTTTGACGAAGCTGGCAGCGTTGGAGCTGACAGACGTTCCTTTTCACTTGCTACTGAGCACGCACCGCACGGCCACAGCCCTGCAGGACGTCATCACAGAGCGCCGCAGGTCCTATCCACAGGCAGCCTCAGAGCAGCGACATTCCACCCCTACCGTCACTGATGTCTGCGAGGTGCTGCAGCAGTTCTACAACGATCCTTACGCACAGCACTTGAAGCAGGACTGGCTGCTGAAGGCCCTGAAGATCCCGGAGGCACGCCGTCGCGACGCGAACCACTTCGCTGAGCTTTTCAACGCCGCCGCGGAGGATTTCTTCTTGTGCGCTCAGCAACACGGGATCACGGCCACACCACTCTCAAAACACACTTTAGCGACGTGCACCTTATTTCGCCTCTTGCTCGCTTCGCAGAAGCCTCCAAAGGCATTCATTCGACGCTTTGGGCCTATCCTGCGGCTTGTCGCCAACTTCAAAAGCGACTGTGGCAAACGGTACACGCCGCAGGACGCGCGTGGTGAGGGCGTGGAACTCGGGGCGAACCGACTCCCGGCTTACTTCACCCACCTCGCAGACAGTGCTGCGCAGCCTGTAGGAGCACCAGACCTCATGCTCCCCGTGGCCTCGCCACCGGTCATGTGCTGGATTTGCGGCGAAGGGTTCACGCACAACGGCGCCTTCTTCAAGCGCTGCTCCGAAGCTCACGGCGGTTGCGCGGAGTATCGCAAGAGGCTCCTGTGGCGAGCACAACGGGACGGTTTCAAGCCCCTGTTGCCCGGGGTCAAAAGGCACATCTTGCAGTCCGCCACCTTCCACCTGACGTTCTCGGTGCCTGGTGCCTTCTCGCTCCATTGGAACCGCCCAGAGGCCATCGCCGCGGCAAAGGCGAGGCGCGAGGTGGCCTGCGTCGCTTGCGCGCGGAAAGATTGGCTTGAGAACCGTTATCCCGTGCACCTTTGGCGGGGGGCCACCGATAAAAGGGCCATCGCGGAGCTCCGGCACACAGACAGCGGAACCTCGACGTTCCTCACTTGCGGCGCCACCCTTTGCTTCGGGGACCGCGACAAAATCAACTTGCACTTGTCCACGGACGGGTACATGGAGCGATGGCCGTTGATCCCGAAGGCCGAGCTCCTCGCCTCTTCTGTGCTGCACCCTTCAGACCAGTCCATGGCTCCATGGCGCGGTTGCCACGCGCCCGACGCGCACCGTTCCTACCCGACAGCCGACAGGGTCGCCCCAGCAGTGCTGCACAGCCTGTGCACCAAAGGGGCCAGCAGGGCAGCGCTGGACAGCCTGCAGTCCGCGATGTCGAAGCGCCGATGTGTGCTGGGATCGGCGATCCTGACCAGAAAGCGCACATTTGCGTCGATTGTGCAGTCTGCTTGTGCGCCGAAGAGAAGTTCATCCAAATGCCCGAGTTTGCCCTCGCAAGCGATCTCTGGCTTGGTGGGGGGCGCGCTGCCCTTCGGAGCGCAGCCCTGGGTCTACGGATGTTGCTGGGCCTTGGCAGAGCATGTTTCCGCAAACTCTTGTTGGGCAAGGGCCAAAAAGAGACGCTGCAGTCAGGATTCACTGGCAACCGCATCCTGATCTTGCAAGCTTCGGCCACACTCGCGGGGGCACTACCGCCGTCCTCCACGCATTTAAAGGGCAGTTTCGTTGTGATTTTCGGGCAGGACAGTGACGACTTGCGCAAGTGTCAGCTTCTCACCGTGCAGCGTGAAACCTACAAGGCCCTCGCTGCGGAGCGTGCCCGGGTCAAAGCCATCTTCGCCGAGATTCCCGTGGACCAGGCCGTCGTGAATGCCCTCCCGCTCAACGGCGTGCCACAGCAATTCCTGGACTGCGCCGTCCAGATGCCGGAGGTCGAGCGTTGCAGCGCGACGCGCTCAGGGCCGGGCACCGTCCGCGACCCGTTGGACGCGGCCCGCCCCGACGACGATGCCTCCGACGAGCTTTCTGAGAGCGACGACGACGAGCACACTGCGACAGTGGCAGGGGAAGCTGTTCCAGCTGGCGCTGCACAGCCTAGCGCCGCCTCACAAAACGTGGAGCACCTCGACCAGTTCGAAGCCCCAATAGGCATGGACCCTACGGCCGTGCCCACGCTCGTGCAGCACGTGGCCGCTTCTAAACACAACTTGGAACGCGCGCAGGAGTTAGTCGCCTCCTCCAGTTCCTCCGGCAGCGGGAATCCGAGCGGACAGAGCGACAGCAGTGTTACGCAGCCTCCCTCCTCGGCCACGGCCAGAGCCGCTGCGGAGGAGCAGTGCTTCAGGGCCGTCGCGGATTCGCGAGAGGCCGCCCGGCAGCTGAACGCGCACAATTGGGAGAGGAACTTCGCTCTCCTAGACAACGCCGCCGAGTCCGACAAGGCCCTCTTCGTGCCCTCGCAGAAGCCTTTGAGCATGTTCGACCCGACGACGTGGTCTAAGTTTTTTTTTTTTTTTTTTTTTTGTTTTCCGAGTGGTGGTTTGGCGACGGCCTCCCGAGCGATTCACGACGACCGCGTAATATCACCTTTGAGCAGCTCTTTGCCGCCCTCCTGCACCGAGAGGAGGTCGAGTACCATCTTGCAGAGGATCCGGCACCGTGCCGGGCACGGCACAAGAGCAGGTTCGACGCAACGGAACACGTCTGAATCTTCGGCGACACCTTGCGCCGCCTTGCTCTCTTCAAGGGCACGCGCGCCGCCGTCAGACGAAAAGGCTTCCAGAAGGATCAGCACATTGCGTCCAAGCCCTCGCCCATGACGCTTCAGGGAGCGCGAACACCGAGGCGCTCGCACGAGACGACCGTGTCTCCAAAGAACTCGCCACTGCCTTACGACAGGTGCTCATCAGCACGGAAGACGTACCTTTGACAGACGGCTACAGACGCAACCTACGACATGAAGGGCAGCATTTGAACATGGCGATTGGTTCCTTGACAGTGTTTGCCACGTTGAATTTCGCAAACAACTACGCGCCACTTCTTTTCAGGCTTTGCAGCGGCGAAGAGGTCATGGGCGACATCACGTGTGATCTCAGTGCTGAACAGCCTGACATGCCATCGTTGCACCGCACGCAGCAATTCATTGCGGAGTCCCCGCGGGCACAGGTTCAGTTCTTCAAGCTCATGGACGATATCGTGGACATTTACTTTATGGGGATCGACGGCTCCTTCATTGTCAGGCATCACGTGCAGCAAGTTTTCTGGCACAGCTTCCAAGAAGACCCTTACCCTTGCACTTGCAAGCCCGCCCTTGGAGGCTTCGGCATCGCGGAACTGGAGCCCTTCGAGTTAAGCCCGTGGCTTTCAGCACGGCCACCGCAAAATCTATAGAATCCCGGCCACCCGTGACCACGACGTCGCGCGACTCTTCCGGGAGCAAGATCCGGCAGTGCTGCGCAGCCTGCTTCAAGACCTCCTGCAAGCCTTGATCAGTTGCGCTGAGTCGTTGCAGTGCGAGGCCTCGACCCTGCCAGCCACCCAAATGGGGCAAACCGTGCCGGCTGAGAAATTTACCAAGAAGCAGCAGCTTCAGTCACGGCTCGACGGCGGCTTAGAGCTGGACGGTACTCACAGACAGCTCCTGGAGCCTACACATCAGGAGCTCCCCGGGCACCACGCCCGTGAACACCGCCGGGCACATGCAGAGCAGCGGCCAGTGTTGTCGTGCTACTCGCAGGTCTCCTTGCAAGGCTGTCACCAGAGCCTCATGCCCACGTATCGTCTTCCACAAAGTGCGTGCAACGTCGCCCCCTTGGATGAATTTGGTATGACGAGCCACACTCAGCGGGTGGAGGTGCCGACCACGGCATTGAGCTGGTATGCCGACGAGGATAGTGACCACATCGCGGGCCTCCTGCATCCACCAGGTGAATGTGGCAGTGCTATACAGCCTATCGCTCCGCCCCCAGAAGAGGAAGGCAGAGCTGGACAGCCTGCCAGCTTCCAGGATCTGATCACATATGCAAAAAGATTCGCTTTGAACTTCGGTCGTGATTTCCGTGCGCTCCACCAGCTCAACCACGATCACGATTGCACGAGCACTTGTATCAAGTACGTTCAGAAGAAGTGCAAAAAGGCCGCCGAGGGGGCGTTGCGAAGGGGCCGCGTCGTGGCATGCAGTTTTTTTAATGATTGTTTAGTTTTCTCTTTTTTTTTTCTTCTCACATCGTGACATTTCTCTCCGACTCCCTGCAAAACGGTGTGAAACGCATCCGCCGCAGGGGCAAGAAACTTGTCGAGACCGCCTACGTTGCCAACGCCAACGATCGCAACGAGTTCGGCAAGGTCGTCGTTGTTCGACACACACCCATCCGATCGGCAACGACCGACGTGGGTCAAGTGTGGGGCCGTTGCAACATCGATGTCCAATTCATGCCCCGCATCTTGGATCCGGATTCGACAGCTCTACCGAGGCTCCGCTTGTTCCACAGACGGATCCGAAGCTTGCCCTCGCGATGTACGGCGCGCGGTTGCAGCTGCCCGATGCACCGCTGCTGCGTCGGTGCTTCCATTCCCTGGTGGCGATGCATCAAGCCGCTCACAACTGTGATTTATACATCACGAAATATCAAGGCAAACCCATGGAACAGCTACAAGGTGTGCTGACGCACATCGCCCTTGGCCTCCGGCGCCTCGAGGAGGAAGACGCCAGCGACTATTACGAACAGGTCTAGAACTCTTGGTTCGCTGAGGCTTCGGGGCGGAACGGTGACAAACCAGCGCCTCCGCGCTCGCGGCGATCGCGATCGCCGCGGGCGCGGTGCGCGTTGGCGGTTAGCGCCGTTCCGCCCTGTAGGTGGAGCAGCGTTTGGGCCCCATCTCTGATGCCCCGCGCCCTAGGCCAGCCTAGCGGCCCCAACATCAAGAACTTCGTTAGACAAAAAATTATAGCCGGAGTGCAGTATCCCCAAACAGGGTTTTTAGACCCACTGCGGTTTCCAAGGTCGATTGCGTGCCCGTCCAGTGCGGGCTGGCATGGCATGTTAAAACATGCCTCCTCCTCTTGCTCCTCCTGCAAAACCCCGAGGAGGGTTCTGCACGGGAGCTTGGCGACAATGATAACGATAGGTCACCTTTATACTCCCGAACTGCGCAACTGGTCGATGTGACTTCGACCGTTAAACACTTGAGCCAAAGGCAGCGGGGTTACTATACCTCCCCTGTCACACGCATGCTTGCATGTTAACACCCCCCCTCGGACGCCAGTCCGCATTGTTTGACGGGGAGGTGCTTGTAAACACAAAGACAGGTTAAATCAAGCGACAGGCTGCGTGAGTATCGTCACACTGCCGAATTCGAATATCTCATAACCACGTTCACGAGCACCACGTTTCTCAGACATGTAACGTGAGCTCAAGTAAACGTTCAATCAGTTACGAGTTTAAAAGTAGCATCCAAAGTTCACACGGCAGGCTAGCATTTACATGGTTTTGTTTGCTTTCGCTTTTTATGCGCCAATACCTGCGGTAACTATAAAAGATGCACATGCAAATAGATTCAGCTCAATAGTCTACTGCAACGCTATTGTTAAGCCTGGTTGAGAGGGGAGATGAGGGCGAGCGTAAAAGAAAGACATGCCGGTCACCTGTTACCGTTTACGACCGGCGCGGGCGCCTCACTGACGGAGCACGCGCGCCCCTGGACTGCGGTAAACCACGGTGCCCCACGCTGGCCGCCGTATAGGACGACACCCTGTTAAGGGCCTGCGTCGGGCTGTAATAGTCGGTGTCCAGGTACGCGTTAATGCGCTCCTCGTCGTCCAACCAGCACCCCTCCTCAAAGCTCTTGGTGGACCCGTCAACAATATTGTGGTAAGTACCAATGGCCCTCCAGTAACTGGCGTGGGGAGCCTTCAGCAGAGGTTTACCACCTGGATTGTTGCGGAGGTGCTCCTCGACCGCAACCCCGGTAAACGGGTTCACAGTCCAGTAAGGGTCGGTAAGCCAGTTGGCAAAGTCGTCACACGGCAACCACCCAAACCAACAGAGCTTCTCGCGGTGGTCAATTTTACGCTCGGTAATGTGATCCGCAGGCCAGTTGTCACGGTAGAGCGCCCTCATGGACCCCTGGTCGTGAAGAGCGACCTCCAGGATGGTCTGGTGCCAGTAAACCGGGGGCTTGTTGATGCTGCCCTTTAACTCCTCAGCGCTCCTGACCTCGAGATCCTCGATGAAGTAGTTGCGGTAATACACCTGGAGCCCGTTCATGTAACGACAATAGAGCTTGGCGAGGTCGCGCGTCGCAAACCTGATCACGGTAACCCCAGTTGAGATGTAGCCGTGCGGTCCGAAGGTGTCTTCCACCAGGTGCTTAACGGAGACCACGGTGGGGTTGCCGTGGGGCAGCATCCCGGCCCACGTTAGCAGAAGGCCGTTAAGCTGTTTCTCGTTCATTTCTGGCGCCTTGTTGACGTAGACCTGTGTGTCTGGGCAGCTGTGAACGTCGAACCACATTGGGTGGAGATCGTTGACGTGAATCGGCGGCACGTACTCGTCATCGAACAGGGATTGTACGTGCCCGACCGCGTCAACCCACTCGTCGTGCTTTTCCAGCTCCTTCTCCGTCAACTGAGACCTCCAGCTGCTTGGGCCCTTTAACACGGAGTAACCAAGGAAGCCGTAGGCGTGCTGCCCGTAAATGTCGACGAACACCTCATCGTAGTCGTTGAGTTCCCGCCCCGTGTTGCCCGGAATAGATCGACCACCTGGAGTCGTTAACCCCTCTTTTGCCACATGTCCGACGAAGTTGCCTTCGAACCTGCGCCAGTTGTCGCGCGTCTTCATCGTTAATGCGACTACCTCCCTGGGGTCGGGCTCCACCTTGTAGTTGACGTCGTGGTCCTCGCTCTTGTCGTTTACCATAGGCATGCGGCCGTTGACATGATACAGTGGCCGGTACATGCCCCTGGCGACGTTCCGCGAGTATGCCGCAAGCTGCTCGTCCGTACGGTTAACAGCTTGAGGCTGCGGTGGAGGAACATACTGGGTCGATAACTTCTTGGGCACCGGAGGCGGGGGATTCATGCCGCTAACACTGCTTGATGCACCTGACTCTCCAAGGCCTGGAGGAGGCGGCTTGGGCGCCCTCGCTTTAACCACCGGGGCAGGGCCTTTTGCTGCTTCGTCACGTTGACTGCCCTGTGCACGATCTTCATCCATCTTCATTCCCAGCTGCAGTAACTCTTCCAATTCCCGCTTACGCTCATGCATGGCCTTGGGTGCCTTCTTGTAAACAGGTTGAGGCGACGTTGACTGTGGGATCTTATTCGGCGACACGGATCGACCGAACCCTCCGGTCTTGGGCGTGGTGCCGGTAAAGCCCTGAGCCGGGGGTGCACCCGATGCTGCGGCAGCTCGGGCCAGTGGCTGGCTGGCCCCGGCCCTCGCGTTGACTGCAGTGGGAGGTGCCTTGGCGACCACTGCTGTTGGGGGCTGCTCGGGTAACGGCGGAGGAACCTGCGGGATGTTGGTAACCGGGGAGTTGATCGGGTCATGCAAGAACCTCTGTAATCCTTCCAGCCTCTCCGTTACTGCCACCAACAGGCGTAGCGCCGCATCACGTTTACCCTCGAAGTCCTGCAGGGGCGTGATGTTATCGGTAAGGCGCTTGGCGGTGTTCAGGAGGTAACCGATGTTGTCGTTGATGCGCCTATACTTGGTTGCATTCTCCTCCGTGTTAACCCCCGAGTCGCGGTTCTGAATGTTCAGGTCCGTAATCGTCGCCATCAGGTCGTTAATCTCCTTCTGCGCCCTTTGGAGGTTCTCGTTGACGTCGTCGCTGTTCTGGATCAGCGCATCGTTCTGCTGCGTCAACTCCTCGATCCTCGCCGCCATGTCATCCGCGGCCCTTTGCACCTCGTCAACGTGTTTGTCGTAGGCTCCGTGGAAGTTAATCGCCATGTTAGTGAGGGTGACGGTAAACGCGTGGGCAACGTGCACCATGTCGTCAACACGGCGGTTGAGGTTCTCACGCGTAACCGGTCCATCCCCAGCTGGGCTCTGGTCGACCATGGAGCCGTTGATGGTGAGGTTGACCTGGGGAGCCGCCATGCTCTCGTTCACGCTCAAGAGTGAGAGGTGATGGGTGGAGAAGGCCTTTAATAGCTGCAGTTTGCTTGACAGAAATGAGCTGCGAACATCAACATTCGATACGTCAACATTCAGTAGCTGGTGCAAGCTCATGCCTGCCTGTTAATGCACATTGATTCGTGTTTCGTAGATGTGTGCTCATGCTTTCACGACTGACATACTTGGTCAACGCATCTGCTGCATTCTCGTGTGTCCCGACTTTCACAATACGAATCACTCCCTCCTTAACTTTCTGCTGTAACCACAACTGACACACCTCAATATGTCTTACCTTCCCCAATCCTCGTCTGCTTGCGATGGCAATCGCAGCTGTGGCGTCACTCTTCACTGTAATCTCAACTTCCAAGTTAAAGTCTCTCAATACTGCCTGAAGTCCTAAACCCACTGATCCTCCTTTCACCAGTCCGTAATACTCTGCTTCACCTGACGATAACGCAATTACACTCTGAGTCGTGCTCCAGGACTTTATGAGATGTTTACCCCACATCACTACTCCCCCACTCGTAGACTTCCTCGTTCGCTTACATCCTGCGTAATCTGTGTCAGTCCAAATGGTTAACTCTTGGGGCTGCTCCTGATATTGATACACATAGCCGCTTCTGCTGTGGTACTTCAAATACTTTCCTAACTTGACTAAACCTTTCCAAGAGCTCATCGTGGGCTTTGACATGGTCCTAGCGAGTTCCTTTACCGAATACTGTATATCAGACCTGTCCTGAGCTAAGTAATTTGCTCTGGCCGTCAACGCTTGATATCTTTTAGTCATGTTGGGCGAAAGTTCTTCCTCATCTCCCTCTTCAACTGGAATTCGCTCACCTGGCACTTCAGTCCTCACCTTTACTCCTTCTAGCTCAAACTCTTTCACAATTATCTCTGCATGCCTTTGATCTGCCTCATACCTCAATCCTTCCTGTGTCCATTCCACAATCCTGTTAAGAATTCTGATCGCTTTCATGTCCTCCTTCCCTGGTCCAAGTCGTCCTCTCACTTTCACTTCAAACTCCTCCTTAATTTTATTTTCAAACCAGTCGAGATCATGATCACCTCCTAACAGCGTGAACTCATCTCCATGAACTGTTAACCATAACGCTCGACTCTCATGCTTGAATACACATGGTGACGCAATTCCACTCTTGAACCCAGCTTCGTTGGCAAAATCCATGTAACAGTCCTCCCAGTTACTCGCAGCGTCTCTGGTTCCGTACATTGATTTTAACAACTTTCCGCACATACCTGGTTCATAGTCTTCATCTGGCAACCTGATAAATATGTCTTTCTTTGCTGGAGCGTAAAAGTAAGCTCGTTTGATGTCAATGAATGCTAGCTTTAATCCCTTCTCGCGCTCACCGCTCGTGAATCCAACTCCCTCGGTAACTGCCATAGAGAAAAGCAGTTTTTGTGCTTCCAGTGGAGGTGTAGCTGCGAATATGTTCTTTTCTTTGGAGTTGTATTTAACTTGCTGGGCTACCAGCCTTGATCTGTGGTCTGGGCTTAACTCATCTCCTTTGTTGATGTCTATCCATCTGGTTCCGATGGGCGCCTTCCCCGTAATTTGCCAGCATACTTCCTCTTTCACTTTCTCGTAAACTTTGTGTTTTCTGAATTGCTCCATTTCCTCTTGACGTGCTTTCACAGTCAATTTGGGGTCGAGCTCGTTTCCTGTAACATCATCCCAAGCCTGAACAATCTCTTCGTTTTCTTTGTGGACAACGTTGATCGTGTTCATCGGGAGAGGGTTAACTGTTCCAGTTCTTTCGCACGCCTCACACGTACTAGGCGTCTTGAGCCATCCCTCATGCTCACATGCACAGCATTTCCACTTGTGTGGAGCAATTTCGCCGACAGCTTCATACGTAAAGGTGGTGGAGGTGTTAACTGGCCCCTTCTTAAACATCCTCCTTCTCTCTTTCCCTATGATCTCATTCACGGGCCTGTCCTCGATAATTTTCCCGGTGTCTATGTTGGCGGTAATTCTCCTAGTGCATGAACTCCATTGTGGTCCACTCGGTCCCGGCAACATTAATCTTCGTGTTCCATAGTCTTTCCTCGTCCACGTTAACTGGTGCTTGTGCTTCCTATCTTCGTTCTCATGTTCACACGCCCAGTTAATCTCGCTAATATGCGCCTCACTTTGTTCTTCTTCTTCGACTTCTATGTTCGCTACTTCCTCTTCTTTAAATGTACCCCCTTGACGGCCGTCGATCTTCATTTGCTTTATAAGTCCTTTCAGTATCGCTCGACACAGTTTATCTGGGTAGACCTCTGATCGGTGCGTCCTACTACCACCAGTTAACTCTATGTGTCGATGTTGCCCTTTACATTTCCAACTTAACTCATGTCCGATGGCTGAACTGTTCGTCATGAACTTGGTAGGTTTCTTGATGAACATCTCTTCGCCTTTGACCACCTGCTTTAAGTCGTAACAGCACAAATCCCCATCGTATACTTTGACGTCCTTGTTTCTGAGCAGTCGTTGCACCGTTGAAGTGCCCCAGCTGGTTGCCCCTGCAGGGTGTTCAAACAGAAAGTATAACCCATTGCGCCGTTGAATTTCGCAGAGCTCCATTGCGAACGTCAAATGTTTGATCCCGTAATCTAACATCTGTTTCACGCGGTCGGCACCCAATCTTTTAAAGTTAAACGATTGAAGTCTGCTGAAGGCTGCGCACATGGGGCTCACCACCAGTAGCAGAGCCGCTTTGGATTTGACAATCTTTTTTGCTTTCACACGCATGGCCGGCACATTAAAATCCCATGGGTTACCATGTTGGTCTCGTGTCGTTAAATCCATTGCTAATCCTGGTATCAATCCCATTTTTTCTGCCATTCCAGTAACTCTTACCGGCGAATACGCCTCTGTCACGTGCGCCTGAGTCTCGTGTTGGCATGCTCCATGGAGCCTGGTGGCTCTCCTTACCTCGTTTAATTGGCGCACGATGTTCAGTTCACCACTTGTCAACCATTCAACCAGTTCAGAGTCAAATCCCATCATGTTGAGTCCCAACTTGATGTCGTTTACCTCTGACATTTCTTCATCTTGTTCCATGTCAAGTTGCCGATGCTGAGTCGCCTGTTGATCTTCTTCGTCATGATCGTCCTCTGCTTTTCGTTTAACGGGTTCACGCGGGGGATCTTTCATTTCTTCATCTTCTACTTCGAACTCGGTCCATCCGGTCCAATAACCGTTAAAGGGGTTTCCCATAGCCCATGTCTGATCGTCTCCATCTTTACCATACCAAGCATCTTCGTGCTCATGTATCTTGCCGCCGTCAATCATGATCGCGTGGGTATATCTTCTAGGCTTAAGTTTGTCCCAGTCCACTGGACACCCACCATTGGTGGGGAAGGCTAACTCTTTCCTCGGCCGTTGGTGCTGACATATAACTTTGTTCCCCTTTATTACCCACTCGTCCTTAGGTTCCTCAACTTTGGCGCTCTGCGGAGGTGGTACGTTGATCCTCAGTTTCTTCGCTTGACTTTCTGATTCTTGTTCACGATTTTCTGGTGCACGACTTTTGCTCTCAAGCCTTAACTGTGCAGACGCTAGTCTTGCTTGGATGTTCGGGCTCTCTTGTTTCTTTAACCATTCAATGACTCGAGCCCTGCAATCGGCGTTGTGCGGCTTGTGCTCTTTGTCTCCTCTCACGAGGCATTTGCATCCGTAACACCCTGGCGTCGGTCCCATTTTCAAGTATTCATGCTTTTTAACTGCAATTCCTCTTGCAATGAGTGGCTTCGTCTCAGGCGCAGTTAACTCTTGCTCTGGTAGATCCATGGGTACCATGATCCGAGACTGTAATTCCATTCCCGCTGTGCTTGGGTCAGGCTGCCAAGGTAATCCCTTTATTTCGGTAATCTCGGCAATATTCCATCTTTCAGCGTCACTTCCCTTTCTTTTAAACTCGTGCGCCTTGATTGCGCCATGAGGCGTCCCAATAATCAGCTCCTGACTCTTCTCGTTTATGCCCAGGAACACTCCACTTTCCCATCTCATTTCGAGCTTCTCGCGACCCTTGTGCGCGGGTGTCTTTAAATACATGACACACTCACCGAACTCTGGGATTTGCTTGTTAAATTTTCGTCCCCTGCACCTCTCATGAGCCGTCTTCCCATCCGTGTCTATTGTGAACTTGTTAATCAAAGAGGACGCATAACTTACCAGCCAAGGTATTATCTGATGACTTTCTCCAAACTCAGTTTTATAATTGGCGTCCAGGGCGCTCTTTAACGTTCTGACCTGGCCCTGCACTGTTCTAACGGCTCTCTCAATTTCGCCGTTGGCCTTTGAATCTCCCACTGGGCTGACTTCAACTCCCATGTCAAGATCACACGAAGCTTTAATCCTATTGGCCAATGCGGTGATTGCTGCTTCCCCATCACTTTTGAGTATCACTCTCTTGTATCCGGTAAAACTTATCATGTCACATCCTACTTTTACCGAGTACGAGTCCACTCCCTTTTTCATTAACACTCTGCTCCAAGTCAATTTGGTCTCTCTGCAATGCATGACCAAAATTGGGTTGCCATTGCTGCTGCTTTCCCCTTCATCTTTTCTTCCTTTAAGCCACATGTAGTCCATTGAAATAACTGGCACGTTCCCGTTCCCCTCTCTTTTGCGTCTCGGGTGGTTGCGTCTGCGAGCTTTTCCTCTGACACAGTGTGGGCACCAGCTTCGGTAAGGTAAGTGCGTCGTGTTGTGCGCTTCAACTCCCTCTTTCGAGGGCCTCATATCACAGTAAATCTTCTTTGGTAACTCTGCCTCATCACTCACAAATACATCTTCCACATCACTTAACTCACTGTCGTTGCCCCCACTTTCACTCCCTTCGTCTTCTTCGGTATTAAAGACGTTTAAGTTTTCGCTTGGTCTTACGGGTGACGGGGGGCTTAGTAGAACAGATCCGCCTCCAGGGTTCCCGGCCGCGGAAAACCCTCAGTCACGTTCACTTCGCTCCTGGGATTGACGGCTTCCGCTGGTCCCTTCGGTACTGTGATGTTGAACTGGAATGTGCCATTCTTTTCATGGATGGCTGTTAACTTGCCAGTCGCTTTGTTCATGATGTGGCTCAGGGACTTCCCGTTAGGATCCTTGTCGAACACTACTCTGTTTCCAGCGTTTACCATCTCTCTCACCGATCCTAGGACTTTGTTGACCTCTGCCACCTGAATTGGCATACTGACTGCGTTCCCATGCTCATTTTTACCTGTGATCACGCGTTGACCATAATTCTTTATCGTGGTTCCATTTGCTGCACTGTAGTGTCGTCCCTGCTTTGACGCGTCCGCATGCTTAATGGGGAAATGAGTGCCAACTCTGGGGGGCCCCACTGTGTTGTAGGCGCCGGAGTCCACGGTGACCACGATCGTCTCATGTGTTGCACTTGGTGGCGGGACTGCGTTAATCTCCGGATCACCTCCCCGCATCTCAATTAGTCAAATTTCCTTGCATTTCGCCAGCCAACCTTTTTCCTGCCTCACGCTTTTATTTATTCTTTGATCCCACTGACTAGTATGGTGACGGTCTCCATCGTACTGGTGTTCCTGATAGATCCTTCTCATGTTTACCGCGTTGTCACGCGCCGTCTTCTTTCTGGCGTAATAGGGCAGGTCCCATTTCTCGTTAACCTCCTCGATCGCAGTCTGGTCTAGCGACACGTTCATTGCTTCCTTCATCTCAACACTGAGAACGTGCTGTGGTTGACCGAACGAGGTGGTTTGTTCAGTTTCGGCGTTTACTGCAGGCTTCTCTTGCTCAACTTCGTTGGCGGTCTTCTTGGAGCCCGGGCAGTTAATGGCAATATGCCCTTTTCCACCACACTTGTAACATTCACGCTCACTGTGTGGGGTAAATTTCCCTTGGCTTCCGTAGCTTCCTCCCCATGAGCTATTTCCTTTACCTCCTTGTTTACCTCCGATCTTACCTTTCACATAGGATCCGTAAGTGGCTCGGTAACCTTTGCCTTTTCCGCCTTTGCCACCTTTACCTCCTTTGATGAACTGCTTGGGCCTCGTGCAGTTCCTGGCTAAATGGCCCATGCCTCCACAATTGTAACACCTGGGGCCCATTCCTTTGCCTTTACCTTTGTTTACGGCGTCGATTTCTTCATATTCTCCCCCGTCACTTTCATTGGCCCAGGACCCGTGATTCCACGATCCATCCTCTGACCACCAGTTTCCATCTTCGTCAACCCATCCTGTTTGGTCCCAAACGTTTTCGGACCCTTGACTCATCTCGTCGATATTTCCAATGTCCATTGCATCCTTATTTCTTGTGTCTGAGTCAAGTTTCTTTTTACGCGCCCAGTCTTCACACTTTGAGTGCAATTTCTGAAATGAATCAATGTTAAGCGCGTCAGGCGTTCGCCAACATGCCTGCTGCCATTCGTCAAACCAGTCATTCGCGTGTACCATTATGGCCCTGAGTGCGGTGACTTTGAAAGGAAGAGGCAGCGAGTAATCTTTGCCATATTTCTCAAGATTTTCTGCCAATGCACTCCATTCCTCAAGTCGGGCAACGGTGTCAGTGATCTTCTTGGGCGGCTCAGGATTCATGGCATGCGTCATTTTTGATGATAAGGTCGCTCCGGTTACTGCCGAGTACCATTTGTAAACCTTTTGCCAAGCCATGATTCCGTCTCCATCCATCAGTCCCTTTAATTTTCCTCTGGCCTCCGCACCTTCAAGTTTCTCGTTCAGAATGTACCATAAGTCTTCTTCCATCTGAGTCTTGTCTCCTTCGGTAAACTCATTTTCACCTTTGTTGTCGTCCTCGGCTTGCTTGGCTTGACTTGCCTTCAGGTACTCGCTTGCAGTTAATCGACCGTTCATTATGCGTATGACGTCATCATCGTCCTCTTCTGGCACAACTCCGTCAAGCGTCTCCAGCTTCTTGTTTAACATTTTCAGTGCCGGTCGGTAACTCGGCTTCACTTGGGCTAGTGCGTTCAAGAATTTGTCGCTCCAGTCTCTGAACTTCGCCCTTTCCCCACTGAGGTTCTTTAGCGCCTGTAACGCTTTATATTCGCTTATCGGTTTACTGCTCCCGTGCTTGTTTCCGCTTCCTCCTTTGATTGCTTCCGAGATCTGACCGAACCTTTCGATCAACTTTTCTTGTACTTCACTGTTAGTCTCCAACTCGGTGACCCTTTCCACTAATCTGCGAGCATCTCTTTCGAGCGCAGCATTTCTCTTCGTGATCGCTAACAGCATACTGTTGGTCTTGTGGGCACTTTGTAACATTTGGAATGCTTCGGCGTTCGATACCTCCCTTCGGTCCTGTGCTACTCGCTCGTTGATGAACGTTGCGAGCCCAAAGTGGTTTGCGAGTAGCGCAGTTTGAACGTAACTGAAGTCTCCGTTCACGTATGCTTGCTCGCACAGGTCGTTGAATCGATTCGGATCCATGTTGACCCAAGCATCTCTGTCTGCCGGCACATTGAGATTAACTGGCGGGTCGCCCTGTCCAGGTCTTGCCGCAGCTGCCGCTGCCGCTGCCATGGCAACCGCGCTCCGCTACCATGCAAAACCCCGAGGAGGGTTCTGCACGGGAGCTTGGCGACAATGATAACGATAGGTCACCTTTATACTCCCGAACTGCGCAACTGGTCGATGTGACTTCGACCGTTAAACACTTGAGCCAAAGGCAGCGGGGTTACTATACCTCCCCTGTCACACGCATGCTTGCATGTTAACACCTCCTCCTCCTCCTCCTCCTCCTCCTCGTCCTCGTCCACCTCCTCTTCATCCCGAAAGGCATCTCGGAGCCCAGAGTTGCGAGGATGTCTCCAGCGTAACGGGCTGGACCACCTCGCGCGCGGCATTTCAGACCCCAGAGTTGCGACGATGTCTCAGGCGAAACGTGCTGCGAGGAAGTCTCAGGCGAAACGGGCCGGCCACCTCGAGCGCGGCGTCTCAGAGCTCCGAGTTGCGGGGGCCTCCTGGTGCATCCTGGGGCCTCCTGGGGACCTCCTGGGGCTTCATCCTGGGCCTCCTGTGGCCTCCTGAACTCCACCTGGGGTTTCCTGAAGCGTCTTGGGGCTCCCAGGGGGGATATCTAACCTGTGGCCGCTTGGGCCCCTCAAAATACAGGAGGGGCCACAAGAGCAGGAAAAATCAACAAATCGACACCGGAAGTGAATTAACTTGACACGTTCTGATAGGCGGCCTCCTGGGGCATCCTGGGAGCCTCCTGGGAATCTCCTGCGGACCCCTTGGGGCCTGTCCTGGGCGTCCTGCGGCCTCCTGAAGCTCTCTGGGGCCTCCCCCTCCTCCTGCCTGCTCCCTCATGCACATCATCCGCCTCCTCCTTCTCCCTTCCATCTCCTCCTCCTCCTCCCTCCTCCTCCTCGTCCACCTCCTCTTCATCCCGAAAGGCATCTCGGAGCCCAGAGTTGCGAGGATGTCTCCAGCGTAACAGGCTGGACCACCTCGCGCGCGGCATCTCGGACCCCAGAGTTGCGACGATGTCTCAGGCGAAACGTGCTGCGAGGAAGTCTCAGGCGAAACGGGCAGGACCACCTCGAGCGCGGCGTCTCAGAGCTCCGAGTTGCGGGGGCCTCCTGGTGCATCCTGGGAACTCCACCTGGGGTTTCCTGAAGCCTCTTGGGGCTCCCAGGGGGGATATCTAACCTGTGGCCGTTTGGGCCTCTCCAAATGGAGGGGGGGGCACAAGAGCAAGAAAAATCAACGAATCGACACCGGATGTGTATTAACTTGACACGTTCTGATCGGCGGCCTCCTGGGCCTCCTGGGAGCCTCCTGGGAATCTCCTGGGGGCCCCTGGGGCCTGTCCTGGGCGTCCTGCGGCCTCCTGGTGCCTCCTGGTGCCTCCTGGGGACCTCCTGGAGCTTCCTCCTGGGCCTCCTGTGGCCTCCTGAACTCCACCTGGGGTTTCCTGAAGCCTCTTGGGGCTCCCAGGGGGGATATCTAACCTGTGGCCGCTTGGGCCCCTCAAAATGGAGGGGAGGGCACAAGAGCAGGAAAAATCAACGAATCGACACCGGATGTGTATTAACTTGACACGTTCTGATAGAGGGCCTCCTGGAGCCTCCTGGGAGCCTCCTGGGAATCTCCTGGGGGCCCCTGGGGCCTGTCCTGGGCGTCCTGCGGCCTCCTGGACCTCTCTGGGGCCTCCTGAGGCTCGCAGGGTCCCATGGAGGATATGTAACATGTGGTCTTCTGGGCGCCCAGGCTGGACCGCCTCTCGCGCAGCATCTGAGAGCTCAGAGTTGCGAGAATGTCTTGTGCGAAACAGACCGGACCACCTCGCGCGCGGCATCTCGGACCCCAGAGTTGCAAGGATGTCTCAGGCGAGACGGGCCGGACCACCTCGCGCAGGGCATCTCAGAGCTCAGAAGTTCGAGGATGTCTCAGGCGAAACGGGCCGGACCACCTCTCGCGCGGCATCTCCGAAGTAAGAGTTTCGAGGATGTCTCAGGCGAAATGGGCCGGACCACCTCGCGCAAGGCATCGCAGAGCTCAGAGTTTCGAGGATGTCTCAGGCGAAACGGCCCAGACCACCTCTCGCACGGCACCTCGGGGCTCAGAGTTTCGAGGATGTCTCAAGCGAAACGGCCCGGACCACCTCTCGCGCGGCGTCCCGGAGCGCAACTTTTTGAGGATGTCTCAGGCGAAACGGCCCGGACCACCTCTCGCGCGGCGTCCCGGAGCGCAACTTTTCGAGGATGTCTCAGGCGAAACGGCCCAGACCACCTCTCGCACGGCACCTCGGGGCTCAGAGTTTCGAGGATGTCTCAAGCGAAACGGCCCGGACCACCTCTCGCGCGGCGTCCCGGAGCGCAACTTTTTGAGGATGTCTCAGGCGAAACGGCCCGGACCACCTCTCGCGCGGCGTCCCGGAGCGCAACTTTTCGAGGATGTCTCAGGCGAAACGGCCAATCCTGGCCAACTCAGAAACGAGAGTTGTGAGGATGTCTCAAGCGAAACGGCCAAAACCATAAAATTTGTGTGAGGATGTCTCTGCTCCGACTTCCCTCGGCCGGAGTTAGTTTCTACCACGACAGCACCCCGTTCAGCAAGCTGTTTGGGGAATTGCGAAGAGGAGATGGCAAGAGGAGAGAGCAGGGGGCGCGGGAGGGGGGGCGGGCAGACTCTGCGTGGGCGGGCGAAGGCAGGAAGCCTAGCGCGCCCAGTGGATCCAGCCAGAAGCATATAATACTGACACTGCTTTCTTGGAGCGTTGCTGATCTCATCTTAGCTTCGCTTACCTTACCTTAGCTTAGCTCAGCTTAGCTTCATCTTAGCTTCGCTTAGCAGAAGCTTAGCTTAACTTAGCTTTGACTTAGCTTTAACTTAGCTTTAACTTTAGCTTACCTTTAGCTTAGCTTTAGCTTTGCTTTAGCTTAGCGTTAGCTTAGCTTTACCTTAGCTTTAGCTTAGCTTTAGCTTACCTTTAATTTCAGTTTACCTTACCTTTAGCTTAGCTATAGCTTAGTTTTAGCTTAGCTACGTCGCCGCCAGCTCGTCGTCGTAGTCGCCGCCAGCTCGTCGCCGTCGTCGCCGCAGCAGCATCAGCATTAACAGCAGCAGCTGCTACAAGACGACGACGACGCCGACGACGACGACAACGACGACGACGACGACGGCGGCGGCGGCGACGGCGGCGGCGACGACGACGACGACGACGACGACGGCGGCGGCGAGCTCCACCGCTGGCGCCACGGCTCCAGCGCAGGCGCCTGGGCACGCGCGAGCTGCGGACCGGCCGGCTGGCCGCGCTCGCGGGATGGTCGCTGCGGGAGGACAAGGGAGCTGGTTGGGCCACACCGTTCTGCTCAGGAACAACGGGACGGCGGTGGCCTGCGGCAACAATGATTGCGGCCAGTGCGATGCGCCGCCGCTACCTGCAGGCCAGAGGTACGTCCAGGTCGCGGCAGGTGGGGTCCACACCGTCCTGCTCAAGAGCGAGGGAGCGGCTTTGGCGCGCGGCTTCAATGGTGACGGCCAGTGCGACTTTCCGCCGCTGCCTGCAGGCCAGAGGGACGTCCAGGTCGCAGCAGGCCACGACCATGCCGTTCTGCTCAGAAGCGACGGGACGGCGGTGGCTTGCGGCGGAAATCGTTTCGGCATGTGCGACTTGCCGCCGCTGCCTGCAGGCCAGAGATACGTCCAGGTCGCGGCAGGACCAGAACGCACCCTTCTGCTCAGGAGCGACGGGACGGCGGTAGCGCGCGGCCACAATAGTCACGGCCAGTGCGACTTGCCACCGCTGCGTGCAGGCCAGATGCATGTCCAGGTCGCTGCAGGATCGGCCCACAACGTTCTGCTCAGGACCGACGGGACGGCGGTGGCTTGCGGCGAGAATTGCCACGGCCAGTGCGACTTGCCACCGCTGCATGCAGGCCAGACGTACGTCCAGGTCGCGGCAGGATCGGAGCACACGGTCCTGCTCCGGAACGACGGGACGGCGGCGTCGTGCGGAACCCATGATGACGGCCAGTGCGATGTGCCGCCGCTGCCTGCAGGCCAGAGGTGCGTCCATGTCGCGGCAGGATCGGACCACGCCGTTCTGCTCAGGAGCGATGGGGCGGCTGTGGCGTGCGGCTGGGATGATGAAGGCCAGTGCAACTTGCCGCCGCTGATAGGAGGTCTGACATAGGTTCCGCATATGTTGCCTACGCTGCTCCCCCAGGCTTCTGTCGATGCCGGCTCGGTGCATTTCGTGACCTTCGGCGGAGGGGGCCGCTGCCAGATCGCAGTTGCGCCCGACGCTCCGCTCACCGGCGTGCGCGATTGGCTGCTGACCGAGCACCGCCTGGGCAGGCTGGGCCTCGGGCCCGGGCGGGTGGACGCCGCCCTGCCGGGGGGGGAGCTCCTGAGCGAGACCGCGGCCGAGGAGACGGTCCAGAGCGCCGTCGGCACCCCCGCGCATGCTTCGGCGTCCGGAGAGCATGCCACGAGCCGCCGCGACCGGTGCCGCTCGGCTCCTGTCGGCACGCGCGCCCCAGCCTTGAGTTGAAGTGCTCGACGGCCCTCGAGGCGCAGTGCTGAACAGCCTGCGTTGTGGCCGCGGCCACAGAAACTATTGCGGAGCGGGCCTAGAGGCGAAAATCATCATCGTAATCGCCCCCGTCGACCCCACAACACCACAGCATCCGTCGTGCGGGAATACACTACTGCTTAGCATAACAGAGCATAGCATAGCGCAGCATAGCATAGCGCAGCATACCATAAGACAGCATAACATAGCATAGCATAACATAGCAGAGCTTACCTTAGCACAGCGTAGCATAGCATACCAGAGCATAGCATAGCATATCATAGCACAGCATACCATACCGCAGCATAGCATGGCATACCATGGCAGAGCGCAACATAGCATAGCAGAGCATAACCTAGCACAACGCATCATAACATATCATAACATCGCACACCATAGCGCAACATAGCATTCATTATTGTTCCTTCTATATATACATGTACTCATATGTGTGTGTGCGCACGTATGTTCCATGCATGTTGTCCGTCTGTCGACCATCTTGAGCTCTTAGTGGGGCAGCTTGAGCCCTCATAGCGAAGCAGAGCTGTACCATCAAAGCACCTCATTAGAAAGAACTGCCCATGTAATGAATAATCGATAATGAGTTCGTTGGCCTCCCATCAGGAGCTCTTTGATGTCCTGTATGGGTGTGTGCCCTCTGTCTCTGCTCACCATCATCATCAGTATCATCATCAACATCATCATGCTCATCATCATCATCCTCATCATCATCACTTTCTCCTTCCGTAGACATTGTTTGTCAAGCCCAGAGGCCCTAACCACACAGAACGCACGCTCATGTCCCGAGGTTGGCAGAGTACGGCAGGTGGTGCTTCACAGCCCACCTTGACACCAGGTGATTCTGCACAGTCCATCCTGTCTGCTTTGCCCGACGACGCATCCGAGTTGACGGTAGCTTCCTACAGCGCGGGCATCCAATTGTCGCAAGTCGACGCGAAGAAATGGAATACAACCACAAAAAAAAACTGGCCGCGGACATCGTCGGGGCCGCCAACGAGCATGCGTTGGACATCCTTTGCATCTGCGAGCTTGGAGAGCTCGGTGTGGGCATTAGAGGGGAACTCCCAGAAGGCGACGTCAGCGACTGGATCCGCAACCTGCTCGCCGACAGTGCGATATCGCCTGTCGCTGTCTACGCCGACGGACGTTGCGCGACTCTCATCCTGTCCGATCGGGTGCAGGTCCTTCAGTACCAGATCATCAAAAACAGAATGCGCAGCCAGCCGGATCGGCGCTTCCAACATTTCCGCGCTCGCACGACCGAGCGCGCCGAGCCCATATCCATCGTCAATTGCCACGCGCCTTCCTCGAGAAAACGATCGCTGACGTTGACGGGGCGTCTGCTGTACTTCAATGCATTTCATCAGGCATGCGCTGGTGACCCGTTCATCTGGGGGGGCGACTTCAACGCGGGGCTCATGCAGCTGACCACCCTTCTCGGGTGGATTGATAATCGCTATAATATGAATTCCGGTGCTTCACAGCCTGGTTCATTGCGAACAGTGTTCTCCCATCCGTTACAAGCCAGGCACGGCGACTTCGCCTTGACATTCGGCGTCTGCAGTGCTCGGGTGAATTCCGGGATTGGGGCCTCATTCAACGGAGCGAGTGGCGCTCATGATGTCGCAATCGCCACAACGCTTCGACGCGCGAGCCGGGCGCCCGCGCCAGAACCTGAAGCCAGCTCTTCGAGCAGCGCTGCGCAACCATATCGGCAGGAGCCCGCTGGCAATGCAGCGCCGCCACTCCCCCAGCAATCCTCGGCACTCCATGGCGCAGATCGGCCGGAGTGGCCGATGCCCGCGTGCCCGGCACCGCGGCCAGAGGCTGAAGCCAGCTCTGCCAGCAGCCCTGCAAAGCCTGCTCGGCAGGAACCCGCCGCCAGCGCGCAGCCGCCGCCCCCCCAGCAATCCTCGGCACTGCATGGCGCAGATCTTCCGGAGTGGCCGATGCCCACGCGCCCGGCGCCACTGCCAGAGCCTGAAGCCAGCTCTGCGAACAGCGCTGCGCAGCCTGCTCGGCATGAGCCCGCCGGCAGCGCGGGGCCGCCGCCCGTCCAGCACTCCTCGGCACTGCATGGCGCAGAGTGGCTCAACCCGCGCTACCACCGAGTCAACGCGATCTTCGGCACTGACGACCCCAGAATGGCGCCGCTGCAAGAGGTGCTGGAACAGATCGGCAGCCAGTTCCTCCACGGGCAACTGGCCAACATCGCGGCATCGTCAACGGGATGCTACGACATGGCGACTGATCCATGCGTCGTCGACAAGCTGGAACGTTGTTTTGAAATCATCCAGGAGCAGCGCTCCAACCATCTGCAAAGGCATCCGTCACTAACCCCCGACGCCGTGTTCAGTCCCGAGCACATGCAACATATTCACCACGCGTGGATGGAGGACCACGAGAGCTGGATGAATGAACACACCCGTCACAACTGCAACTGGTGGTCTGGTGGAACGGGCAAAGGCAACCGCCAAAGGGCTCATCAGTTACGCCGTAGTGCCTTTTTCGGCGCTTCCCTTCCAGATCATCGGCAACGAGCACGTGGTGCTGGTATCCATTCAGCATCCGATATGCAGTGCTGAACAGCCTGCTCAGGCGATCCAGCGCTTCATGCGCGCTTGGGAGGAAGAGGGGTCTTCCGACGAGTACAAGAAGAGGATGCAAATCTCCGAAGCCCTGACGAAGGAGAGAAGAGCTCTGAAAAACGCTGCCCACGCATCTCGGCAAGCATTCGTGCGAGGCAAAAAGTTTCACGCAGCCATCCTCCGGGACTCCAATCAGTGGGGCGCGTTGTCGGACCAGGACAAAGCTCTCTGCCGCGACTTCATCAGCGGCAAGCTCGCCAGCGTTCGCGACGCGTGCGACGCTGCTTTCAGGTGGAACAAGGAGACGCGGGCCGCCGCGGGCAGCGCGGCCAGCAGAATCGGGCGATGAGTCCGCCACTTTCCACGATGCTGCACAGCCCGTGTCTCTTGGATGCTGCGCGACCCGTGCTGTGCAGGTGCCGTGGGCCTGTCCGTGTCTCTTTGTGCGTCTCATGGAGGCCTGTCTCTTTCCACGGTGCTGCAAAACCCGTGCCGCGCAGTCCCCGTGCGGCAGCCCGAGCCGTCGTCTGTGTAGCTGCGGTCTAGCGGGCGCATGGACTGACGCGCGGACGCCGAGGCAAATGAGCTGATAACATACACACATTCATACATACATACATACATACCTATACACCTATACACCTATACATATTCACATATATACATGCGTACATACATGCATGCATACATACATACGTACGTAAGTATGCACACACGTACATGCATTATAAGGTTTATGCACCACCTTCGTCGGCCCCTCTGGTCATGGACGTGCCCGGGAAACCAGCGTCTGATTACTGTTGTCTGTCTCTCTTGCGGCACAACGAGATATGCGTGTCACCCTTGCATTCAAGACCCTCATTGAAGGGGGCGGGGGTCTCATTGGGGCCGCCCTCTCTCCATCCCCCGCGCCTGTTCTGATAGCCCCCCCAGCCTCCAGGGCGCCGCGGGCCCCGACTCACACGGCGCCCTCTCTCGGAATACCTCAGGAGGCCCTCCGAGGAAACCCTGGCGAAAGTACCAATTTGAAGGGCGAGCTCCCTCAGCCGGGGCCAGGGCCGGGCCCGGACTCCCGGCTATGCGCATCTCGTCATCACCGCTCCGCAACCTTTGTGGCTCCGGGCTGCCGCCGCGCCAGGCCACAGGGTGCCCCTGTCCTCATCCGACAGCGACAGCGACGTTGCGAAGCCCGACTCGGCACCAAATGGCGCCGCGCAACCCACCGCAATCTTTGTTGCTCGAGCGCTACCAATGGCAGCCAGCACGGCGTCGGTGTCCCCAAACGGGAAAGACCCCGACAGCGGCGCTGCACAGCCCGCCTCGGCACCAAGTGGAGGCCCCGACAGCGATTCTGCACAGCCCGCCTCGGCACCGGGTGATACTGCACAGCCCGCCTCGTCATCGAGCGGTGCTGCGCAGCCCATTTTCTCTGCGCTGCACATCGCGACCGAGTTGACAGTGGGTTTCTACAACGCGGGAATCCAGTTGTCGAAGGCTGGTGGGGGAAATAGGAAGAACAGAGAGCGCCGTTATACATCGGACATTACCAAGGCGTTCCAAGTCCCTGCGCTGGAAATACTCTGCCTGCGCGAGCTCGGCGAAATGCCACGAAGCGACGTCCGTGCCTGGATTCAAGAACTGCTTGCTGACAGTGCGATGCCGCCTGTCCGCGTGCACGTTGGCGGACACTACGCGACGATCGTGAAGTCCAATCGAGTGGCAGTCCCTCAGTCCAGGCTCGTCAGCGACTTCGTGAAGAACCAGCCAGACCGGCGCTTCCAGCACGTCCGCGTTCGCGTTGATGACGACGACGAGCCCGTGTCCATCGTCAATTGCCATGCGCCCGCCTCGAACAAGCGAGGGTTCACGATGGAGGGGCGCAAACACACCCTCCTGGCTTGCCACAGTGCGTGTGCGGGGGATCGCTTCATCTGGGGCGGCGACTTCAACGCGGGGCTCCTCACCGCCCTTATACAGAGTATCGACGAATGCTACGCAGCCTGCCAAATATCGATTGACTTCGGTGCGAAGCAGCCTGGATCACTGCAGCTGGTCTTCTCCCACCCGATGAAGTTCAAAAGCGGCGAGATTGGTGCGTTCTTCGACATAGTCAGAGATGTTCCTGACCTCGTTGTGGCCAGGGCGCGCGTGCCTCGAGACCTCGAGAATGCGACGCGCAGCCCGCCGAGCAGCGCTGCGCAGCCTGCCACCTCCTCCAACGTGGTGCGCAGGCCCGACACGCCCAGCGTCGACGCCTTCGGCAGCGATTCATCCGCCGAAACAGCGCTGCAGGCGGTGCCCGAGATCGGCAGAGATTTCCTGTTCATAGCCTCGTCGGACGGCCGCTTCGAGGCGGCAGCTCTTCAGCACATCGCCGAGAAGCTGGAGGAGTTCTTGCGGGTCGTCGAAGAGCAGTGTGCGAATCACATGCGCCGCGCGCCTGGCCTGGACTCAGACGCGATCTTCACACCTCGCCACAAGAAGGAGATCCACAAAAAATGGATGAACGAATATAAGTCGTGGATGAAAACGGAAACGGTCCAGAAATACGAGCGGTTGTTCAACGGGACGCGCAAGCTGAAAATGCACCAGCTCCGACGAAGCGCTTTCTCCGCGTACTTGTTCCAAATCATCGGCAACAAAAATATGCTGCTCTCGGCCATCCAACATCCAATCTGCAATGTTGCACAGCCTGCACACGCAATATGGCGGTTCATGGACACGTGGACGGAGGAGAAATCGTCGACTGACAACAACAGGGGGAACGCGACGGAGAGGGAGGACATCGGCGACGACGAGGACGAGGGGCCGCACAAGCGCCGGCGCCGTGAGTGAGCGAGCGGCTCGCGCCTCGCAGCTCGCGGGTCGCGCCTCGAAGCGCGTGCTTCAAAAAAAGAAAACACCAGAAGCAAAAACAAAACAAAAAGCAACACCAAAAGCAAACACACAAAGGAAACACAAAACAAAAAGCAAGACAATGCAAAACCAAACCAAAACCAATACGAAATTGTAGATGTAGATGTAGATGTAGTTGTAGGTATAGATGTTGATGTAGACGTAGGTGTAAATGTAGGTGTAGATGTAGATGTAGATGTGAGTTTCGCTGTTAATGTTGATGTGGATGTAGATGCAGGTGTAGATGTTGATGTAGCTTTCGGTTTAGATATAGATGTTGCCTTCCTAGATCCTCCAACTCCTAGGTAGGGTCGCACAGGGATAATTTTTGTCCTACCATCCTGTGGTCGTGGGTCCTCGTTTTGAATACGCATCGCCTCGCGTCCTCCTCTCCCTCTTTCCTCCTCCGCTTCTCTCCGCCCTCCGCATGTCCATGTCGGCACACCCCTCACACGCTCCGTAGCTCTACCTAAGGCCCAGAAATCTGGACCCGCATGCCTGGTCCACACCATGTCGGCGAACCCTTCGCACGTCTCGTGGCCCCTACGAGAGCTCTACCTACGGCGCCACTGCGAGGGCCCACATGCCTGGTCCACACCATGTCGGCGCACTCCTCACACGCTTCGTGGCTCCATGGAAACCTCCACCTACGGCCGCAATGGCTGGGCCCGCATGCCTGGTCCACACCATTTTGGCCCAACCTCGCACGTTTCGTGGCCCTACAGGGAACACCCCTGAGGCCCAAGGGGCTGGGCTGGCATTCCTGGTCCAAGCTATTTCGGTACACCCCTCACACGATTCGTGATCCCACAGGGAACTCCACCTAAGGCGTCAGTGCTAGGGCCCGCATGTCTGGTCCACACCATTTCGGCACACCCCTCACACGTTCCGCGGCCCCACAGGGAGCTCTGCCTAAGGCCTCGGTGCCAAGGCCGGTCCACGCCATTTGGGAGCACCCCTCACACGTTCCGCGACCCCGTAGGGAGCTCTACCGAAGGCCCCGGCTGCTGGGCCCGCATGCCTGGTCCACGCCATTTCGGTGCTCCCCTCACACGCTTCGACCTTCTCCACACCATCTTTTCATGATTTCGGTGCACCCCTGACACGCTTCGTGGCCCCACAAGGAGCTCCACCTGAGGCCCCAGTGGAAGACCGCGCGCCGGCAGACGCTCAGATCAACCGTAACCCGCTACGGCGACCGATTTCTGCGACCCCAACAGCAACATCTCCACATCCCGCGCACGCCTTAGTCCTTTTGCTAGTCCCGTCCCTTAGCTTACGCCTGGCTTGCGGAACTCGCAGATGCATACAGTTGGGTCCGTCGCCAGGCTACTGTTTTCTGCCCCTGGACGCGGCGGGCAGGCTTCGGGGTCAGAGGGCTGCTACCCCGCCGCGGCGGCGGCCGCTGACGCGGGCGCCCCGGAGGCCCCTGCGGCCACGCCGCTGGGCCGCTGGCCACGCGAGCGGACGTAGGGGTCGTTGAACGCCTCGAGCACGTCCGGGCGCTCCTCCCGGTCGTACGTGAGGAGTCTTCTGATGAAGTCCTTCGCCTCGTTCGGCACCTTCGGGTCCTTCGGCCCAGTCGGAAACTCCACTGAGAACTGCTGGAACGCAGAATTGGCCGCGCGCCGGAGAGCCTCTTGCGACTGGCCGTGCCCAAAGGGTCTCCTGGCGATGAGCAGCTCGAAGAAGATCACACCCGTGGACCATACGTCAACCTTGTTGCTGATCTTTCCAGCCTCCCTCTGCCCGACATCCACCATGCACTCCGGCGGCAAGTACCAGTAGGTCCCAGCACCATGAGAAGTGTTGTCTATGGAAGCGCCGTTTCCCTGGTCCACCATCTTCGACAGGCCGAAATCAGTGATCCGGATCTCGCCGAAGTGGTAGAAGAGATTACCAGGTTTCAAATCGTAGTGGATGATCTTCCTCCCGCCCGTATTCATGTACTTCAGCCCGCTGAAGATCTGGATTACAATCCCGCGGGCTTCTTTCTCCGGCAAAGCACCGTTTCTCTTGATGTACTCGTCGAGGGTGTCACCTTCAACGAGTTCAAGCACAGTACCAAAAGCCTGAGTGCTAATAGGGATGATATTGAGAAACGACACGACGCGAGGGTGTTTTATAGATTTCTGTATCTCGTACTCACGGGAGGCCCTCTTGACGTAGCTCTGCCGCTGGGCGTCGGTCATGTCCCTGCTGAGCTCGTGGATCTTCACAGCGCAGAAGCAGCCAGTCTCGAGGTCGTAGGCCCGATACACCTCGCTGAAGCCGCCCTTGCCGATCATGTTGAGCAGCTGATACTGTTCCGGCGCTTGCGTTGAGCCAGGGCCCGGCAGCCGGCGGTAATTGCCGAAGGTCGACCGCTGCGCCATCTCGTGCAGCTGCTGCCTCTTGAAGAACAGGTTCCTCTCTACCGACAGCCGCTGCTCTCTCTCCTTCACCATGCCCTCCTCCCTGTTCAGGAAGCTCATGCGGCAGGTGCTGATCTCGCGGGACTCCCACAACTCGTCGGCCTCGTCGCCCTCCTCACCGCCGGCGTCGCCCCGCGCGGGGTCCCCGCCGCCGACCTCGTCCCGCTGCTCGCCTTTGGCGGGCGTGCCGCCGCCGCCCGCGGCCAGCTTCTGCTTCTTGCTGAGCCTCGTGCGCAGACTCTGGATGGCCCTCTTGTCGCTCTGGATGCGCTCCTTCACCCGCGTGATCTCCGCCTCCTCGTAGCCGCCCTCCCAGCTGTACGCCGCACCTGCGACGTGCCTGTACACGCCCAACTGCGTCTTGGTGAGGGCGAGCTGCTCCCGCTCCTCCGCGGCCTCCGCACGCGCCTGCTGTACGAGGAGATCGGCGGTGGCCCTGCGGCTATTCCGCAGCGCACGCTGGCTGGCGTTGAACCGCGCCTGCTGCACGTCGCAGCGGATCTGCGCCTGCTCCAGCTCGCCCCGCAGGCGGGCCGCCTCGGCGGCCCGGCTCTCCTCGGCGGCGGGGGCGGGCGGGACGTCGTCCTCGGGCGCCGCCGCCGCCGCCGAGTCCCTGGAGATGTCCGCCAGCGCCAGGCCGGCCGCCGGCCCGCCCTCCGAGCTGGCGTCGGCGGGGCCTCCACGCTGCGCCTGCGCGCGCCGCCTCTTGGCCCTCGGCAGGTCGGCGGCGGGCGGCGGCGCGGCGCCGTGCCTCCTCGCGCCGCCGAGCGAGTGCGCCTCCGCGGACCTCGAGCTGAGAGGCTCGGGCGCCCAGCTGCTGCCCTCCCGCAGGGACTCCTCGGGCGCCGGCTCCTCCGCCGCGGCGCCTCGCGACGCGTCGGCCGCCGCCTGCGCGGCGCCAGCCGCCGACGCGGCGGCCTCGGCGCCCCCCTCGGCCATGGAGGCGCTGTGCCGCGGGCTGCAGCGCGGGAGCGGGCGCGGGGCCCCCTGGCGCGGGTCCTGGGCCGAGGCGGCTTGGGCCAAAGGCTACGGAGCAACGCCGAAATAAGGAGCCGAATCCGCCTCCCCACCCCCTGGCCATGACAGGAATGCATTGCGTTCAAGATATGTCTGGCCCCGCTACTCCGAAAAGACGTCTTCAACATGAAGACCTGGGGGCGAAGCAGGGTCACGCGAAGTCATTCCTCAACGCTTGTTGCAGAGTCTTTTCATTCGCCGCCATCCGCCGAGCGTCCGCCAGCGGAGAGCCGCCCTGATGTCGCTTCCGCCGGCCTCCGCCAACCTTCCGCCACCTTCCGCCGAGGAAGAGATGTCAACTCCTTCGACCCTCGAAGGCGAGGCCCCTTCTGGAACGCCCCACGTGGGCCTCAGACGCCCCCAAGACTGACTCACAAGGCGGCCCCGAGACTGCCCCGTGAAAGCTCCACGACAGTGCACGAGGCCGCCTGCAGGCTCTCGAGACGGGCCCGAGACGTCGCAGGAGCGCCCCAAAGTGGCTCAGTGGCCTTAAGACGCCCCTCGGAGTGACCCTCCGCGGGGTACTGCTTTCAAGATCCAACGCAACTTCATGCAATGTAGCCGCTTTCAGGCTGTTCCCCGTTTGACAACAGTTGTATAACACCTGCGCGCGCAAGCGAAAAGAGGAACGTGCTAGTGGGGGCCCACCACAACTCCCGCTCTGTGGGCTAAATTCGCTGGCACAACGGGCCAAGGGCGTGCTAAGATCTCGGGTAACTGGTTAACAATATTCTAGTTCGCGCGCGCGGGGCCGCCCCTGGGGGTCCCTGGACGAGAAGTACCCCGGAACACCCCCGGGACACCCCAAGGACACTCGGATCAGAGATGCCAGACCGGGCAATTTTTCGACACCCCTCACGAGGATGGTGGCCTCTGAGGGGAGGGGCGCAATCGACTACCCCCCTCCTGACCCAAGAGGTCCCCAAGACTGCCCAAGAGGCCCCCGAGACGCCCAAAGAGCGCTCCAAGACGCCGATGATGATCCCAAGACGGCCCAAGAGGCCTCCAAGTGGCCTCCAAGAGGCCTCACAATAGGGCCCGAGAGGCCAAAATCATAATTTTTACGATGGTTTTGGAAGGATTTTGGCCTTGTCGCCTTTTCGGCCATCCGATGCTCCAAGACGGCCCAAGAAGCTCCCAAGAGCGCCCCAAGACGGGCCAAGAGGCTTCCAAGAGGGCCCCAAGAGGGCCCAAGAGGGCCCCGAGACGGCCCAAGAGGCGCCCAAGACGGCCCAAGACGGCCCCAAGACGGCCCCAAGAGGGGCCCAAGAGGGGGACCACGAACCGAAAACTCGAGCCTTCCGCCCCAAGAGGGCCCCAGGAAGCCCCGAGAGGCCCCCAAGAGGCCCCCAAGAGGTCCCAAGATGCCGCCAAGAGGTCCCCAAGAGGCCCCAGGAGGCCCCCAGGAGGCCCAAAAGAGGCCCCCAAAGGCCCCAGAAATTCAGAAACCCAGGCGCCCCCGAACGGCTTCTCAAAAGACCCCAAGAGGCCTCCCAAAGAAGCATCTTGACGACGACCCTGTTTGGCCCCAAGAGCAACACAAAATGCCAACGGGAGGCTTCCTCCTCCGCCCCTTCCCCTTCCCCTTCCCCCTCCTCCTCCTCCTCCTCCTCCTCCTCCTCCTCCTCCTCCTCCTACTTATCTTCATCCTCCTCCTCTCCTTCTCATCCTCTCCTCCCCCTCCCCTCCCCTTCCCCATCCTCATCTTCCTCCTCCTCGGCGGCGCCACAATGGCCCGGGGCCCACGGCGAAGCAGTAGCGATCATGCAACATGGGCCGGCGGAATGGGCGAAGCGATTGAATCCGCCCGCCGACCGGGCTGAGGGGCGTGTGGGATTTAACTACAGAGCTTTAGCCCCCCCCCTTTTCCCCCCCCCCCCAGAGGCCTCCGCCATTCCGCCGCCCAGCTGCGGCAATGCCCTTTTTCGGTTTCCAAAACGGCTCCTCGACGGCGTCCGAGACAAGCTCGATCTTGCTACCGTTCTGAAGACGCTGCCGGGGCGCCTGTGGGCTCCATTTCGGCCCCGTCGGGGCCCCTTCTTGGCCTCCAATATCCGCTCCCGGAGCCCTCTACAGCGCCTCTTTGGCTCATTCTCGCCGACACGTGGGGATGTCAAAACAAATAGCAAATACCATGGTTTTGGCCTGATTTCGGCTTCCCCGGGGCTGTCCAGGACGCTGCTTACAGTTGACTTCCGGGCTCGCGTGCGTCATTTTTCATCATTCCCTTTTGTTCGCCGTTTTTGGGCGCGCTCCGGGGTCCATTTTGGACGCTGCGGGGCCCATGTTGGGCCGCAAAACGGACCCCAAACCAGGTCAGACCCCGCCCAGTTTTTACTGCAAGACGGACGCGGTTGCGACCCAACGCGGAAGTGCTGTCGCTTGAGCCGCCCTGGGCTTCCCCCAGACCGCCTCGGGGCCTTCTTAGCCTCTTTTTGGGCCCTTTTCGGGTTCCTCTTCGGCCCTTCTTGGCGCCCAAGAACGCCCAAGGGCGGCCAAACATCGGCCCAAGAGGGCTCCAAAAGACCATTTTGAGGGCTCCAGAGGAGAGGGCGTCAATCGGGGACCCCGCCCCTCGTGTGACCGATGGCCTCCAAGGAGGCCCCAAGAGCTCCTCCTCCGAGGCTCCAAAGGGCTCCCAAGAGAGCCCCAAGAGAGCTCAAAGACCCCCAGGCTTCCCGAAAGAGCACCAAGAGGACCCCGAACCATTCAGAGGAGCCCCAAGAGGTCACCCCGACAGGCCCCGCAGAGAGCAACGTCATCAGCAGAAGCACCACCAGCAGCGGCAGCACCACCACTGCGACCAGCACCAGCAGCAGCAGCACCACCACCACCACCACCACTGACAACAGCAGCGGCACCACAAGCAGCAGCAGCACTAACACCGGCACCATCAGCACCAGCGCCAGCAGCGCCAGCAGCAGCAGCGGAAGTGGGACCAACAGCAGCAGCGGCACCAGCACTGCACCGTACCACCAGCAGGAGCGACAACAGCAACACCAGCAGCAACACCAGCCGCAGCACCACCACCACTAACAGTAGCAAGTACGACAAACCTACTGTCGAACAGCCACGAGGCATGCCTGAGCATAGTAGGCGATAGCATAGGAGGAGAGAACGCGGGACAAAAACAACAAAGCACACGACTTGGATGAATTCCTGCCTATGTTTCTCCCGTCATGGAGCCGTCTTCGCCTCGTCCGGCGAGAACTGGAATGGGCGGGCGGTGAACGCGAAGCGTCTTGAATAAACATATCAGAATGCACGGCCAACCACAGCATTGAATCGAACTGACGCTGATGCATGAACGCCTATCAAGAAACGACCTACTTACAAATTCTGGGATATCCGACCGAAGTCTCTGCGCGTTTGTGCAAAGCCCTACTCCTTTGTGCCCTGCTTGCGCTGGGCATAATTAGCGGAAATGAGTTGACGCTGGCAGGCAAGAGCACAGCCGAAGCCAGGACGCACAGAGACAGAAAGACAAATAGCACGCATGGGGGACGACGGCAGAGCACCCGACCTTTTTTCCGAGACGCGTGCACGACTGACAGCGGGTGCTGCGTGGACGCGATTATGCTACTGCCGAAAGGCTGCGGAGTTTGCTGCTTAGCAGCCTGAAGATGGATCCCGTGCTGTGGGGCCGACACCCTGTGTACAAGCGCTGGGGGAGCGAAGAGATAACAATACCGCCACTCCCAGGACCTCTCCAAGGGCGCGTTCTGACCAGGATTCAGAAGCGGATGCAGCCGCAGCGACGAGGGCACCCCACGAGGCACCGACAGGCGAAAACGAAGGAGGGGGAGGGTGGGTAGCAGGCCAGGTCGCGCGCACCCTGACAGAACATTGACACAAATGCCCGAGTTCGAACACGCACGTGCCTAAGCAGTGGCACCTTGGGCATCACCAACAACGCCGTCGGCAAACCTTCCGCAGGTCCTGGTGCAGCGTTGCGGTATCGGTACCCAGATATCCGACGATATGATCTTTCCCCCATGCGGGCCCCACCAGCCCCAACCTTTGCCTGGGGGGTGCAATTCGACCCTGGAACAATTTGTGATGGCCCTGGGGCCGAAGAGCGACCCAGGGGCCGAGACAAGGAAAAGCAAGCGGAGTCGGTTGAAAAGATCGACCCTTCGGATTTCTGGGCATTTCGGAGAATGGCCAAGCGAGACAACGGCAATTCTTCCGCCCGGTCCACATTAGCTCAAAATCGGCCCCCGGACCCCTCTCACCCGCTTGTGGAAGCGGATCCAGCCGTCGTGGCGACGACGAGACTCCAGGAAAGTCAAGAATACTGGAACAGAAAAACCTGGGAGGGCCGTCGCTGTCTCGACCGGCCCTCTGCCGATGTTGCTCCCCTTGGCCCCCCCTGCTTGTGGATATGTGTGGGCCGCTCGGATCCCAACTGCGAAGAAAGGCGAACAAATAGTGCTGCCGCCTCCCCCGGAAATCGAGGGGCCGCCTGGGTGCCCGGGTGGGTGACTTGCTTTGTACTTGACCGGCTTGAAAGTCTTCCTGCAGTCGTGCCATGAGTTTCCGCCACTGGAGAAAAAGGCACCCTCCCGACGGATAACGCACTACCCCTAGAAGAAGGAAAATACATCAACATGAAATTTCGGGGGTCCGTGAGGATTTCTTGGTGCGCTTCGCACAGGGGCGGCCCGGGAGGCACGGACAGGGTGTCCAGCGCAAATCCAAGAAATCCGCACGGACCTCCGAACATGCACTTGTGTGGATCTGACTTGTTCAAATCCCGAACGAGAACGCACTATCCAGACGGACCCCTGGGCCTCTGCCTGGGGAGGAGCTCGGGGACCGCGGATCTCTTGGCGCGCCCGAGCACGCAGCCTACCCAGGCCTCCATGCGAATTGGCTTGCTTTTCCAGCCCGCGGGGGCGTGCACGGCTTCGCTCTCAAATCTCTACCGCACCCCTACAGTAGATACATACGATCAGAAACCTTGCTGCAAGAAAATCTGGGGCTACATGCGCCGTCCATGCTTAAGCTTCCCAAGGTGCCCCTCGGCGACCCTCGGGGCCCCTGGGTGATCAGAAATTCCCTTGCAGTATCGATCGGAAAACTAATTCGTTTAGCTGATGTGCCCACTACAATCCCCCGTCACTGGGACAGATCAGCGTGCCACCCGCCCCCAAGTGCACGGCCCTCGCTGCGAACGTAGGCGGGGGCGTCATCGGGATTCGCTAGTTGATGGCATCTGCCCCCGTCGGCCATCCACTCGTGTACGCCCGTGACGATGAACCCAACAACGAGAACAGCCAGGATACGATCGGAGATTGGGGGTGAGACCGAAGCGAAACGGAATAGTCCAACTGGGAAACCGGAGTCGGTTTCGATTTGTCTGGCGCGTGCGAGGCGAACCAGCGCGAGCTCTTGCACTCGCTATGCCCAGGTCACGCAAAAACGAGCCGAGCCGTGTTCCCGCCCGCCTGGGCAAGGCCCGGAATTGTCCCGCGTTTGTCCCGGTGGCTGCCCTGCTGGTTGTCCCGATGCTTGTCCTGCTGCTGGTTGTCCTGCTGCTGGTTGTCCTGATGGTTGTCCTGATGGCTGTCCCGATGGTTGTCCCAATGGTTGTCCCGATGGCTGTCCCGATGGCTGCCCTGTGGTTGTTCTGTGGTTGTCCCGTGGTTGGCCCGTCGTTGTCCTGATGGTTGTCCCGATGGCAACCTCGATTGTTGTCCTGATGGGTGTCCCGATGATTGCTCCGATGGTTGTCCCGTGATTGTCCTGATGGATGTCCCCATTGTTGTCTCGACTGTTGCCCCGATGGTTGTCATAACTGTTCCGTGTTTCTCCCATGGTTGTTCTGTGGTTGTCGCGTAGTTGGTCCCGATGATTGTCCCGATGGTTATCCTGTGCAGGCCTTGTCCCGATGTCAGTCTCGATTGATACCCCATGATTGTCCTGCGGGTGTTCCGACGATTGTCCCGATGCTTGTCCCGATGGTTGTCCCGATGGCCGTCCCGATTGTTGTCCCGATGGTTGTCCCGATGGTTGTCCCGATGGCTGTCCCGACGGTTGTCCCGATGGTTGTCCCGATGGTTGCCCCGATGATTGTCCCGATGGTTTTCCCGGTAGCTGTCCCGAGGCTTGTCCCGATGGCTGTCCCGATGATCGCTCCGATGGTTGTCCCGATGCTTGTCCCGATGGTTTTCCTGATGGTTCCGCCGATGGTTACTCCGACGGTTGTCCCGTAGTTGTCCCGATGGCTTCTCCAATGGTTGTCCCGATGCTTGTCCCGATGGTTGCCCCGATGGTCATTCCATGCCTGTCCCGTGGTTGTCCCCGTGGTTGCTCCGACGGCTGTTCCGATTGCTGTCCCGATGGTTGTCATGTGTTAATTCGGCGGTTGTCCCCTGTGGTTGCTCTGTGGTTGTCCCGTGGTTGCCCCGTAGTTGTCCCGTGGTTGTCGATCGGTAGATAGATAGTGAAAAAGAAAGATCGAAAGATCGTGAGATCGATAGGTACATAGTTTTGGTCCAGCGACGATTGCACACCGAAAGCTGCACCCATCCCCCAACCTCTTCGTCACTCGAATGGTGTCCCTATACTCACCCTGACAAGGGACCCTTCCAATAAGCTCTTTTGTTGCTTAACAGCTGTCCGATGCAATGCTGACTCAGAGTATCGGAGGCAGAGTGTGGCGGAGGGTGACTCGCCACAAGGCATTGTTGATACAGAGACAGGCCGGCGACGGCGGCTGCCAGGAAAAAGGCACAAAGGCTAGGCCGTGATGGATGATACACTGCTGCCACAGCCCGAAGGAGGCCCTCCTGGCTCCAAGGTGGGCCAACCAGCGAATGAGTCGTCGCATCGTCGCATTATCTGCCAAACCTTTGAACCTCAGACAGCGGCAAATTTCTTTCAATGCTGCGGTATTGATTACCGTATTGCTGGATTGGCCCCTCCTACATGTTGCCTGCAGAGGTGCATGGACGATGGTGGAACAATTACAAGTTAGTGTGTCGCATCTGCTTCTCCTGCCCCCGAAGATCCAACGGACAACCTGCTTTGAAATGTGTTCCTCAGGATCTCCAACTCCGTCACGAAACCCACCCCTGGAAACCAAATAAAAACTGCCCCAACTTGTGACAGATGCTGAGGGAGCAGCTGCGGCGGTGGCGCAGCTTGCTTCAACAATACTTCGACAATCCAGCCAATCTCAGACGAGCAACAACGCATTGATGCACCCGTCCATTTCGGGGTTATTCGTGACCTGGGCATACTTGGCCCAAACAACCTGGCGCGACCGTAATGACAACAAGAGACAATTTGCTTCAACTGCACATGTACTAAGACGACACATGTGCAGACCAACGCGTGTGGCTTCTTGCCTCATGCATAACTCACCTGCTTCGCTCAGACCTAAAGCCTACGTGCGAAAATCACAGCCAGAAGACTCTGACGTCACGGATCCGCGCGAGTGTTTTCACCTAAACTTGTTCGACGTGCCTCATCCTGCTCCTGGTCCTCCCCCTACTTCGCCTCACAACCTGCCCCGATGTGCTGTGTGGCGCTGATGCCAGGGAGATGAATCTCACACCGGCATGGGGTAGTACCATGGGAGCGCGGCAGAGAAGCGGCGCGCGATGGGGGGCACCAGAAGCAAAAAATCACCCTCTGTCTGGAATGGGGGGGGAAATGGTCCTGAGGGAAACGGGTCCAGGACCCTGGGGCTTTCCGCTGGACCAGCTTCTCATCCTGAACTGCTTCTTGAGCCCCGATGCCCGAAGGGACCCTGGGAGGACGGAAGCGCCGAAAAGCCTCAGGACCCCATTTGCCCCAGGACCCTTTTTCTGGAAGGTGGCCTGCCCGATGTGCACTGCCTCCTCCAGATCGGAGCCGGGGGGCCCATGCGGTGGCACGCCCCCCTCCCCCTCCTTCCCCCCTTCAGAGGGGGCACGGGGGGAGGAAGGGGGATCAGGGCGGGCTACGGTTCCCAGACATCCAACGGTATGAAGCAGCACATTCAGAGTGGAGGTCGGGCCTCCCTCTGGGAGGCTCTCGATGGTTCTGATGGTTGCGGTGCCCGAGGGCGGCCCCGACAAAGATGTTGGCCTTCTTGCCATTTCGGGTGTCCGACAGCCTCAGAAGGCCCGAAAAGTCGCCAAGGTGGCTCGACGACGGCCAATACGGACTCGCGCGCGGCCAGCATGGCCCTGTAATATAGCGTCCAAGACGATCCAGGGTGCCCTCCAAGGCGGCCAAGATGGCCCTCAAACGACCCGAGATGGCTGTAAGACGGTCCTTGATGGCCTCAAGAGGTCACCAAGAGGCCCCAGCAGGCTCCAAAAGAGGCCTCATCCTCCTCCTCATCCTCCAGCTCGACCTTCTTCTCCTGATTATTCCCCTCTTCCTCCCCCAGGTGCTCCCCGAAGGGTTTCCACAACGACCAGGGGAGCACATATGCAGTCCACTAGCTTGGCCAAACCCTGGCCCAACGTTTGGCCACATAGGCGTATCCAGAGGGCAGGCGGCGGCGGCGGCGGCGATTCGCAGTAATTCGGCGTCTTCGATAGACAATGGGGACGCCTGGGACCGAGGAACAAAAGCTGCATACACATAAACTGTCGGAGCTCCGCGCGGATTTCTTGGGTCGGCGCTGCCCTCCCCCCCTCCATGGCGCGCGGAGCGGGCCAGGTGCAGCGCCGGAGGCGCCGCCAGGGGGGACCCAGCGCCGACCCAAGAGATCCGCGCGGAGCTCCGAACACCTCTGCGTGAGCAGTGTGCGGTTCTTCGACGGGAGCCGGCGGGCCCGGGGGATGCATACCCGGCGCCGCGGCCCTTGGCTGCCCGGAGCCCCCTGCGGCTGCATGGCCCGCGGCTCCGCGGCTTCTGGGCAGGGAGGGGTGGGCGGTGCCACGGCGCCCGCGAGGCGCCCGAAAGACCAGGCGAGGCCCTTCTGGGGCCAGCCTCCGCCCTGCTGGCGCAGCGCGTCCCACGCGGCGCTGCCCCACACCTCCGCCGCCACGGTCTCTTCGGTGCCCGCGGCTCTCCCGCGACCTCGTCCCCCTTGTGACAGGCCCTTGCGGGCCCAGGCCAGGAAGGCTCGAGGGCCGGGGCCGAGGGCCCGATCCTGGAAGACACTGCCCCCGGGAGCACAGAGCACTCATTACCAATTCCGGTCAATTCTGTTTCTGGTCATTTCCAATCCCGGCCGCGAATTACAGATGAAAGGTGCCGACACACACGCTCACACACACGCACACACGCACACACGCACACACGCACACGCACACGCACACGCACACACACACACACACACACGCACAGACACACACACACACACACACGCACACACACACACACACACACGCACACACGCACGCACACACACACACACACACACGCACACACACACACACACGCACACACGCACACACACACACACACACGCACACACACGCACACACACACACACACACGCACACACACACACACACACACGCACAGGCGAGCGCATTCCACGCTTCTAATGTCGGTCATCTCCACCTCAGGCCACGAATGAGCAGCGAGAGGTGCCGACTGCGATGGGGCTCGGCGGCGCTGTGCCCACGCAGGAGACATGAGCGCCCTGCAGGGCCGAGAGCTCCCGGGGGGCCCCGCGCCGCGAGGGCGCCCCCGGCGTCGGAGCAACGGGGCCCCCGCCCTGCCCACCGCGGGCCTTGCCCGTCTGCGTCACCAGGCCCAGCTCGGACACGTTGACCTGCCAGCGTGCACGGGTCTCTGGCGCTGTCTCGGCGGGGGCACTGGATTAAGGGATCCAGGGTCTGGGATTGACCATGGATATCACCGCCGTCATCAGATAAGGAACCCTCCAGGGTCTGAAGCCCCCGGGGCACATTCCTTAACGAGCGCCCCCTCCGTATCTCGGCAGGGGCACAGGAAGCGTCGCCGCAAACCGGTCAAAGATCCAAGCAGGCACGACTCCCGGGCCTGGGCGGCAAGGGCACGTAGCGCGTGGGCTCCAAGCAGCACACCGTTCCCAGACCTCCCCAGGACGAGTTACACATTCAAGCTGCGGGCCCCAGACGTCTCGACCCCTTTCCTGTGGGCCACTTGTCGTCGCAGATCCAACGTCTAACGGTCCCAGGGCCCGAGAAGGCCTCCAGAAACCGAAATCGAGGAGAAACGCTTGAACTGAAAAGACGCGCATTCGGAGATCTGGACACGGAGTGGGCCAGGTCTGACGGCACTCGCTCCAGGGCTCCAGGGTGCTGATTGGGGCTAGTTAGCTGTGGGCAACAGACTCGGACACGTGGCCAAGGCAAGTTGCTTGCTGGAATTGATTGTGGTCCATGCCATGAGCCCAAGACCGCGAGGGGTCCTTCCCGACCAACTGGGAGGCGACTTCCCCCAGGAAAATAAACTTACATATGCTGCGAAAGCTTGCTCCGCGATGCCCTCTCCTTCGATCGGGGGCGATACAAGGTCAGGTGAGTTGACGATGGCACGGACCTCTCGACCCGAAATTCATCCTGGATATTGGCCACACGAGAAGCTGCTGGACAAAAACTGCTGGCGTTGAGAAGAGCACGAAGGTCGAAGGTCTAGAAAGGCCCCAGATAATCGAACACCTCAATTTCGGAGGCCGAGCCTCCATTCTGAGCACGCTTCCAGAACAGATCAAACCAGAACCACGCGCGCGCTTCGCGCGCGCTTAGGGAGTCACAGACCCAGGAATCCTCCTCCTCCTCCTCCTCCTCCTCCTCCTCCTCCTCGTCTTCCTCCTCATCCTCGTCCTTTCCCGAGCGATACAATAACAACTTGCGTGGAACCCCTCTCGGGCCCATCTTGGGGCTCTCTTGGGCCGCCTTTGGAGCCTCTTGGGGCGTCCTGGGTCTCTCGTGGGGGCTTCTTGGGGCTCTCTTGGCGCCTCCTGGAGCCCCTTGGGGCCGAAAGCTCGGAATTCTACAGTGGCTTTCTCCCTCTGGGACCCCTCTCGGGCACGCCTTGGGGCTCTCTTAGGCCATTTTGGAGTCCAATTTTGCCGTCCTGGGCGCCTCGTGAACCGTCTTGAAACTCTCTTGGGGGCCACCTAGGCCGTCTTGGGAGCCTCTTCGGACGTGTTGGACGCGGTGAAAAGCCAACAAGCGACCATGCGAAAAGTATACGCTTTCCCATAGGAATGGGACCATTCTTGCTTCTTGGACCTCTCTTGGGGTGCCTCTCGGAACGTCTTGGGCTGATTTTGGAAGCCTTTTGGCGCCCTGGGCCGGAAGCTCGGAATTCGAGAGTGGCTTTCTCCTTCTGGGACCCCTCTCGAAGTCGTCTTGGGGTTCTCTTGGGCCGTCTTGGGGCCGTCCTGAGCCACTCGTGCGCAGCCTTGGAGCGCTCCCGGAGGCCTCCTAGGCCGTCTTGGAGGCCTCTTGGGCCGTCTTGGACGCGGTGAAAGCCCAAGATGCGAACATGCGAAAAATATACGTTTTCCCATAGGAATGGCACGATTTTTGTTTCTTGGACCTCTCTTGGGGTGCCTCTCGGAACGTCTTGGGGTGCTTTTGGGAGCCTTTTGGCGCCTCTTGGCGGCATTTTGGCGCCTCCTGGAGCCTCTTGGGCCGGAAGCTCGGAATTCGAGGTTGGCTTTCTCCGTCTGGGACCCCTCTCGAACTCGTCTTGGGGCTCTCTTGGGCCGTCTTGGGGCCGTCCTGGGCCACTCGTGCGCAGCCTTGGAGCGCTCCCGGAGGCCTCTAGGCCGTCTTGGGGCCTCTTGGGCCGTCTTGGACGCGGTGAAAGCCCAAGATGCGAACATACGAAAAATATACGTTTTCCCATAGGAATGGCACGATTTTTGCTTCTTGGGCCTCTCTTGGGCTGCCTCTCGGAGCGTCTTGGAGGCTTCTGGGACCTTCTTGGTGTCATGACAGGCGTCTTGGAAGGCATCTGGAGCCATCGGAGCGCGTTCCGAAGCCGCCTGCGAACGATCTTGGACGGCGTCCGGCGGTCCGACGAGCCTCTGGGCCCCCCGGGGCCCACATTTGCGGTCGGGGTCCCGGCCCCGGGCCCCCGGACCCGGTGCGCCGTTATATGTATACGAGTCTTCAGAACGGCATCATGGAGGTATTCGATCTTTTGGGGCAAGGGACTTGTCGGGGCTGATGGTCAGAACCATTGTTTCCGTCCCCGCCTCCTCTGGGCCAGGCCAGGTCACCTTAGCGCCACCAGCCGACCGCCCCAGGTGGAGATAGATGCCGCGAAACCCGACAGCCAGGGGGGTGGGTCGGACAGCGGGGCCAGGGCGTCCCCTGTGGGGGTGAGGGAGAAGTCCAACGATGCTGGGATGGTGACCGCGGGAATCGGCTGCGCGCCGGGGCAGCAGGTCAGTCAGGGCCAAGTCGCAGCCAGCGAAAGTCGGCGGCGCTCCAGTACTGGGAGCTGCAGCGACGGCCGACGGAACCGGCGGTGCGCCAAGGTAGGGTCGAGTTTGAGCGGAGGAGGCGAGAGAGCACACGACCCTTCCGAGGGCCACGTTGCCCGGAATGCGGAGGACATGGGACGCGAAACGCAGGAAACAAATGCACCCGTGATTTGGGAAGACCAACCTGTTATCTGATAAAACCCGGCGCTGTAGGGGGCCTGTCGGGGGCGGTTCGGGCCAGCGGGGGCAAACGGGAACACTTGGACGACGAAGGAAAAGGGGTATGCGGTATCGCGCTGGATGGTTCTGCGACCTGACGCGGCGGCTTCTGCGGGCCGCCAGGGCAGCACACCGCTTCGGCAAGAAAAGAAGGCGCTTGCGAGCGACCTTACGCGGGCGGCTGACGCACGAACGTCCGCGCGGTCGACCCAAGCATCTTACGCCGCTTGCCCGGGGCCAGACACCCATTGCCGATCGGCCCTTCCGACGGCCTCTGGCAACCCCTCCAGCAAACTGCTCCTGCTGCTGCTCATGCCTCGCCAGCTTGCCACAACCTGCTCCCCGTGATGTTCCACCGGATGAGCATCATCAAACTGGCCTCCGCTCCTCCTTTGCCACTTTTTTAAGACATCAACGCCATGCCTCAGTGCCAAGCCACGGCACTGCCATGCGAGACGCATTGGCAGTCCCGCGAAAGCAGCTGTGCAATTGCTCCTTCCCCCGAAGCTCCGAAGCCCCGTAAGTGGCGCGGCAGCAGGGGTGCCTGTCACACGCGCCACACGTGCTGCACACGACGAGCCGAACGTGCGCGCGAGCCAGAGGGCCAACAAGGCGAGGAACGGGTCTGGCAGGGAACCGAGGTGAGACATGCCCCAGAGACCCGAACCAGGGTGGCCCCTCACTGGCACACTGGACCCATGGGGATCCAGCTACGCCAGGACGGCGGCCCAGGGGCCAGAGAGAGGCCCACGCTGGAAGCCGCGCACAGTGAGCGGCCTCCCTGAAACAGAAAGAAGTCCAACGGTGTTCGTCGGACACAGCGGCGGGCAATCGGCACAGCCCAGCCGCGGGTGACCCGAAGGAGCGGGAAACAGATGCCAAAGGGCGAGCCCGCCCGATGGCCTAAGGGAAAAAAGGCCCAGCCTGCGACGCGCCCTTCCAGCCACAAGCGTGGCCAAGGGCCAGCGCGGCCAGACGGAACAAGTCTATCTTGCCACGCGCATGACCGAAGGCCAGCGCGGCCAGTCGGACCAGACAGCAGGCTGGGCAAAACTGCCCATGAATAGACCCTACAAGCAGGTCGGGACACGAGATGAGGGGAACTAGAACAATGATGTCCTGCCTGGCACCGCCAAGGCAGGGCTGCTCATGGCGCAGCAGTAATCGGAGTCATCCTCAGAAGGACTCCGAGATGGAGGGACAAGTGAGCCCTCGTCGCCCTCTACCCTTCGGGATGCAACGACCTGTCGGAGCACATGCCTGAGGTCCGCGACACGATCCGCAGACGGCATGGCCTGCGAAGCGACGGTGGGGGCACCTCCCACCAATACACTGCCTCGCCCGCCCTGTACAACCGCAATGCCTGTGGGGTCCCGGTCAGCCGTCTCGCCTGACTCTGCCTCGGACCGTCCGACCACCACCTGAGCCAGCTGGCCGCCCACGTGCCGCGACCTGCAGCGGCGGACGACAGAGCGACGACACCCTCAGAGGGCAGCCTAGCTGGCTCGGTGCTCTGGGGGAACAAGGAATTAGCCTCTTAAGCGTCGGGGACAGCCCTGCTAGAACGGGCCTGGCCTTGAAACGCGCGAATGGCATCTTCCAGGACTGGGGCCTCCGCAGTGGCCTTCGAAGGCAGAAAGGAGGCTCGCTGCGTCAAGGAGACGTTCACCAAGAAAATGGTCTCGACAGAAACACCTCGTTTGTCGGGATGCTTGCCCGACGCTATCGAAATGGTGGGAGGTTTGCAGAGGGCCCCTAACCCTTTGACCTGGGCACCCGAACTGTAGAAGCGACAAAGAGCTCAAGTCAAACAACAAATTGTCCGAGCAACCAAGAGGCGTCCAGAAAACATCAATCCCCCTCCTTCCTCGGTCCCTCCCCCTCCCCGTCCCCGTCCATCTCCCCGTCTACTGCACCCCTCCTCCTCCTCCTCCTCCTCCTCCTCCTCCTCCTCGTCCTTCTCCTCCTTCGCCGCCTCCTCCTCATCTTCCTCCTCCCCCTCCACTTCCTCCTACCCCTCCACTTCCTCCTCCTCCTCCTCCTTCCCATCCTCCACTTCCTCCTCCTCCTCCTCCTCCTCCTTCCCATCCTCCACTTCCTCCTCCTCTTCTCCTCCTCCTCCTTCTCCTCCCATCCTCCAGGGTCAGCTCAGAACGGCCTACCAACGAGCCAGCGCTGGGAGGCCCTGGCCTCTGCTTCCCGCTCCCTCCCCCCGCCTCTCCCTTCACCAACGCCACGGCCCTGCTGCCCTGGCTGGCCAACCAGCGGCCGCGTCGCTCTGCGGCCGAGCGGCGGGCGCAACAGAGCATGGAGCAAGGCCGTGCCGCCCCAGCGCTGCTCCGGTGCATCGTAGAGTTGAGCCGCCATCGGCGGGGCCAGCCCACGCAGCTGGGGGCAGCACTGGTTGCGGCTCTCCGCGCCGCTCCTGCAGCCGATGCTGGCATCTGGACGGCAGCCAGGCGCCCGAGTGCCGAGGCTGCTGATGGAGGCGCCCGAGGTCATAGGGGTCAGCTGGTCTCCCAGATGTCCGAGGCGGCAGATGCTGCCTCCGCCCAGGCCTCCGACCCCCCATCAGCGGTCGTGGAGCAGGTCGAGCAGGTCGACGACCTCCCTTGCGCTGGGGCGAGCGGCTCGCTGACGAGCCCCCTAGACGTAGAGGCGCCCCGTCCGCACGATACCAAACCAGCCGTGACGACGCCAGCTCTGCGGGTGCGAGCGAGGCATGAGCGGCGCTGCGAGCGGGGTCAAGAGGCTGCACCGCAAGCAGAAGGATGCAATGCACCGTGGGTTTGTTTTGAACCTCCGCTGTACACTGCACCTATCCGCTCCGCCCCCGGTCCCATCGTCGACGATACTTCACTCGATGCTTGAGACTCGATCCAGACCAAAAACACAACCAAGCGACGACGATGCCGTCCTCGAGGCGGCCCTCGCAATGGCTGCGGCGGCGGCTGCTGCTCCCGCCCATCCGCCCTTCGCCGCCTACACCGGGGGCATCGCCGACAGTGTCAGGACGACCCTCGAGCAGGCGCATGAGATGGTGGTCCCCGAGCAAGAAAGAGCTCCGCGCGGCAGGCCGCAGCCGATCTCCTCGGGCAGGATCCGCACGGCGGCGGAGAACCCCGGTGCAGCCCGTGGAGCTCCAGATGCGCTCGTGCAGCACTTCCAGCCATGAGCTCGGAGCTCGGAGTGCCAAGACGACGGTCTGCGGGTACCCAGGTCGCTCGCGGTGTTTGCGGATGGGGTCCTCTGCTGGTCCTGGGCCCTGCGCGCTCGGGTGCTCCAAGGAGCGACGGGGCGCCGCGCCTGCACGTCTTCTTCTCCCTGGCGGTGTTCCTGACGCAGGACCTGGGCCTGCGGCCACCAGCGTGGGTACGCCTCTTCGGAGGGTCAGTACCGCTGAGAGTTCCTTGAGGAGCCGCGTGAACACGCCTCTTCGGAGGGTCAAAGCCCCACATCCTCACCCTCCGGAGACAGCTTCGAAGGGAGCAGCTGGTAGCGTGGGGCGTCCTTGAATGGTCAGGTCTCCTCTCTGTAGGAGATTTCTACATGTATTTCAGTCCTTGGTGGGATGGTATCAGTACCTCTCCATCAGGCTGCTCGCAATCTTCCTCTTGGAAGGAATCGAAACTGCCTTTACTCAAGCCGCGTGCGAGCTCCTAGGGGAGCCACTGGGGCGTACTCGGCGTCTTCGGCGACCTCCTGCACCACAGAGCACGATCCTTCAGATCTGTGCCGCGTCCTCCCCACCCTTGGGATAGCGCTCCTCATGGGGAGAAGCTGTCCGCCGCGGTGTTCGCCTTCGGCTTGCTCCTCCTCGCCAGCTTCTTAACGGTCGTGCGCCACGTGCGCGCCGCTGACCCCACATCAGGCAAGGGCAGGTGATTCGCGATCCTCGTCGTCTTCTTCTTCATCAGCATTATCCTGCTCCTCCTGTTCCTTCTCCACCTCCCACCTCCCACCTCCTTCTCATCCTCCTCCTTCGCCCGTAACACCTCTTAAGTGGCCTCCAAAGGCGCACGACCGAGCCCCCATCGTGCCCGAGGGCGACCCAGGGGCCTCGATGATGGTCCCTTTGGTGATGACGCCCAGCCCAGTGTACAGCTGCGACTGCGGGTTCTTCCTCCGCCGACGCCGGAAGACGAGGAGGAAGAGGAACATGGGTTTCTTCTTCGCCTTCTTTTCCTTCTTCTTCTTCTTCTTCTTATTCTTCGGGCGAAGGCCATCGCGCGGTCAGGCGGCCCCCGCCCCCCCCTCCCCCCGTGGTCTGACCCTGCTCCGAAAAATCCTGGCGGCGTCACGGCGTGAGCTTCGGAGGCATCTTGAGATCAGATGCTTCTGCGTGGCCTCCGGGGGCTTCAAGAGGTCCCCGGGGGACCCCATTGGGGCCTCACGGGGTTGAGCAGGGGGGCGCGCAGGCACTTCTGAACTTCTGTGGGGAACGATGGATTGCGGAGGTGCGCTTCGGGACGGCGACCCCATAATCTCTCGTATGTGAGCACTTGCAGCACTACTCTGCGTAATAATGCTCCCTCGCTGCAGTACTTCCTATACACTGCCGTGACGAAGGTTCATGCGGTCTGGTATGATGTTGGAATCCCTGGTCCCTCTGAAGATTCCTTACACGAACAGATGGTCCCTGCGCTCCCGCGGAGTTGTTCGGGCCCCCCTTATTCAAGAACTCTGTTATCTCAAAGCAGGATCGGAAATTACTCCGCACAAAATGTCTATATAGTTCTTATACATGTGTATATATGTTGATCATACAATGGGCGGAATGCATGCCCGCGCGGGAACATTTCTGCTCTCAGATCATCTTGCAATCAGGCCACATTCAAACAACAACAACAACAACAACAACAACAACAACAACAACAACAACAACAACAACAACAACAACAACAACAACAATTACTAGCACGTGGGAACACTCCGTTATCACCAGTGCCAAGGTTTTCATACGACGCCCGCCAATACCCCCACTTTGTGGGGGGGCCGGTTCAAGCTCTACCACATTTCCAAACGACTCTTCGCCACCACCCACACCCAGCTTCCCGCCCTATGACGTTCGGACACTTCACTTCGTGGCCTGCGGACGACCGTGGCTACTACACTGGCGCATGGGTACAGTGACTTGTTGTGGTAACATTTTCTGGACGCTAGCTTAGTATACGACTTTTCCCCCTGTTCCAACACTGGACACCTGTACTGGTTTTTGGTGGTAACGTGTTCCTGACGCTAGAATAGGAAACCACGGTAAACCAGTACGACGCCGGTACTGTCTGTAGGTCCTACAATGATATGGACTGCTTTGGCTGGTGAGGCGCTAGCGTCTGATACGACGTTTTTCCGTTTCTGTACCACACAAGCGAAGACACTTATTTTGAGTGGTACCACGTGGGTGGCGCCAGCATACCACAAAACTTGTTTCCGTTGTTGTGAGACGATACATGCTCATTCTTGTTCTGTGGTTGTCGTTCCGGCCTCAATGTGCAATACTGGCTCATTCGTCTGGTCTACGTGAAAAAGTTGCTCGCAAAAGCCCGTTTGACAGAAATGTTTAAAAAGTGTTGGGTTTCCTACAAATCCGCAAGAGCGCGCGGGATGAAATTTTGACATTTTTTTTTTTTTTTGAAAAACCATTGGTTTTTTGATGTTTTTTATGTTAAAATCGCTACGAACACTAAGGTTTTGGAAGGATTTCGTCTTGCGCGCGAGAATGTCCACTTTACCTTATTTTTTGCAAGGGATTCTTGAAGTTTGGTTATGTTAGAACAAGAAATGTCCACTTTGCCTTATTTTTTGCAAGGGAAAACCGCCCGTAACAAAACAACCGGATCCGGACCAACCCGTTTTGCCGGAGACTTCCTCACGAAAATGATGAAAACATGGCTGCGGCCTAGGCGCGGCGAGGGGGCCGTGCACCAGGGGCCCCAACAATAATTATTCTTTAGAAGTAATAATGTTCAACAACGCAAGGACACTCTCTCAGGCCACCCCGGCGGGGCCCGTGGGTGTGTCCTCGCCCCCGGGGCGAGCGCACTGCCCCAGGCCACACGTTGCAGTTGTTGCCCGGGGGGGGGGGGGAGCAACGCGCAACACCTCTGTCATACGCTAACGAAAATCTATGTGTTTCCGAATCTCCGTTGGCTCCCGTACTGTTCCCCACGCACTCCTGTGTCCGAAAACCGACCACGCGCCAGCGAGGCCAGCTCCTCCTCCTCATAGGACTCCTATGGAATCGCGCAGGACCCTGTAAGGATCCTATGGGATCCCTATAGGATTCCTATGGAATCGTGCCGGACCCTGTAAGGATCCTATAGGATCCCTATAGGGTTCCGATGGAATCGTGCAGGACCGTGTAAGGGTCCTATAGGATCCCTTCAGGGTTCCTATGGAATCGTGCAGGACCCTGTAAGGATCCTATGGGATCCCTCTAGGGTTCCTATAGAATCGTGCAGGGCCCTGTAAGGATCCTATAGGATCCCTATAGGGTTCCGATGGAATCGTGCAGGACCCTGTAAGGATCCTACAGGATCCCTCTACGGTTCCTATGGAATCGTGCAGGACCCTGTAAGGATCCTATAGGATCCCTCTAGGGTTCCTATGGAATCGTGCAAGACCCTGTAAGGATCCTATGGGATCCCTCTAGGGTTCCTATGGAATCGCGCAAGACCCTGTAAGGATCTTAGAGGTTCCTCCTCTATAGGACTCCTATGGAATCGTGCAGGACCCTGTAAGGTTCCTATAGGACCCCTTCTAGGGGTCCTATGGAACCGTGCAGGACCCTGTAAGGATCCTATGGGATCCCTATAGGATTCCTATGGAGCCGTGCAGGACCCTGTAAGGATCCTATAAGATCCCTATTGGGTTCCTATGGAATCGTGCAGGCCCCTGTAAGGATCCTATAAGATCCCTAGAGGGTCCCGATGGAATCCTGCAGGGCCCTGTGAGGATCCTATCGGACCCTTATGAAGGTTCCGATGGAATCCTGTAGGACCCTGTAAGGATCCGATGGGATCCCTATAAGGTTCCTATAGAATCGTGCAGGACCCTGCAAGGATCCTATAGGATCCCTCCAGGGTTCCTATGGAATTGTGCAGGACCCTGTAAGGATCCGAGAGGACCCCATATAGGCTTCCCATAGAATCGTGCAGGACCCTGTAAGGATCCTATAGGATCCCTATAAAAGTTCCAATGGGAACATGTTGGGCCCTGTCAGGATCCTAGAGGATCCCTCTAGGGTTCCGATGGAATCGTGCAGGACCCTGTAAGGATCCTATAGGATCCCTCTAGGGTTCCTACGGAAACGTGCAGGACTCTGTAAGGATCCTATGGGATCCCTCTGAGGTTCCGATGGAATCGTGCAAGACCCTGTAAGGATCCTATAGGTTCCTCCTTATAGTACTCCTATGGAATCATGCAGGACCTGTAAGGATCCTATAGGTTCCTATGGGATTCCTAGGGAATCGTGCAGGACCCTGCGCGGACCCTATGGGATCCCTATAGGATTCCGATGGAACCGTGCAGGACCCTGTAAGGATCCTATAAGATCCCTATTGGGTTCCTATGGAATCGTGCAGGACCCTGTAAGGATCCTATAGGATCCCTATAGAGTTCCGATGGAATCCTGCGGGGCCCTGTGAGGATCCTATCGGATCCCTATAGGGTTCCGATGGAATCCTGTAGGGCCCTGTGAGGATCCTATAAGACCCCTATAGGATTCTTATAAAATCGCGCAGGACCCTGTGCGGATCCTATGGGATCCCTATAGGGTTCCTATGGGATCGTGTAGGACCCTGTTAAGGATCCTATAGGATCCCTATAGGGTTCCTATGGCATCGTGCAGGGCCCTGTAAGGATCCTGTAAGATCCCTCTAGGGTTCCTATGGAAACCTGTTGGACCCTGTAAGGATCCTATAGGATCCCTCCAGGGTTCCATTGGAATCGTGCAGGGCCCTGTAAGGATCCTATAGGATCCCTCTAGGGTTCCGATGGAGTCGTGCAGGACCCTGTAAGGATCCTATAGGATCCCTATAGGATCCCGATGGAACCGTGCAGGACTCTGTAAGGATCCTATGGGTTCCCTATAGGGTGTTCCTATGGCATCGTGCAGGACCCTGTAAGGATCCGATCGGTTCCTCCTCATCGGACTCCTATGGAATCGTGCAGGACCCTGTAAGGATCCTACAAGTTCCTCCTTATAGGACTCCGATGGAGTCGTGCAGGACCCTGTAAGGATCCTATATGATCCCTCTAGGATTCCGACGGAACCGTGCAGGACCCTGTAAGGATCCTATAGGCTCCCTCTACGGTTCCGATGGAATCGTGCAGGACCGTGCAGAGGGGTGTGCCAAAATGATCCTCGAGAGGGGTGTGCCATAATGAAGCCTCTGAGGAGCTCTCTGTGGAGCCAGGGCCACGATCCTCGAGAGGGGTGTGCCGAAATAAAGCCTCGGTGGAGCTCCCTGTGGGTCCAGGGCCACGATCCGTGAAAGGGGCGCGCCGAAATCAAACTTCGGTGGAGCTCCCTTGTGGGCCAGGGCCACGATCCTCGAGAGGGGTGTGCCGAAATGGAGCCTCGGTGGAGCCCCCTGTGGGGCCAGGGCCACGATCCGTGAGAGGGGTGCGCCGAAACCAAGCTTCGGTGGAGCTCACTGAGCCACGATCCTCGAGAGGGGTGTGCCCAAATCAAACCTCGGTGGAGCTCCCTGTGGGGCCAGGGCCACGATCCGTGAGAGGGGTGCGCCCTTTGGGGCCTGTATGGGGCTCCGCAGCAGTCCCGAAAGGACCTGCCGAGCAACGCCGCCGGGCCCTGCAGACCCCCGCAGCGGCCTGGCGAGGCCTCGTGGCGTTGCTCGGACCAGGGGCCCTGCAGGGCCCGTGCGTGGCCCCGTTGTGTTGCTCGGGGGGGGGGGGGTCGAGCAACGGGCCTCCAGTAGTGTCCTCGCGAACAACAACAACAACAACAACAACAACAACAACAACAACAACAACAACAACAACAACAACAACAACAACAATCACTTTACCCGAACGCTCAGTGTTCTCACCAGTGCCAGGGTTTTCATGCGACGCCAGCCAATACCCCCACTTTGTGGGGGGGCAGTGCAAGCTCTACCAAATATCCACACGACTCTTCGCCACCACCCACACCCAGCTTCCCGCCCTATGACGTTCGGACACTTCACTTCGTGGCCTGCGGACGACCGTGGCTACTACACTGGCGTGGAGTACACACCCACAGAAGTTGTTAAGCCTACGTTCGTACACCCACAGAAGTTGTTAAGCCTTGTTAACCCACAGAAGTTGTTAAGCCTTCCACAGAACATCTGTTGCATATGATGCATATGGTACATGATACACATGATACACATGATACGTACTCACAAGATAGTTGATCACATCTTTAGGGCAAATTCCTGAGGGATGTGGGAATACACAAGAGAGAGAGGATATGGTTGTCCCGATGGTTGTCTCGATGGTTGCGCGCGCGGGTGGAAATTTTGAAAAGTCGTGCAGGTGTTTTTCGAGGACCTACGGTGCGATTCGTGTGATTTTATGATGCGCGGTGCTAAAATTCTTAAGAACCCAATGGTTTTTGGAGATTTCGGCGTGCGCGCGCGAAGAAAAAACGAATGTGTCCCGCATGGTATTATTTGACAGGGATGATGGCCCTGGCAGGTGCGCAACCGTTGTCGCAGAAGTTCGAAAAAGTTGCTCGCAAAAGCCCGTTTGACAGAAATGTTTAAAAAGTGTTGGGTTTCCTACGAATCCGCAAGAGCGCGCGGGATGAGATTTTGACATTTTTTTGTTGAAAAACCATTGGTTTTTTGATGTTTTTATGTTAAAATCGCTCCGAACACTAAGCTTTTGGAAGGATTTCGTCTTGCGCGCGCGAATGTCCACTTTACCTTATTTTTTGCAAGGGATTCTTGAAATTTGATTATATTAGAACAAGAAATGTCATTTTATAGTGTTTTTTGCAAGGGAAAACGGATTACAACAAAACAACCGGATCTGGACCCCATCCACTTTTCTGAAGCTTTCGCGAAAAAATGATGAAAATGTAGCTGCGGCCTAGGCGCGGCGGGGGGGCCGTGCACCAGGGGTCCCAACAATAATTATTCTTTAGAATTAATAATGTTCAACAACAACAACAACAACAACAACAACAACAACAACAACAATTACTAGCACGTGGGGACACTCCGTTCTCACCAGTGCCAGGGTTTTCATAGGAGGCGGGCAATACCCCCACTTTGTGGGGGGGCCGGTTCAAGCTCTACCAAATTTCCAAACGACTCTTCGCCACCACCCACACCCAGCTTCCCGCCCTATGACGTTCGGACACTTCACTTCGTGGCATGCGGACGACCGTGGCTACTATTCAGGGCCCCGCGGCCGACGACGACGGCGTGCGCGCGCGAAGAAAAAACGAATGTGTCCCGCATGGTATTATTTGACAGGGATGATGGCCCTGGCAGGTGCGCAACCGTTGTCGCAGAAGTTCGAAAAAGTTGCTCGCAAAAGCCCGTTTGACAGAAATGTTTAAAAAGTGTTGGGTTTCCTACGAATCCGCAAGAGCGCGCGGGATGAGATTTTGACATTTTTTGTTGAAAAACCATTGGTTTTTTGATGTTTTTATGTTAAAATCGCTACGAACACTAAGGTTTTGGAAGGATTTCGTCTTGCGCGCGCGAATGTCCACTTTACCTATTTTTTTGCAAGGGATTCTTGAAATTTGATTATATTAGAACAAGAAATGTCATTTTCTATTGTTTTTTGCAAGGGAAAGCGGATTACAACAAAACAACCGGATCCTGTACACACCCTCTTTTCTGAGGCTTCCTCACGAAAATGATGAAAATGTAGCTGCGGCCTAGGCGGCGCAGGGGGGGCGCGCACCAGGGGCCCCAACAATAATTATTCTTTAGAATTAATAATGTTCAACAACAACAACAACAACAACAACAACAACAACAACAACAATCATTTTACCCGAACGCTCAGTGTTCTCACCAGTGCCAGGGTTTTCATGCGACGCGAGACAATACCCCCACTTCGTGGGGGGGCATTACAAGCTCTACCAAATATCCAAACGACTCTTCGCGACCACCCAAACCCAGCTTCCCGCCCTATGACGTTGGGACACTTCACTTCGTGGCGTGCGGACGACCGTGGCTACTACACTGGCGTGGGTACACACCCACAGAACTTGGTCACTTATTCGGGGCGCGCGTGTGCCCAGCATCCTGCAATTGTGACATACAATACATGACACAGACAGACAGAGAGAGAGACAGAGAGCAGACAGAGAGAGAGACAGAGAGAGCGGAGTTGGTCACATTTTTGGGGCAAGTTCCTGAGATCGTCGTGTTTTTTGTTGGTCTTGCGCGCGCGAATGTCCACTTTACTTTTTTTTGCAAGGGAGTATTGAAATTTGATTATGTTAGAACAAGAAAAAGTAGCTCGCGCGAGCTCATGTAACATAAATGTTGAAAAACCATTGGTTTTGTGGGAGTCGGACAGCGCGCGCGGGATGAAATTTGGACATTTTTTTTTTGAAAAACCATTGGGTTTTTGATGTTTTTATGTTGAAATCGTTACGAAACCTAAGGTTCTGGAAGGATTTCGTCTTGCGCGCGCGAATGTCCACTTTACCTTATTTTTTGCAAGGGATTATTGAAATTTGATTATGTTAGAACAAGAAAAAGTAGCTCGCGCGAGCTCATGTAACATAAATGTTGAAAAACCATTGGTTTTGTGGGATTCGGACAGCGCGCGCGGAAGGACATTTTGACAATTTTTTCTTAAAAAACCATTGGGTTTTTGATGTTTTTATGTTAAAATCGCTACGAAACCTAAGGTTTTGGAAGGATTTCGTCTTGCACGCGCGAATGTCCACTTTACCTTATTTTTTGCAAGGGATTCTTGAAATTTGATTACATTTGAACAAGAAATTTCATTTTATAGTGTTTTTTGCAAGGGAAAGCGGGGGGGAACAAAACAACCGGATCCGGTACCAATCCACTTTTCTGAAGCTTTCGCTAGAAAATGAAGGAAATGAGGCTGCGGCCTAGGTTTTGGAGGGGGGTCGCGCACCAGGGGTCCCAACAATAATTATTCTTAAGAAGAAATAATGCTCAACAACAACAACAACAACAACAACAATCACAATTACTAGCACGTGGGGACACACCGTTCTCACCAGTGCCAGGGTTTTCATAGGAGGCGGGCAATACCCCCACTTTGTGGGGGGGCCGGTTCAAGCTCTACCAAATTTCCAAACGACTCTTCGCCACCACCCACACCCAGCTTCCCGCCCTATGACGTTCGGACACTTCACTTCGTGGCATGCGGACGACCGTGGCTACTATTCAGGGCCCCGCGGCCGACGACGACGGCGTGCGCGCGCGAAGAAAAAACGAATGTGTCCCGCATGGTATTATTTGACAGGGATGATGGCCCTGGCAGGTGCGCAACCGTTGTTGCAGAAGTTCGAAAAAGTTGCTCGCAAAAGCCCGTTTGACAGAAATGATTAAAAGTGTTGGGTTTCCTACGAATCCGCAAGAGCGCGCGGGATGAAATTTTGACATTTTTTTTGAAAAACCATTGGTTTTTTATGTTTATGTTAAAATCGCTACGAAAACTAAGGTTTTGGAAGGATTTCGTCTTGCGCGCGCGAATGTCCACTTTACCTTATTTTTTGCAAGGGATTCTTGAAGTTTGGTTATGTTAGAACAAGAAATGTCCACTTTAGCTTATTTTTTTGCAAGGGAAAACCGATCGTAACAACACAACCGGATCCGGACTCCCCCGTTTTGCCTGAGACTTCCTCACGAAAATGATGAAAATGAGGCTGCGGCCTAGGCGCGGCGGGGGGGTCGTGCACCAGGGGTCCCAACAATAATTATTCTTTAGAAGTAATAATGTTCAACAACAAGAACAACAACAACAACAACAACAACAACAACAACAACAACAACAACAACAACAACATAAGGAGGAATCCGCTGCCCCTAAAGGGGGCTGCTATCCAGAACGAGCAGCTCGAGCAAGGCTGACCGAGATGCAACTAAAACGAAACCTTGCAATAGCCCCTAGACTCGAGGAACTCGCGGAGCAGGAAAGCAGATGGCGGCGTATACGAATTTGCCCACAACGTATCGGACCACAATTGCCAGCATTGTGTCGCAGCCCCTACTGCATGGCCTCAACGGCCACTGCGTAAATCAAACGCAATATTAAAAATTCTAAGAAAGTGGAGGGAACGGAAAGACGGGGAAGAGGAGCAGAGGAGGAGAAAGCCAGAAGCGAGGAGAGGGGGTCTGACAATGGCGCTGTGTGTGCGCATCCCCGCATGGATCTTGCACGCAAGCCGCATAATACTTGTGTCACGGCGATTGTGGTCTTTTCACGGCTCAAAAGCGCTGTTTGGGGTTTTCTGCCGCCAAGGGTTTCACGTTTATTTGGCTCGCCTCTCCTATTTTGTTCGCCCCTCCCGTTACCTGTGCGTCTTTTCTTTCTTCTGTTCCCCCACACACCCCGAAGCTGTCAATGGAATCGTCTGAACTGGAGGCCTGGCTGGGAGAGAATGGTTGCGGGTCCTGTATGAGCGCAGCCCAATGAGCCCTTTCCTCCGACGGAGCAATTTGCGTGTGACGTGAGCCTCTGGTGATCTCCACCCCCACCCCATCCCAACGTCTGGTGCATCTCATCATGAGAAGCGTTTGGCGGTCCCTGGGCATGAAAACGGCCTCTGGACACCGAGAACTATGAACAACTTGCCGTCGGGATTATTTTCGCGACGTCAGAATATGAGGGAGGTTCAAATGCCCGTCGCGCGCGGGGCGATAGGGGCACAGTGCCCGCGAATGCCACCGGCGGGGCCGCTTGACGCTCACTATGTCCAGAAAGAATGTCATCTTCAGCTCTGGATGGGTCACGTGCGCCTGCACAAGCGTGCGCAGGGGAGTAGACCATGAGGCAAAGAGATGGAGGAGAGGGAGAAGATGAATCGCACAACTGCCCCTGAGGTCAATTTTTCATCCTGGGCCGTTGTTTGACGGCCCCTGGGGCCTGGTATGCCTCCAGAAGCCAAGATGAAGGAGACGCCAGCTGCCACGATGCTTTCGTAGCGTGGATCTGTAGGGAGACCCATCCACGTCGCGGAGGTCTGGACAAAGTCGCTGGAGGTCTGTCCAACAGCATCTGGAGGCCTCTTGCAAACACCTAAGCCTTCCTCCTCCGTTTCCTCCTCATCATTCTTCATCTTCTTCTTCTCCTTCTCCTCCTCCGCCCCTCCTCCTCCTCCTCCTCCTCCTCCTCCTTCTCCTCCTCTTCCTCCTCCTCCTCTTCCTCCTCCTTCTCCTCCTAAGAAGAGCAGCTTATTTCCTTCTCGAGTGGAGCACCTATGAAGGCTATAGCAGCGGGAGCTGGACTCGTGGTTCTCTCTCGAGGCTGAGTGGGTATTGAGAAGTGCTGCTCCTCCTCCTCCTCCTCCTCCTCCTCCTCCTCCTCCTCCTCCTCCTCCTCCTCCTCCTCCCACTCCTCCCCTCCCTCCCCCTCCTCTCCTCCTCCTCCTCCTCCTCCTCCTCCTCCTCCTCCGCCTTCCGCCTCCGCCTTCCGCTCCGCCTCTCCTCCTCCTCCTCCTCCTCCTCCTCCTTCCCTCCTCCTAAGGTGCTAGGTAATTTGCTTTCCAAGTGGAGCACCTATGATGGCTACAACAGCGGATCTGGACTCATTCAAGGCCCTGGCCACGAAATTGCAGTAAATACCGTGGGTATCTCGCGAGGCCTGAGTGGTACAGAATTGCTGCTGCTGCTCCCTCCTCCTCCCTCCTCCTCCTCCTCCTCCTCCTCCTCGCCCTCCCCCCTCCTCGTGCCCCGCCAGGCGATCGCCGAACTTCCGCGCGGGCACCACCCCTTCCCCCGCTCCTCACATCCCCCCTCCTGCCCTGTTCGCCTGGGCCTCCGCCTGCATCGACGACACGTGCCCCTCTCACATCTCCCCACCGGCAATTAGAAGGAGGAGGAGGAGGAGGGGGAGGAGGGCGAACCAGGGCAATCTCAAGATGCATCGATTCTGCTGCAATACGCACCCCCTTGAAGCACTACAAGAATTCCTCCGCCCTACTGAAAGCGCCGCCTTGAAAGGCGAGTGCCCCATGGGCCATTCATTCAGGCGTAAGACATTGTTGTTTGGGGAAACTGCCTCGCACTCTGATACCTTCAAGATGAGTCACGGAATACTATCAGGCGAGATCCCTGTTCTGAAAAGGAACGGCCCTCTGTCCTTGCCTGTACGACGAAGGAATGTGGTGTCAAGAGAAGAGAGTCACATGTTGAAACATGGCCGCGCTCCATACCTGCAGCAGAGAACAGTTGAATACGACTGCACGCAGCGCTCAGGCGAGAGCCGCATGTTGAGACATACTCGCCTGACCCCCCCCCAGAACCGCATGACGTTGTTAAGGCGAACATGCGCGGCGCTAAGGCGACAATTACATTCTACAATCGTGAAACAATTCGCCCTCCATCCATGTACCAACACACACAACACAACACCAACAACCACCACCAGAGTTAGAAAATAAAAAAAAAAAAAAAAAAAAAAGCAAAAAAAAAAAAAAAAAAAAAAAAAAAAAGAAAACAAAAAAAAAAAAAAAAAAAAAAAAAAAAAAAAAAAAAAAAAAAAACAAAAAAAAAAAAAAAAAAAAAAAAGAAAAAAAAAAAAAAAAAAAAAAGAAACAAAAAAAAAAAAAAAAAAAAAAAAAAAAAAACAAGAAAAAATCGTTTGAGAAAAAAAAAAAAAAAAAAAAAAAAAAAAAAAAAAAAAAAAAGATAATAACAAAAAAATAGAAAAAAAAAAAAAAAAAAAAAAAAAAAAAAAAACAAAAAATAATCCATCCATGTACCAGTTAGAAGCTTATAGGATGAGTGAGCGCAGCGCTGCAATGAGGGCCATATGTTGAAAGCGACATACCCTCCATCCGTGCAACTGTTGGAACTTGAACGCGTCAAAAAAATAAATAGAAGGGGGGACATAATCTCAGGCAAAACGCCTGGCCCGCTCTACCGACACATCTGGTGGTGCAGCGGGAAGAAGTGAGCTAGAATGAAGAAAGCTGGAAATGGAGGAGGTGGAAGTGGAGGAGGGGAAGGGAGCAGGAGGGGAAGGGAGAACGAGGAGAAGGGAGGAACAGGAGGAGGACCGGGGAAAGGGACAGGAGGCGATGGAGGGAGAAGGGGAGAGGTAGGAACGAAATGGCTGGGCCCCAAGGAAAATCCTTCGCAACTGGGGGTCTTCGCCAGTGCGAGGGCGGGTGCGCAGGAGCTCGGTACACAAAGGCTCATTGGTTGGCCGACGTCTCACCACCAATCTTGAGCACGGGCCCCATTCTTCCTTTCCCCGGGATGTCCCCCCCTCGCTCGCAGACTTCGTCGTGCGGAACAGGAACAAATTTAACAAGCACGACACTCAACTCTAGGCTGGCTACTGCAAACCGGGTCACCAACGCACATACGGAATCACGCAGGCCGTGAGAAGCTGAACCGTGGAATAATGGATACTGCACTCAAAATGGGCACAATGCCAGGATGTAAAGCGTGGCTCATCCCTCCTCCTGCTTCTCCTCCTCCTCCTCCTCCTCTTCCTCCTCCTCCTCCTCTCCCATCGCCTAGTCGTCGCCGTCGTCTCCCTCCTGCTCGTACTCCATCTCTTCCTAATTACGCTTCCTTTCCTCCTCCATCTCCACTCCTCCAACTCTTCCTCACTCTCCTTCTCCTCCACTCCTCCTCTTCTTCCTCCTCTTCTTCCTCCTCCTTCTTCTCCTCAATGACAACGTCCTTTCCTTTTCGGGAAATCCCTCACCAGCGCCTTCTTCATGCGCAGCCCGGATGGTCTGATGTAGCGCTCGAACTTGGGCGGCTTGCGCGTGAAAGTATCGCCCACGAAAGAGATCTGCCCCCCGCCCCGGGTCGCTCTCTCCATGCCCCCAGCCCTCATGATTAAGCCAGCGAGACGGACCTGTATGCAATTTGGACTCAACTGTGGGATTGTCTGCACTTTCCTGGGATATGCTTCTGCCAGCGTGCACTGACCCAAGATTCTGAGGACGTCAACAATGCACTGCACCTCACCGAATCTGGCCGGGCCCATCCTGGGCCTAGGATGGGCCCAGCCAGGATCTGTGCGGTGGTTCATTGACGGCGGACTTCCGATATCGCAGATCGTCCGACGTCGACCGACTGCGGGGCACTGGCAGCATTCAGCCTTGAGCCTCCAAGCTGGGGTCGCCGCCGCGTACCTCTAGAGGGCGCCTCTGGAAGAGGCTCTAGACTTTGAAGGACGGCTCGAAATGCGGCAGGGGGATCATCTGGATGGGGTCTCGGGGGAGCCACTCCTGTTCTCTCCAGCCCTATGAAAATGCCCCCAAAGCCTCGATCCTCGATCGCCCATCGTGGGCCTCGCGGCGGGACCAGCCCAAACGATCGACGGTCTGACATCCAAAACGAAGGTCAAACCTCCGTGCTCCACCACCATCGCCGAAGTTGTCGATCCCCTGGGAGGCCGAAACGCAAGCTTGACCAACTCGGGCACACGCGAACATGGATCAGGGGCCCAAGAAACGCGGCAGGCACCCGTCGCTGATCCGCGCTTCCTCGGCGAACGGCGAGCGCAGGACGCTCCGTGCCTCCCCGCGGAGCTCCAGGGCAGGCCATGCCTGGAGGCCCCGAAGAGCCTCCAGGACTGGACGGGCGACCTCCGCTCCAGAGGGCGATCCCCCTCCGAGAGTGGATGGGAAAGACGAATCCAAGACCCGGACAACACCGGACCGGAACCAAATCGAAGGTCTCCGAGATCTGCCATTTCATCGGGGATCTACTGACCCGGGTCAATCCAAACCCGGGTCTGTCGGGCCTCGCAAGATCCTGCAAGATCCTGCAGGATCCTGCACCCAAACCCGGGTCAGTGCGCCCCAGGCTCTGCCAAACTCCAGCGCTCTGACTGACCCCCGTTTGCATTGACCCCCGTCTCTGGAAGGATCTATCCTGGTCCCAGCCCTGCCCGACGTGGGCAGACCAGAGAGCCGCCCGCGTCTGTGACAGGCAAAACACCTGGCGGCCGCTGCGGGCTCGACCTCGAGAGAGGAGACCAACTCGAACGTTGCGACCGTACCAGGGCCTGCACAGGATGATGACGAGGACGAGGAGGAGGCCCAGAAGCAGCACTCGAAGCAAGAAAGCTCGACCAATCATGGATGCCGGTTCCTCCGTTCTGGAAGCCCTGTCTCCTCCTGGAAGGGAGGATCCTCTAGGATGGAGCGGGGCCTCAAGGACTTCCTCCAGGCGGCCCCTGCTGCCACAGCCTTTCCTGCCCTGTCTCCTGGCCTGGCCGCGTGGTCGAGGCCTCATCCGCGCCTTCCTCCTGTGCCAGCTGCCAGCTGCAGAGGAGATGCAGCTCCTCGCGAACATGGTCTTGAAGCAACGCCTCCAGTGCCATCGGGGCCAGAGTGCGAGGGAGAAGCTCGGGACGCTGGTGCTTGGGGACCTGGAACGTGTACAGCGTGTCGCGCCGAGGCGTGGTGGGCCAGAACTGGCGGCGCGACACGCGAAGCCGAAGTTCTGTGCGGAGGGCGAGGTCTTGCCACGAGACATCGAGGGGGCAGATTTCCGATCCGTATGCGGCTTCGCTGGGTGCCCCGCGGGTCCCCAGGGCCGTCGAGGAATAGAACCTTTCCGTGGGGCACCTGCTGGCAAGCTGCTTTCCTACTTGATGTGCCTATTGCACCTAAGTGCCGCACTGGGGCCCGGGGCCCGAATATCACTGCTCAGCCATTGGGGGGACCACAATCGCACCGTCTGCCGTCTTGGAGCATTATTTGAGACGCGCCCGATCTGTCCTCCTCCGCCTCCTCCTTCTCCTCCCTCCTCCCATCCCTCTTCCCTCTTCCCTCCTCCTCCCTCCTCCTCCTCCTCCCTCATCCTCATCCCTCTTCCCTCCTCCTTCCTCCTCCCTCACCCTCCTCAATCGTTCTGCTTTGGGGGCCTGGGGCGATAAGAGAGATCAGATTATCAGCGGTGGCTGTGGGCCCCTTGGGGCCCTGTCTCGTCACCAGCGCACTTTCACCAGGGGCTGCAACGACCAAAGACGTAGATAAACAACGAAGCTGGGATGACGAACGCGCCGGCGTCCTTGTTGATGATACGCTTCCAGGCCTTTTTCTTGCGCTTGCCCGTCCGCAGGATCTTGAACATCTCGTCCTCTGTCATCGCCTGCGCGCCCAGAATGTACACGTCGTTCATTTCTAATCGTGCTCATTTCTAATTGTTCTCATTTCTAATTGTTCCTGGCCCCCCAGAAAATCGAAGAACTCTCGAATAATTGGGCATGAGCAGTGTGTAAGTCTTCTTTCTGCTCCAGACCCACGAGTCCACCAAGACGACCAGGAGAGGCTGGAGGCGGCCCCAGATAGCCCCAGGTTGCGCCAAGACGGCCCCGAGGCTTGCCAAGAGGGCAAACGAGGCCCCAAGATCAGCCCACGAGGCCCCAAGATGACTCGCGTCGGGCTTTTCGGCCACAAGGGACAGCGTTGCCTCGCCAGAGGCGGTTTCGATACATATTTCACGAGAACCACTCGGGCGCATCGCGCGCGCTTCGGCTCTAGCAAGCCCTTGTCCTCGACGACTTCACGGGTGCACGCATGTTCTGAACAAAGCGTTCGAGTATTCGCAAGAACGTAGACGGAGAAGGAGCCCTCGTAGAGCTTGCTGATCAGAAGTGCATTTGCGGGTGGGATGCCATTGAAATGTGCAGTGCTCGTGCCCCCCTTACCACCACCCTTCGCCTGGCGTCGGGTCCCAGGCTCGGAGAGGCTGCCTGAGGGGTAGCAAGGCCCCCGTGGGCCCCTTGCAACGGTTACAAACGCCAGCATATCATCTAGGGGGTCCTACACCCACTGGGGGGGGGAGAGGGGGGGAGGTGACATTCGACGTGCTCCAAGTCAAAAAACGCTATTTCTACATAAGTGTGTAAATATATACACACACGCACTAGAACCACGCTCGCGCGCTTCGCGCGCTTAAGTTCTAGCAACTTCTGGCTGTAGTCTAAAGTGTTCGGCGTCGGGGGACATACAGTGCCATGCGAATCGTGTCCCTCATGGGAGCTCCACCGACGGCACCAGATACAGGCTTGGCTTAGCGTTCCCCTGCCAATGCGATCCCTCAAAGGGATCGCGCCCCACAGGGATCTCCACCCACGTCCCCAGAGACAAGGGTCGCATAGTGGCACGCCCCTGACGCGGATCGTGCCCAGCAAGTCACTGTGTTTGCGGCACCAAGGGGAAGCTTCATAGCGTTGCCTGGCTCATTTCAGCACACCTTTCACACGGGTCGTGATCCGCAGGGAATTCCACGGACGGTCCCAGAGGCAAGGTTCGCATGCCGCCCCCCCCCCCCGCCTAGTTCGGCACACCTCTCACACGGATCGTGGCCCACAGGGATCTCCACCTATGGTCCCAGAGGAAGGGTTCGCATTGCGCCCCCCCGTCCATTGCGGCACACCCCGCCACGCGGATCGTGCACACAAGGAACACCACCTACAGGCCCAGAGACAAGGTTCGTAAAACGGCACACACACACACGTCAAGCGAATCATGCCCCAGAAGGAGCTCCACCTATGGCACTCATGGGAAGTTTTGTATTGGGTCCCCCGCCCATTTCCAATGTAGGAACATGCCTCGCACGGGTCGTGCCCGGAGTAGGTCCACCTGCGGCCTCAGTGGGCGTGTTCGCGCGGAGGCATGCGAATCATTTGGTACACCCTTCACGCGGACCGTGCCCCACAGCGCACCCGTGCACGCGCCCAGGCAACACATACTGCATAGGGATGGGTCCGTCGCCAAGCCGATGGCTTGCTTCTCTATGGCCTTCAGCCGAACCTGTAAATCGGGGTCTGTTGGCATGCTTCTCGGGCGCCTCGTGGCGCGACTCTTGAAGCTCCTTGGGGTCTCTTGGGTGCCTTTCGGGAGCCTCTTGGGGCCTCTTTGGGGGCACTTTGGGGGCCTTTTGGGGGCCTGCTGGCGGCCCCGAGGGCCCACTGGGAGCGGAGGGCTCGAAATGTCAATTGGAGCCCCCAAACTTGGACCCCTCTTGGGCCGTCTCGGGCGCCTCTGGGACCGTCTTGGGGATCTCTTGGGCCGTGTTGGGGCGATTTGGGAGGCCTATCGGGCCGTTCCGGACGCTGTTGGTAGGAACCGAGATGCGAATATGCTAAACATGTACGGCTTCCCTCGGGACTGAAACAAGCTTGGCCTCCTGGGGCCCTCTCGGGTTGCATCGTGGAGCCTTCTCAGGAAGTCTTCGGGGCCTCTAAAGCCCTCTTGAAACGATATTCGGGCGTCTTCGGCCCTGTCCTGCAGCCATGGTCCCCTGGATCACATATCCATGGTTCTCGTGCGACAGAACTGCGCAAGCCATGGTTCAGCACAATGCGCCCCGGAATGGCACACGTAAAACATAAACAAGCTCAGCTCGCCTGAGCTTGAACCACACCCCTCCTGGCTCAACATTGGTCAAACAACGCTACCCCAGGTCCCTCCATACCTTGGTGGGCCTGGACTGCAGGCACCCCGCGGATTTAAGGTCCCCCCCCAGAGTACAGGTCACCCCCCCCCGCACTGTGGTACGTACGCGGGCCGCCCGGTAGAGAGAGAGAGAGAGCGGTTGCGCACGACGCGTGCAGCTCATGCGCGGATGTCCGCGTAGTCGACCCATCACTTGGCGTCGCTTCGCTGACGACGACAACATGTTACCGATGACTGACCATGGATGCCTGCCTCCTCCGGGCCCTCGCGTGTCCAGCCGCGCGGCGCCTTCACTTTGGGAATCGGCACCTGCCACTTCCCGGCCTTCTCCTTGCGCTTCTGCTTGATCATGTTGGAGAGGACTTTGGTGCGCCTCTCCCTGCCCTTCGAAGAGGGTAGAGGATCAAGGACCAAGGGTTTTGGACGTGCTTGCCGCTTGCCTTTTCATGCCCGCAAAAACGTCAAGCCCAACCACCTCCTCCCCTTTGCCTTCCTCTTGACTCCCTGGATGAAACCTACCGGCGTTTTCGAAAAAAAACGCCCAGGTACAACGACTAGAAGATGGCGCAAGAGCGCCCCCCCCGCCCCCAATTTCAATGTTCATCTAAGGTAGCAAGCCGCGGTTTGCAAATGTGGGCGTTTTGTTCGAAACGACTCGCATTCCCCATGCGTCGACCACCCCGAACTTTGGTGTTTGGGCCGGGGAGCTGGACCGGTCTCAACACGCATTCGAGATGGGCGCTTTTTTGTGAAAACCACGGTATGGGCGGGCCCGGACTTCCCCCCCAGCCGCAACGGGAGTGCTGCTCCTCGACGGCAGGCTTCGATCGCACGTGGGCCAGTAGTGCCAACACACACACACACACACCTCCGATGTCGATGCTTTTCCATGCGGGGTCTCTTGGCCTCTCGACAGCTGTCTGGTGAACGTTTTTTGTCCTGGATATTTTGTTGGTGGTCCTGGAGCCCGATAACTGCCTTCACGCGCAAGGAGAAATATGGCAAAACTCCGTCTCGACTTTTCCAATACGCTGGAGGCCTGGGCAGTTTGAAAGAGGGACGGTGCGCAAACTTTGCTGCGGTCTTGCTATGGGTTTTCGATCGCCTCGTCCTTTTTGTCCACCTCTGCTGCCCTGAATTCCTCCCCCTCAGCCTGCTGGACGGCATGCGCCTGGACGCGACCACGGCTAGGAGGCAGAGGAGGCACATCAGGGATTGTTGTGTCTAGCGACAAGACAGCTCAGATTAGCGCTGTGCTTCGGCTGTGTTTTTTTCGACGCAGTGCTCCCCAAAGCAAATCATTGCTTCCAAAGCACGCGTGAGCTCCTCTGGGTCCTGAATCGGTGGCCCGTGGCCCGTGGTCTCCCGTGTGGTCTCTCCTCCTGTGCAGTATAGTGCTCTCTTCCCGTCGAGATCGCGCAGGGCGTCCACACGTGCAGGTCATGCCGCTCAGGGTCTACCGCCACCAGTGAGTGATGCATCATGCTGGCGCTGTGTTTTCTGCGATGTTGCTTTAGCGTCGTGCTTGTGTTGCGCTGTGCTTTCGAAACTGCGCGTTTAGCGTCGTGCTTCGTCGCGTCATGATGAGCATCGCGTTGTTTTCGCTTCGTTCTCTAAATTGCGCTGTCACTGCGTTGCGCATTGCGTTTGCTTCCAGGTTCTGGGTTGCGTTCACATGCGTTCATCGCATTCTAACTGCAGCGTTTTGATGTCAGCGTTCTACTTTGCGGCGTGAGCGCGGAACTTCCAGCGTTTCGCTCGCAGCACCAGGCATGGTGTCGTGCATTCAGAATTTGGGACGGCAGACTTGCACAATTGCGAGCAACATGTGTTTCAAAGCTGCGTTCCCATCGTTGCGATTGCAGGGCGAGGACTTTCGCGATCCAACGTTTGTCATGTGTTCCTAGCCTAGCGCTTCAGCGTTGCTTTGGTACGAAGCACCCCTCCAGAGGGTCTTGGGAAGCACCTATAAGCCCAAACGTCGAAACATCTCGTGGTCGTCCTCCTCCTGCTGCTCCTGCTTTGGCTTCTGCTGCTACTCCTCCTCCTACTCCTCCTCCTCCTCCTCCTCGTCCTGTTCCCATTCCCCATCCTTCTCTTCGTCGTCGTCCTACACCTCCTCCTCCTCCTCCTCCTCCACCTCATCATCTTATTATTATCGCCATATTCCTTCTTCTCCTCTCTCTCTCTCTTTCCCTCTCTCCTCTGATTACCCCATCTTCCTCCTCTTCATTATTATTATTCTTCTTATTATTCCTCTTCTTCTTCTTCCTCCTCCTCCTTCCCGTTCTGCTTTTTATCCCTCCTGCTCTTGGCTCCTCTCCGCCACGACCGGTCCTCACGTTCTCGCGGTCGAGGAGGTAGGACGGCACCGCCCCCGGCTTCGCTTCATCGGCGTCCTTGGCCTTAGCCACAAGCAGGGCGTGCGTTATTCCGGGAAAGAGGGAGATGACGGCGACGACGACGAAGACGACGACGAAGAAGACTAGGTGGAGGAAGAAGAAAAAGGAGACGACGAGCGTAGCACAGGGACGAGGTGCCCAGCACACACGAGCGCAGGTCCATTCGTCGAAAGAGAGCTAGGCAGGAAACGGAGCATGTCGTCAAGGAAGAGGGAAGGGAGGGGAGAGGATGCGGCAGCTGGGACTGGTGGCCCTGGGCATTGGCCACGCGCGTGGTGGCACCACCGCCATCCCTGGCTGGGACTCGGTCCGGGCCCCTGCGGATGGTATATGCAACCTCCTGGGTCTCCCTGTCATCCTCCTCTCTTCCTCCTCCTGCTCCTCCCTCCTGAAAGGGGGGCCAACGGAGCCTCAGGGAAGGAGGGGGACTCTTTACGTAGCTCCAGTGTGCCATTGGGGTGAGGCGCTCGCCCGGGTAACGCGCGTGGTTGTCTCGCTCGCCGCGCCAGCTCGCCTCGCCGTCGCGGCGGGCCGCGACCCGCTGCTCCGCCTCGGTGCTCGCGGCGGGGTGCCGCGCGGACTCGGATGGCCTCGTTTAGCAGAAAGGAGGGGTCAGCGAATCAGCTCATGCAGCTGGTTTCCCTGGTGCCCCCCGACGCCAGCGGCGCCCATGCATCAAGGAAAGCGCCTGGCGGCGGGGCCTGAACTGGCTGCATGCAGCAGATCTCGTACCCCCCGTTTTTTCTGCCCCCCCCTCTTTCGTCCGACCCGACTTTTCCACTCCTTGTCCTCCCTCCCCCTCCAGTGCCAGTCCTGGTCAGCAACCAGGGCCGAGCGATCTGCGCTGCTCTAAGCACTGGAGCGCTGGCACCGCTAGGGCCCCGCCTTCGCGTCCTTCTCCTGGTGTGCCTTGATCGTCTTCTTCATGGTGGCTTTCTCGGTATACCTGCCCAGCGCCCTCGAATCGGCAGAAACCCATATTGACGGGCTCAACTCTGCAGCTTATGAAACACACACACACACACACTTGAATAAGGTGACGTGTGGAAAGTCGACGCGCGGACAAACGGCACATGCGGCGTGCAGCCTTCACGAAGCACATGACACAGAACCAAGCGAATGAATGGAGGACCTGTGGGTAGTAAGCGTACCTACGATCTAAGCCGGGGTGATCGTGAAGTCGCATGCTGCGTCGAGCATGCAGCCCTGCGCCGCCCCGGCTTCGAACAGCATCCCGACACGGCGCGGCTGACTTCGCATGCACCTGCTCACTCGGCAGCACCTGGAGCTCTGGGCCGAGCCACCCAGGCCCTCGACCTGCGGCGAGACCCTCGTGTGGCAGGGCCATGTCGGTGGTGGTGCCGGCATGGGCTTCTGCTGCTCCGCGGATCATTCAGCCTCCAACGATCGCGGCTTTCCGATCGCGCGGGCCTTTCGATGCTGGTCGGTGCCGGGCCACTGGCGGTGCTAGACCTCGAACGCCCGTGCCGGGGCCGGCGCGAAACTGCCGTCCACGAGCGGCAGCTCGACCGCCACACCGGATGCCAGCGGCCAGGATGGTGCCGCCCGCCGTCGTCGAGCTGTGCGCCCACCCCTTCTGCCAGGGCGGCGACTGCCCTCCCACCCCTTAGCGCGAACCTCTCCCGCGGCACACGGTCCGCTCAGAAGACGCAGGCAGAAGCAGAAAGCTGGAAGGCGGTTGAAGTACGTAGACTGGGCTTCGGCCCGCCCCCAGCAAAGGAAGGCACAAGGATACCCTTCGATCGCTGAAGTAGGAAGGCGCCAAAGTGGATTGGGATCTGGGGTTTCAGAGAAGTGCCTACTTTCAGCGGGCGGCCTGAAGGAGGTGGAACAGAGTCGGGACAATCAGTCTGATCGTGGCTTGCTGATCTAAACAGATGAGGGCAAGATAAGGATGGCGGGCGGATAGTGGGACCAAATGGTACTTGAGACTGCTCGGCCGACGAAAAGAACATGGAAGCACGAGGCATATCGTGCTGACCCCCAGCACGGCACGACATCTACCGCTGCGTTGACTTGGGCCCGCAAGAGGGCAGCCTCGCGCAACCGAACCCTCACGCGCACTCAATCTGGCACCTCTTGCGAACGGCAGCGGGGGCGAAGGCACCAGATCCGCCACCGTGTCTTGTGCATGTTCAGGCGCAGAAGGGGCTGTCTGGTGCATGGTTCTTGCACGCAAAATAAAGGCCCCCCTTTAGCCGTGGACAGGCGAGTGCACCCCCTCGTCGCGAGACCACGATCCCTCGTAAAAAACCATTGGTCCGCGCTCCCGAGGCCAGGGTCCCTTTTGAAAACGATGCGTCCGCATCCTGAGCTTCGAAGGCGGCCCGCGCAGCTAACCAGAGACACCAAGATGGCCCAACAGGCCTCGAAGATGGCCCGAGATGGCCCCAAGGCGGCCGAATGAATATTGCGTCAAGACGACCCAAGATGCCTCAAAGAGGGCCCAAACGGACCACAAGAAAACCTCCAACAGGGTCCGCAGAAACCAACATCATTGATTTCCAATGAGCTCTGAATTATTTGCGAATCCCACCAGCCCTCTGGGCGCAGGTGGTCTAGAGCGTTTCCTTTTCCAACCTCCTTCCTTTCCCTGCTCGGGAGATTCACCTCTCCCCCCCTCCCTGCGGCTGGACGGGTTTCCCCGCGAGGTGTCAGAGGGTCCTTTTCGGCCCAAGATGGCTCCAAGAGGACTTTAGAGAGTGCAAGATGGCGTCCAAGATGGCCAACTATAGCTGTATATAGGTCAAAATAGCCTCCGACACACGTCCAAAAGGCCTCAAGACTGCCCCAGGACGGTTTCAAGTGCTGTCCGAAGCCTCCGAGGAGGCCTCCTGGGCCGCCATAAGGGGCGATTTAGGGGGCCTCGGCGGCCGTCATGGACGCATCGAAGACAAAAAGCCCAACGTATGCTAAACATGCACGTTGTCCCATAGGAAAGGGACGATTCTGCCGACACTTAAAGCAATATTGTGGCCTTCTTGGGCCGCGTTGGAGCTCTTTGGGGGGCCTCCTGGGCCGTCATGGAGCGATCTTCTTAAGCCGTCTTGGACGCATCGAAGACGACAAAACAGCATGATGCGAAATATATACGTTTCCCATTGGGAACTCATCGACTGTTGCCGAAAATTGGGGCAATCTCGGGGCCCTCTTGGGCCGTCTTGGGGCTCTTCTGGGGGCCTCCTGGGAAGTCATGGGGAGATCTTGGGGGCCTCTTGGGCCGTCTTGGACGCATCGAAAACCGAGAAAGCAAGTTATGCTAAACATGTACATATACCCATAAGAATGGGACGATGTTTGCCGAAACTTGGGGCAATCTTGGGCCGCCCTGGGGCTTTTCTGGGGGCCTCTTGGGCCGTCATGGGGCGATCTTGGAGCCTATCAGGCTTTTGGACACATCGAAGACCGAACAAGCGAAGTATGCTAAACATACACGTTTTCCGGTCGGAAAGGGACGATGTTTGCCGAAACTGAGGGCCATTAGACCTGGGCCGGCACGGAAACGGAAAGAGCGCTTCAGGAACTTGACCGAAAAAACTCACAACACCGTTCGTACTGGGAGCCTTGGCGTTGAGAGCTTGTTACGTCACCCCGCGCTCCGCCTCCTCCTCCTCCTCCTCCTCCTCCTCCTCCTCCTCCTCCTCCTCCTCCTCCTCATCCTCATCCGCCTCCGCCTCCTCCGCCTCCTCCTCCTCCGCCTCCTCCTCCGCCTCCTCCTCCTCCTCCGCCTCCTCCGCCTCCTCCGCCTCCTCCGCCTCCTCCGCCTCTTCCGCCTCCTCCGCCTGCTCCGCCTCCTCCGCCTCATCGGCCTCCTCCTCCTCCTCCTCTTCCTCCTCCTCCTTTTCCTCCTCCTTTTCGTCCTCCTCTTCTTCCCCCTCCTCCTCCTCCTCCTGCGGCTGCGGGGCCCCCGAGGTCCCGTTTCCGGGGGGACCTCGGGGGCGCTCTGCGCGCGCGCGGCCCGCCCTTTCCCGCAGGTCGCGCCGCGCCCCCTCTGAAGAGCTTGGGCGCGACCGCGACGGCAAGGGCGTGCCCCTCCACGACACCTCCCGGCCGGGTCCCGGACCGAGGCCCGTTCGCCGGCCGGATGACCTCCCTGCTCCAATGGTGCGTGGCCGAGGCGTGCTCGCTGGGCCAGCGCCTCCCGCGCCCGGCCGCGCGCCCGCGCTCTCGGCGTCGGCCCTTTCCGCGCGCGCCCCAGGCCGCTCCCCGGCCAGCCGCTTCGGCAGTCCAGCCCCCCTCGGCGCCTCCCCGCAGCGCGTGCTGAGTCCAGTGCAGCGCTGGCCGCCCTCTGGCCTGCCGCAGTTGCCTCGGGCGCCCTCAGCTCGCAGCCCAGCGCCGCGCCGCCCCCAGGCGCCCAGCAGCCGCGCCAGCGCGGCGCCTGGTCAGCGCCAGCCCCGTTCTCCCGCGGTCAGTCAGCTCAGCCCAATCTGGCGAGGCGCCCAGGCGGCCCTGGGCCGCCGCGGTCCGCAAGGCGTCGCCCCGCGCCAGCAGGCAAGGCGGCCGTGCGGTAGGCCTCCGCGTCGCCGCGCTGCAGGGCGGCGGCCAAGCTCTGGCGAGCCGCCGTCAGCGTCGCCGGGTCGCCCGCTGCCCAGCTTCGCAGGAGTGCCTGCGCCTCCTCCCCGGCTCGCCCTTGCGTCTCCAAGGCAAAGGCGACCAGGGCCGGGCCTGGGTAGCGCCTGTGCTTGCGCGTCTCCGCCGCCGCCGCCGCAGCCCCGTCGCGCGCGGCCCGGCTCCGTCCCGCGGCCGTGCCTGCGCCCAGAGACGCGTCGGTGATCACCACGTCGGCGTAGGTGACCCCCGCGACAGCGTCGGTGAAGGCCACGTCCAGCCGCGCGGCCTCCAGAGTGCCGTCAGGGCGCAGTCTGTCCCAGGCTGGGGCGAATTGCTCCGTCCGCGCGCCCGCGGCGCCCCGCGTCGCAAGCCAGCGCGCGAGCCAGTCGCGGACGCCGTCGTGCTTCAGCACAGTGCCGCCTCCGACTGGGCAGCCCAGAGGATGCCCAGGGTCCGCGCGCAGGTCGGCCCCGCAGCAGGAGCCGTCAGGGCGGCGCCGGAGGCAGGTTGCGCTGGCGCCCGGCGGCAGGGGCAAGCGGAGCCGCAGGGCCAGTGTCGGGCGGAAGTGCTCGTCCGCGAGGACGTGGTCTGGCTCTGTGGGCGGAAGCAGCCAGCTCCCGGCGCCCTTCCCGCTGGCCGAGCGGAGGCTCGCCTGCTCGGTTGGCGGCAGGGAGGCGAGCAAGTGGGCGCGGCGCCTTTCCTGCGCGAGCCTTGAGAGGCGCCGTTGCCCTTTCTCCTCGCGCTCTGCTGCTGCGCCCAGCCAGTCCTCGGCCCCAGCGCCCGCCGAGCGCCCCGCCGCCGCCACCGTCGTCCAGGTCTGGGGGCAGGCCGCGGCAGGCAGGCGGCGCTCTCCGAGGCTGTGCATGCCCAGCCCTCCGTCTGCCAGGGGCAGGCAAGCCTGCTCGCGCGCCGCTGCGGTCAGGGGCTGCCCCAGCACGCCCTCCAGGTGCTCCAGGACCCGTCTGTCGTAGTCGGCGCACCAAGCCTCGCTGAGCAAGTGTGCTCGCGCGTGGCTTGTACGCGCATGGTCCACGTCCACCGAGCAGGAATGGGAGGCGGCCATACGTGGCAATGCCAGTTTGAGAGAAGCATTCACACGCGTGGTACAGGAGGAAGTATCGCATCAGTTGAAGGTACATTGTGCAGATAGTTTGATGGGCATCCAGTTGTTCTACGGCCCTATCGAGTGGCCGTGTCTCGCGGGCTATAATCTCAATATGTCCTTTCCAGCTCGAGTGGTCATTCACCTGCTTGAAGGAGGATGGGGAGTTCAGGAGGCAACGGGGTGGACCATCCCATCGCCTCACCCGCTCGAGGGCGACCAGTGGCGCTCCGACGACAGCACGTACAGCGGCATCGATGCACTCGACAGGCACGACGGCTTTCTGGCAGATTTCGCTGATACGCTTCGCTTTCGCTTGGAGGTGGGAGCGAGTCGCCACTATGCTGGAGGAGGTTTGGAACGAGGAGTCGATTGTTGTCCCTATCGCGCCCTTATGGACCAACTCTCGGTAGTCCCAGTGATTGGACATCGACTGGGGGAAGTTAAGGTTTCGTGTGCAGTTGGCGGTGTCTGGCCTAGAGCCAGGCGCAAAGCTGAGATGCCCAAGTATCGTGATTCCGAGTTGAGTGGACGTTGTGGCACGAAGGCCGAGTCGTTGAAGCACAGAATCTGGGAATGCGAATACATACAGGTAGCTTTGCATACACCGAGCCCGATCAGTTGGTTTCACAGACGCGGGTTCAGTCTGACGCTGACGAGGCGCTCTGGTTGCGAAGCCTGATGCCTCAGCCTTGGTCGGTGGTACCACTGCCCCCATCAGAGGTATGCTGGACGGTGGCGAACAACGATGACGTGGCCGAGGTATTCCTGGGCGGTGGCACCAGGGAGGAGCTGCTGCTGGTGTTCGGCGATGCCAGCGGTGGTGATGACACCAACAGCACGACCTTCCGCAGAGTGGGCCTGGGCATCGCGGTCTTCAACCAGCTGGAGCCGACGGTGGAGCTGCAGGCCATGGTGAGGGGTCCCCTCGCTGGACCTCGTCAGGGGGTCGCTCGGGGCGAACCTCGTGCTCTCCTCCTGGCCGTGTGGTGCACAGTCGTTGCGATCACCTACGTGTCAGACTACGAGTCGGTCGTGCAGGGTTGTGTCGAGCAGAAGTTTTTGGCCCCATCGAGGCCTGGCGGTGATCTGTGGGCCCGTCTTGGCCAGCTCCTGGCCGCAGCACCCGAGCGCCGCACCAGCATATTCTTTGTCAACTCCCACCAGACGGGGAGCGTCGTGGTGCTGCAGCGGGCGCCGAGGTGGACGGTCACGGGCAACAGCGTTGCTGACGAGGTGGCGGGATGGGCGGCTACGGAGGCCAGGCTGCCCATCGCCATCCGACACCGCGGGCTGATGCACGAGAGACGTGCGCGGCTGGTCTGGATGAGGAGCTGGAGGTCGGAGCTGGATGCGGTGAATGCGGAGGGCCTGGTTCCGTGGGAGAAACCATCGTCCTCCCCTGTCGTCGTCCCTCCTTCTGCTGCTTCGTGCTCCCCCTTCTCCCCCTCCCACTGTCTGGATGACGCGGGGCAGGGTTGCACGCGATGCGGAGGATCAGCATCCAGAGCCACCACCGTTGCCTGGAGGCTAACCCAGTGTTTCCAACCCATCCTTTATAAGGGGGTGTTTTGGCTTACGCATCCTCAAGCCCCCCTCCACATAGCGGGGGGGAGCGTTCATGAATCCTATAATATGCAATTTCATGGCCCATTTAGTTATGGTACGGCCGTGACTGTGCTGGTTTTGGTACACCAGATTCTCAGGCTTGGTCCGCCCTGCCTCCGTAAGCTAACCTTGTCTGGAGTCGTGTATCTTGACCGAATCCCCGTGGGCTGTGGCCGAAGGTCGTCAGCCGCGCAGAGCAAGCATCCTGACGTCCCAGGGGCGTAATTTAAGGTGCAGTATTTTCAGCTCATGTAGTATCGTTGACTTTGTCATATGGTCATGCTCATGCTCATGCTCCTCCTCCTCCTCCTCCTCCTCCTCCTCCTCCTCCTCCACCTCCTCCTCCTCCTCCTCCTCCTCCTCCTCCTTTTCCTCCTCCTTTTCCTCCTCCTCCTCCTCCTCCTCCTCCTCCTCCTCCTCCTCCTCTTCTCCTCCTCCTCCATTCCTCCTCTCCTCCTCCTCCTCCTCCTACTACCTCCCCCTCCTCCTCCTCCTCCTCCCTCCTCCTCCTCCTCCTCCTGCTCCTCCTCCTCCTCCTCCCTCCTCCCCGTCCTTCCTCCTCCTCCTCCTCCTCCGTCCTCCTCCTCCTCCCTCCTCCCTCCCTCTCCCTCCTCCCCCCTCCTCTCTCCTCCTCCATCAATCCATCATCATCATCATCATCATCATCATCATCATCATCATCATCATCATCATCATCATCATCATCATCATCATCATCATCATCATCATCATCATCCTCTTCCTCCTCCTCTCACTACTTCTATCCCTCATCCTCCCTTAGCCTCGTCCTTGTCCTCTCCTCCTCCCTCCTCCTCCTCCTCCTCCGCCTCCTCCTCCCCTCCCTCCTCCTCCTTCCCCTCCTCCTCCTCTCCTCCTCCTCCTCCCCCTCCCCCTCCCCCTCTCCTCCTCCTCCTCCTCCTCCTCCTCCTCCTCCTCCTCCTGCTCCTCCTGCTCCTCCTGCTCCTCCTCCTTCTACCACCCTCCTCCTCCTTGGCCTCGTCCTCCTCCTACTCCTCCTCCTCCTCCTCCTCCTCCTCCTCCTCCTCCTCCTCCTCCTCCCTCCTCCTCCTCCTCCTCCCCCTCCTCCTCCTCCTCCTCCTCCTCCTCCTCCTCGTTCCTCCTCCTCCTCTTCCTCCTCTTCCTCCTCTTCCTCCTTCTCCTCCTCCTCCTCCTCCTCCTCCTCCTCCTCCTCCTCCTCCTCCTCCCCCTCCTCCTCTTCGGGCGCGCTGGGGAGCATATTGGGGCCCTCTTGGGCTCTCTCAGGGCCCTCGGAGCCCTCTTGGCCGTATTGGGGCCGTCAGGAGGCCATCTTGGACCGTTTTGGGCCCCTTTGGGGCGCCTCTGGGGCCGTCTTGGGATGATCTTTGGGGCCTCTTAGGCCGTCTTGGGCCCGTCTGGGTGCCCTCTTGGACCGTTTTGGGCCCGTTTGGGGCACCTTCGGGGCCGTCTTAGGACGACCTTTGGGGCCTCTGGGCCGTCTTGGGCTCGTCTGGGGAAGAAGCGGGCCATGGGAGCCGCCCGGGAGCCGCTTCACTCGAACAAATACGAGGGAAACGGGCCATTAAAACATTCCGTCTCCGCCTCGCACCCCCCCTGGACCCCCCCTAAGAAGGGCTTCGCCCCCTACTCAACGTCACTCGCTCGTACCTCGCTCTTTCCGTCACCTGCTTGGCACGGGGACGGAAAGCGCACTTACTTTCAGAGCGCACGAGATCGCTGGCTCGTCCGCTCTTACACCTCTTATTGACTCCCTTCCCCTCGCTCTTGTCCTATCTCAGCCTCGGAGAGTCGCGGAGTTTTCTTTGAGCGCGTTTCTTGTTTTGGAGGGGGCGGTAGGGTCGCGTTGCGTTTTCCGCGTTTGGGCTGCCAGCTTTCCAGAAACCCCGCGTTGTCCTTGCGTGGACCGATCGTTGTCCACGCGTTGCCGCCCGTCCCTGTGCCCTGGCGTCAAGAACTTAATACGCCGCAGCTCTCTGTTGGGAGCTTTGGTCTTATCAACTCGATTACGTCACCGCTCGCTCTTGGGAGCCGCGGTGCTAAGAGCCTTTGGGAGTATTTTGGGCCTCTTGGGGGGCTCTTGGGGGGCCTCTTGGGTGCCTCTTGGGGACCTTTTGGGGTTTTTCGGGGGCCTCTGGGGGCCTCCTGGGAGCTTCTGGGCTGCGGGGGTGAAGGGACTAGGCTGCCTTTGGCCGTCTTTGGGCTCTCTTGGGGGCCTCTTGGGGCCTTCTTGGGGCCGTCCTGGGGCCGTCTTGGGCCGTCTTGGCGCCTCTTGGGCCGTCTTCGCGCCCTCTTGGGCCGTTTTGGGGCCTTCTTGGGGGCCTCTTGGGCCTTCTTGGGGCGCTCTTGGGGGCCTCTTGGACAGTCTTGGACGCCTCTTGGCCCGTCTTGCCGCCCTCTTGGGCTATTTTGGGGGCCTCTTGGGAACATCTTGGGCCGTCTTGGGGCAGTCTTAGGGGCCTCTTGGACCGTCTTCAACGCCATGAAATGCGAAAAGCCGTATATGCTAAACATGCACGTTTTCCTTAAGACAATCAATGATTTTGGCCTCTTGGGGCCCTCTTGGGACGCCTCGTGGGCGCCTCCTGGGGCGTCGTGGAGGCCTCTTGGGACGTCTTGGGGCCGCCTGGGGCGGTCTTGGGCTCTCTTGGAGCGCTCTTGGGCCGTCTTGGGCGCTTCTTGGGCCGTCTTGGGCCGTCTTGGGCGCCGTCTTGGCCGCTTCTTGGGCTGTCTTAGGCGCCTAAGACGGCCCAAGAAGCGCCCAAGAAGCGTTCTCCGATGATGTCTCGAACGAAACGCTGTTTTTAATCCCCGAAGGCCGTCCTACTCGATAAAAAACGAGGCGGGAGGGCAATTAGATCCGGGGCTCGCGATGCCACCCCCCTCGAACTCCCCAAAGTCCAATTTCTTCACACTAACGGACCGCACGCTAACGCGCGCTTTCCATCATCTTAGGGGTCCCCCTGCCGCTGCCCCCCCCCTTGTTAGTTCTCCCCGCTAACGGATCGCGACGCAAGCGCGCTTTCCGTCATCCGCCGCCCTCTGTGGCTTGCCACAAGGGTGCACGGCATGCCACGTGTTAGGTAGCTTGGGTTTTTTAAGGTTCCCAAAGGCCTTCGGCCCAACCCGCTGGCCATCCGGAAAGACGCTCAAGGAAGGAACAAAAACGGAAAACTCGCCTCCACCAAGGAAGCGTGAACTTCCCAGACGGCCCTAAGAGACGGCCTCCAAGACGGCCAAGATGATCTCCAAGACGGCTACGTTGGCCCCCAAAGAGCTCAAGCTGGCCTCCAAACGTCCCAAAGATCGGCCGAGATGCCCTCAAGATGTACCAAAATGGCCTCAAGATCGGCCAGGATGGCCCAAGAGGCCTCCAAGACGGCCCAAGAGGCCTCCAAGAGAACCTCCACCAGGACCTCCAGGAAGGCCAACATCCTTGACTTTCGTATGGTTTTTGAAGATTTCGGCGTTAGCAGATTTTCCACTTTCCGACTGCCCAAGACGGCTCCAGAGGCCACCAATATGGCCCCAAGATCGCCCAAGGGGCCTTCGAGATGGCCCCCTGACAGCCCAAGAAGCCCCAAGACGGCCCCCAAGAGGCCCCCACGACGACCCAGGAGACCTCCAAGGCGCCCAAGATGGCCTCCAAGACGGCCCTGAACCGCCCCAGAAAGCTCCAAGTCGGCCCAGAGAAGCCCCCAAGACGGCTTCCGGGAGCGCCTTCGGACAGCCAAAGAACCTCCCAAGGAGCCCCAAAGGGCCCCAAGAAACCCAGAGAAACTCCCAGGAAGCCTCCAAAAGGCACTTGGGAAGCTCCCAACAGCACACCTCCTGTGTTTGTCGTCCCTCTCCTCTTCTTCGTTTTCCCCCCACGTGTTCCCCGAAGCGGTTCCTCTTCGGCTGGGGAACACATGATCCAAGCTCTGGAGACAACGTTCGGCCACATAATGCGGCGCTTCCAAAACGGGGCGGCGGTGATTCGCAGTAGGCGTTGTCGATATTCCCTGGAAGCCGTGGCGGAAGCCAAACACGCCCCCCCACTCCGAATGCCTCTCTGATAGTCAACCAGTATAGCAAGGATGCGCGATAAGGATGCAAGGGCCTTGGACGCCCATTTCGAAGCTTTTCGAGCGGGGCGCGGCCAGCGAAAGCGGCGAAGGATTGACCGAGGAGGCAAGGATGCAAGGGTACCCTTGGGAAGGTTGCTCATCCTTGGTGCGCGGGTTGACTGTAGAAGCTGCTGACAAGCGAGAGCAGCACTGCATCTTTTCCTGGGTTCCAGCTGCAGGGGCGCGGGTGCGTGTGTTGACTGCTTTATACACAGGCACTTGGTGTGGCGCGGTGCCGGCCGACACTCGAGACAGAGAGAAAGAGAAGGAGGGAGAGATGGCGAGAGAAAGGCAACAAGAAGGATAGAGGGGGACTCACACAAGGAAAATCGGCGACACGCAAGCTAGTGTCCCTAGGAGGAACGAACGACCTTCGGTGCGCGGGCCCATGAGGGGCGCAAAAGGCCAAGTCCGAGCGCGCAGGCCGTTGCTATCGCACCGCGTTCGACGATCGGGGGCCCCCAGTGGGCGCGAACAGAAGTCATCCCGGTGAAGGGTCACTCTTCCGCGCAGCTGAGAAAGAAGGGAGGGGCAGGGAGAGGGAATGCAGGACAGAGTGGCGCCAGGACCATGGCAATAATCAGGGAAGACCGGACAAGACACGAAAGACACGCGGACAAACGAATACGGACAAGCAGAGACAGACACAGAAAACGGACGCATAGAGGTATGCACTATAAGAGACATGCAGAAGCAAGCAGAAACGCATGCACGATGACGGGGGCGCTCGGAGACATGCGGAGACAATGGAAAACAAACAAAGGCGGAGACAAGCGAGGCCGACCGAGACGAACGGGCAAGTATGCAGAAACCGCGCCGCAAACGACCGACCGACCGACCGACCGACCGACCGACAGACAGACAGACAGACAGACAGACAGACATACAGACTGACTATGCGCTCCATGTCTGTCCGCAGAGGCGCATTAGCAAGCAATCGTGCAAGCCCGCGCCAGCGACTGGCGCCCATCCTGGGAAAAGACGTCCCGCACGTACCAAGACTTCTCCCAGTACGCGGGCCCCCGGGCCGACGCCTCGGCGGCGCGGCGCCCGCTCGCCGCCGCCCTCCAGCCCCCAGCCAGCACAGCAGCGGGGCGACGCCGCGCCCATGTCGCTGGCCGCCGGAAGCTCGGCGGCCCCACGTCATCTCGTGGCGGCGACGCGGTGGGGAGCTCCGGCTAGCGCAGCAGGCAGCTGCGCGCCGCAGCTCCCTGTGGCCGGCCGCGCCGCGCCAAGCTGGCAGGGCGGCCCGTGGCAGCGCCGCGGAGGGCCGTCCGCGGAGCAGGGCGTCGCCGTCGCCCCGCAGCAGCCGCAGCCGCAGCCTCAAGAGCCGCCGTCGCCGCCATCGCCGCCAGTTCCCTGGCGCCCGCGCGTCGCCGCCGCCGGAGCCTCAGGGGTCGCCGCCCCCACCACCGCCTGCGCTGCAGCGCCCGCTGCCCTGGGGCTGGCGCGCCGCCCTCCGTCGTCTCAGCGCGAGCCCGCGGCCGCGGCGTCGGGCAAGCGGCGCACCTTAGCCTGCTGCCAGAGGCTCGCCTCGGACCCGAGCCGCCCCCCTGCCTCGAGGATGATTGTGGTGGAGGGCTCGCCTGGGCAGCGCGCGTTTTCTCGTTCGCCGCGTTGGCTCGCCTTCCGTCCGCCTCGGTGCCCGCGGCGGGGTCGGCAAGGACACGTCGAGCCAGCGACGCCCGCCGGCGTGCTGGAACTCGAGGTCGAGCGCGGCGCGCTCCGTCTCCCCGGGGGGGCCTGGCCGCGGCCCATCCAAGAGCGGGACCCGATGCTCGTAAGGAGGGAGCTCGTGCCTCCAGCGCCGCAGCAGCCCGTCGAGCCGCCGAGCCAGTCTGCCGTGCCTGCGCACCACCCCGCCGACGTTCTGGCAAGTGGCTACGTGATAGCCGAAGTAATCACATAGCTCCGCGTTAACCTCGCCGCTGGCGTTCTTCAGGCAGCAGTGAGCCGTCGCCGCCGCGAGCTAGTCCTGGGAGCACACGGGCATCTGGAGGTGCAGCCGGAGCCGAGTAGCCGTCTCCCAGTGCGCGCCCTCGAGCGCGCAGAGCGCCTCGGTGGGGTAGCCCAGGAAGGCTGCCGCGCCCGGCCCCGCTTGCCCTCGCACAGTTGCGCACAATAGCCTGCTGGAGGAGGGGCAACGCTGCAGGAGCGCAGCGTGGTGTCTTTTGCACCACAGACAGAGACAGAGACAGGGACAGAGACATAGACAGACAGAGCGGAGACAATGCCAAAAGGGACCTTTCGGGCTCCACGAGCCCGTCAACTGGGCACCTCCGCCACGGGTGCGAGCGCGCGCGGGCGCACTCGGGTGGGCCGCCTCCCCGCCGGCCGCGCGCCCGCGCTGCCTCTTGGCCCTGCTGGGCGGCACCCCGACGCACGAACGCTGCACGGCGTGTTTCGCCTCTTGCGGCCGGCGATGACGGCCGCTGCCGCTGCGGCCGCGGGCTGCTGCCGCACCCGGCGTGCAGGGCCGTGCGGCGCCTGCGCGGCATGCGAGCCAGCTTCGCGGACGCGCTGCGCCGTGCCAAGGAGCAGGACGCGCTGCGCCGTGTCAGGGAGCAGCTCGGACTCGAGGGCCGAAGCCACCAAAGAGGGCGGGCGAAGGTCCTCTGCGAGGTCAGGGAGGAGGCGCCTGGGCGAAAGGCTGGGAGGCTCACGTGGCCCAGCACCGTTTGCCCTGGCCCACACGAGTCCCGACGTCGCGGCGCAGCCGCCTGTAGTCGGCGGCCTGGGAGCGGCGCGGCCTGCTGATGCGGAACGCCGGCATCGGGTTTTAATGGCAACGGCTCTGGGTACTAACGTGCACTCAGAACAAAAGACAACGATATGGTTAATCGGCATACTCTAAAATCCTGCCCCACTGGTGAACAGCTGTGAAGCCAACCTGTTCTGATGACGGAGAACGAGAATTGCCCAACATGTCCACATACACGCGTCGTCGCTGCAGAGAAATTATCTTAACAATCTGGAGGAACAAATGGCGCACTTCAATGCAACCGTGGACATCACCATAATGAAATAACGAAATGCGCCGCCAAGCATTGCCAAACGTCCGCCGTCCGCAACAACATGGGAAATCCCATACGAAACCACGGGTTGCAAGCTATTTCCCCTTCTTTTCTGTGCCGCGGGAGGCATGCCATCCGTCACAGAAGGTGCGCATACTGACGGCTGACACCGATTTCCAGGCGCATACGGGACCGCCCTAGTGATGGATCGGTATCCGCCAGGTTCTCTCTGTTGAGTGCGCCAATCCACTCGCCGACCCCTTTCTCCAGAGCGCCCAATGGCGCCTCACGCCGATTGCGGCTTCGTAGCCCATCAGCTTGAGTGGTGCCGCCAATGCGGTCTCCTTCTCAGCGCCGCTTGACCAAGTCGTTCGCGTAGGCGGAGGGGGGGAGAGAACAGGGAGGAGGAGGTGGAGGACGGAGAAGGAGGATGGAGAAGGAGGAGGCTGGAGAAGGAGAAGGAGGAGGAGGGGAGGAGGAGAAGGAAGAGGAGGGGGAGGGATGGATGATCGAGGAGGAAGGAGGCAGGGCGAGAATGGCAGGCACGTCCACCTTAACAAAATACTTAACAAAATTATCGTAATATCACTGTTGGGCCCCTGCAGCGGGCCGGCGACCGCGCGCCGCGGGAGGTCGAGTACCAAAGTTAGCGACGAGGAGCGCTGTGATGAGAAGTCGCCAGTGGGGCATCGGGCCACCTCCGCTTCTCCCCCCCTCCTTTTCTCCCTCATCCTTCCCTCCCCCCTTCCTCCCTCCCCTCTTCCTCCTCCTCCTCATCCCTCCTCCTTCTCCGTGCTCCTCCTCCATTCCTTTTCCTTATGATTAACTGCTCTCTGTCGCACCCCGAGGCCGGTCGAAAGGGCGGGCCGGGTGTTTCGCCTGAGACTTCCTCACCACTTATGACCCTTTCACAAATGAAGGGCGGGTGGAGTTCAAATGTGGCTCTCGCCGCAACGCCGCGCATATTCGTCTTCAAAACTTGCAAGAGTTTCGCGGATTGAGGGCGGGCGGTTTTCGAAATGTGGCTCTCGCCTTAGCGCCGCGCACATTCGCTTTACACATTTGCAATAATTGAACGGATTGAGGGCGGCTCGTTTTCAAAATGTGGCTCTCGCATTAGCGCCGCGCACATCCGCTGTGTAAGTATGCAAGAGCTTTACGGATTGAGGGCGCTCTCTTTAAAAATGCGGCTTTCGCCTTAGCGCCGCGTGCATTCGTTCTAAACATGTGCGAGAGCTTCACTGATTCCCATAGTCAACGTACCAGACATGATGTTTTGGAGGGGCTCAGGATTGTGAGGGTGCAACAGTTACGTTAATTCGCGGTGTTGAAGTCCCAGAACTGGTGTTCGGGTACGATGCAGGATCATCAAGACGCCACAGTCGTTGGAGTCCCGAGAATGGTGTTTTGGTATGCCTCAGGGTCTTCAAACGGCTGTCTCTCCCAACGAGGCAGTTCCCTGTGGGAATTAACCCTTGTAGGGGCCGGTGAATCGGGAGCTTGGAGGGAGGGTTTACTCCAACATCGTTGATGAGCCTTGAGATTACACTGGTCCTTACACTGGTCCTCTCCTCCTCCTTCTCCTCCCTCCTCCTCCTCCCTCCACGAATGATGCACACGCGTGCACAATTCGAATACATCGTGTTGCACTGCACAAGCGGACTGCACATGCGGTGAAATAATGATCTGGCACAGTAGAAGCATGGAGAACATGCGAAGCTGATGCCCGATGCCTTATCTGGCACTTCTGATAGCACCCCACCTAAAAAGTTCTACAAATTCCCCCTCAGTGCCACAGCTCGCGCGGCCAGGCGGAGCGCTGGTATGAGCTCGGTCGCCGCTGCGTTGACACGACACGAACCTACCATAGCGAGGCAGAGAGGAAGGTCAACAGCGGAAATGGCTGATCATGAACTCTGGCCTCGGGACTTCAAGCTGGAGCCAGACCCGAGTCGAGCCCATCCGCATCGTATGCTGACGGGACGGACCCGCCGATCCCATTGCGGGTTCATGAGGCGTGCGAGATCGAGCCCCTCCCTCCCGAACTCCTGCCCCATCGGGCTAACGTCATGTTTCTATGGACGCATTTCCGCTTCCTGAAGCAGCAGGGTCATGGCGGAAGCCTCAGGAGTCAGAAGCACAAGCTTGACGGGACTCCATCCAGAGGCCATAAAACGGTCCTCGTGCTGTTGGGGGCCCAAGGCCGTGCAAAGCGCCTTGTGTGGGCCAAGCCCAAGCACCCTGCATTCTCACTGGTTCAAAATTAAAGCTCGCTTGGCGAATTCGCACCCTCCGAATTCCCGCCCACTCGCCCCACACTCCTCCTACAAACCCCGCTGATACGGTCCCAAAAGCGAAGGCTGAACCAGTCAACGACGACCAGAGCGACGAAATGGTACACCCCCTCCTCCTCCTCCTCCTCCTCCGCCTCCTCCTCCTCCTGTTCCTCCCCCTCCTCCTCCTCCCTCCTCCTGCTCCTCCTCCTCTTCCTCCTCCTCCTCCCACGGGCAACGCGTTGATCAAACTCTCTGTACGCATCCTGAGTTTACTCTGATCCTCCTCCTCCTCCTCATCCTCATCGTAGACGCGCTTCGCGCACGCTTATGTTCTATCGCTGGCCAAGGCGCATGTGGCGACACACAGGATTCATGACACGATGTATCGTAGAAGTGTAGCCAACAACATGCAATACCTGTGGGCGAATTCGGACTGGAACATTCCATGTCTTGCCTTCCCGCGTCCGATAATTTCTTTTCTCTCTCTCTATTTTTCCTGCTCGCTGCATCCTCTAGTGTTTATCGCCTCTCCTCGCATGTTGCTCCTCGTTTCTCTCGCGGGTCTCCTGCTGCAGATCCCCATCCTCCCTACTCGCTCCGTGTTTTTGTTTACTGTTTGCCATCTCCTCTCTCCATTTCTCCCTGCCACTTTCTGTCTCCCCCCGCCGCCCCTCACTCTGCTCTTCTGGTTGGCCTGTTTCGCTCCTCGCTCCTTGTAATCTCTGGAGGCGCGCCGCTCAGAATGCAGTGGGACAACCTTCTGTCATCCGATTCATGTTCGTATTCCCAATCCCTCTTGTTTCCTGACTCTCCCTCTGCCATCCCCCTCATGTGTTCTCTTTTTCCCGCCCCTCTGTTCCTGCTTTTCTTCCTCTGTGTCTGCTGCTCCCCCTCTTCGTCGCCGCCCTCCTCCCCGTACTCCTGGTGCTTACTTACCTTTGTTCTCCATCTCATTCCTTCCACGTTAACGAGTTACCGAAAATGTCAGGATTGGACTCTCTGGGCCCCTTGCGGAGGCTCCCTTGGGTCGTCTTGGGGTCCTACTTGGGCGTTCTGGAGATGTCTTTGGGGTTTCTTCGGGCATTGTGGGGCCGTCTTGGGCCATCTGAAGTCCTCCCAAGCCCATATGAAGAGGGAAGTCTGATAGCACAAATCATAGAAACCAATGTGTTGTTCCGATTTGGGCGGTTGGGGGCCTTTCTTGGGGCACTTGGAGCCGTTTTTTGAAGCATGGTGTGGTCTATTGAGGCCGTTCTGGAATCATCTTCAAGCGTACTGGGCCATGATGGCCGTCTTGGCGGCCTCCCAACATGGGGATATAAGACGTACAATGATATGGCCATAAACAAAGCACATGTGAGCACGCACGTACATAAAACATTGTAAATATACAGATACAATACTGCAGTGGCGCTTCGCGCCATGCACCTTGGTCCTTGAAGTCTGGTATGCAGGCGGAATGGCAGGAAAGTCAAACCGACAATTTAACGATGACTCCTTGTTGCCTTTCCCGGCATCGCCATACAACAATGCTATTCGTTATCCTTCCTCCATGCTTCTTTTCCTCATTCTCGCCATACCCTGCGCATTCTCTCCATCCTCCTCAGCTCTTTTTGCGGAGGCTCCTCCTTGGAGAGCCTATAGGGGCCTCACAACAATTTTCCAGTTTTTCTGAAGGTCTTCTGGAGGCCTCCTGGGCGTGGAGGCTTCCAATGGCCACCCTGCCTCCAACCGCGGTCTCCCTGAACGACCGCGTCACGATTTGGAATGCTTCGGAGGGTGTCTTGGGGCCATCTTGGGCCGCCATGGAGCTCTCTCAGGGCCATCTTGGACCACTGTTGTGCCGTTTTGGAGCTCTCGTGGACTGCCCGGAAGCCCTTTCGGATGGATGTGGGGCGATTTCGGAGCCTCCCAGGCGGCTTCGGACGCCCGGAAGACCGCCGTCTTGGCGCGTCGGGAAGCCGAAAAGAGGAGAACCCCACAACTCACCGAAAACCAACAGAAAATCAATGATTTTTGCCTCTTGGGGCCTTCTTGGGAGTGCTCTTGGAGGCCTCCTGGGACGTTTCGGAACGATCTTTGGGGGTATGACGGCTTCTTGGGGGTCGTCGTGGCGGGAGCGCGCCAGAACGCTTGGAACCCGTCTGGGGCGGCTTTTCCGGCGTCCTGGGGAGGGCCAACATCGTTAGGGGAGGGGGGCGCTTTTTCCGGCGTCCCCGGCCCTGTAAAAATATATGAATAGGAATGTATGTATATAGGTACTCAATAGAGCGACCTCATGACACCTCAATCTGCAAGTTTGCATTACCGTTCATACTCCCCAACGGGCGCAGAAACCAAAGTGCTGGAATTCTTGTGGCCGCTCGCGGTTTCTCGCGTGACTTTTACCAGGGCCAGAGGGCCCAAAGACGACCCAAGAGGGTCCACGAGGCCGTCTTCGATCCGCTGCGGGCGGGGTCACTGGAGTGAGGACGCAGGGGGACCCAGAGAATCGAAAACCTCCAAAATTAATATTCGATCTCCGCTCTGGATGCGATTCCCTCCATTCTGGATCACTGCCCTCGCAACAGAAGTTCGACATCCCAAACTGACGTCGTCGGCCCCTGAGGGGGTCGCTGGATAGAGGGGGGAAGGGGTGGAGCGCTCAGGGAGGACGGAGAGGGCAGGACGAGGGGCAGGAGGTTCGAGGATCGAGGTTCGAGTCTCGAGGCTTTTGGGCGTCGAGGTTCGGGGATCGACATCGAGGGTCGAGGAGAGGGCAGGATCGAGGAGAGGGCAGCACGAGGAGCATCCAGGACGCCCTTTCTGGGCTTCTTGGCTGCTTCTCGTCGGAACCGCTGGATTGATTTCAACGCCCTGCTCAAAACGCACCCCTCGAGAGGCCCGGGGGAAGGGAGGATTTTTGTTCAGGAGAGAATCGCGACCTGTTTCTCTGCATTCGGCCTCCAGGGGTCGTTGCCAGGCCACGGGGCCTGGGGCTGCCACAAGACGGCCTGGGAGGAAACACGTTCCGAGGGAAGGGGTCGACCAGGTCGAGTGGCCTGGGGCCCCGAGGCCTCGAAAATGTTGAGCCGTCGGGGGTGGGGAGAGAGGAGGACAGACTAAGGACTCGCCTGCCTGGAACAAGAGGCAGGTCCGGGGGGAGGGAGGAGAAGGGGAAGGAGGAGCCAGGAGATCGAGGCAGCACGAGCAAGGGCTCTCGAAGGTCTGCGCGGATCCTGCTCGGGCCGGCGACGAACACCCCTCAGCCCCCCACGCCCGCGCGGCGCCGCACCCCCAGCGCGCTCGGCACGCCGGGCCAGGAGTGGGGGGGGGAGGGGGGCCGGAATGCCAGGAGCCCAGGAATCGGCGCGGACCTCCGAGACCTCGTCCTCGGGAGGGTCTGCTCGTCCTCCTCCTGACGGGTGCAGCTCCGAAGCCCTGGACCGCGCAAGATCCATCTGCCCAGTCGCGGCTCGGAAAGCCGGGCAGGATGGACCCTGGGCGTTGGAGGGCACCCACTGCACACCGATCCTGCACAGGCCCACCCTGGCAGCGCCCGGGGCAGAGCCCTGCATCCAGAGGTGCTGACGTCTGACTTGTACTTCCGCCGCCCTCCGCCGAGCTTCTGCTGGCGGACCCGCTGGCGCTTCACTTCCGCCGGCTTCCGCCCGGACTTCAGCCGGCTTCCGCCGACGGCGATATTCGCCGAAGGCGAGGCCCTCTCTGGAGCGCGCCAGGAAGAGAGGAGGGGCAGGGCCGTGGGCCGAGGGGCGAGGTGGGGGAGCCCGCGACGCCGAGATCCGCCCCCCGCCGGACTCGCGGCCGCTGGCCCCCAAGGGGGATCCAAAAACCTCCACATTGGAAGTCCGACCTCCATTCTGTACTGTACCGTTGTGTTCCTCCGTTCTGGAAGATGTTTCTCTCCAGAGTGGAAGTTCGACCTCCGGAGTGAAGGTTTTCGATACTCTGGGGCGTTTCGGTGTCAGCTGAAGGGGAACGATAGGGGAAAACATTGACTTGGAATCGGCGACACATCGCCGATTGATCGGCGATAGGCTCCCGATAGCGAAACCGCAAGCTCCTGGGCGGGCACAAGGGCCCAGGCCCCCGGTTGGCGGTGGATGGGCGATTGGGGGCGTCAATGCTTCCCCACTGGGCCAGCTCCACCCTGTCGCTGCCCCTGAGGTGGTCGTCTGCCTGTTTCCCCCCCCACCCTCCCACAGCCGCCAAGCTTGCACCAGCACGGCTGATCGGAAAAACAGTGTCTGCCGCGCAGACATGCGTAAAATTGTGCACATTCTGATACGGCGGCCAACGCCGCGACTCGCCCGGTGGCCCTCGGAGACCCAACGTTCTCGGCATCTTTTCCTGTACCCCCTGGATGCTGCGAGCTGCGTACGCTGCAGCCTTCCCACGGTGAGCTTCCCTTCGTGACGCCCGGCTCCCTGGATGTCCCCATTCCTCCTCCCGCCTACGTATCATTCGTCTCCGCCTCCTCGTCCTCCTCCTCCTCTTCTTCCTCCTCCTCCTCATCATCATCATCATAATCATCATCAGCAGCTTCAGCATCAGCATCAGCATCAGCATCAGCATCATCATCATCATCATCATCATCATCATCATCATCATCATCATCATCATCATCATCATCATAATCATCATCAGCATCATCGTCATCATCAGCAGCAACAGCAGCATCAGCATCAGCATCAGAACCAGCATCAGCACCATCATCATCATCACAATCATCATCAGCAGCATCAGCATCATCATCATCATCATCGGCATCGTCGGCATCATCATCAACATCAACATCAACGTCAACATCATCGTCAGCATCATGATCATCAGCATCGCCATCAACATCATATTCAATATCACCATATATCTGTATATCTCTATATATACATATCTCTATATATATATGTATTCTTGTATATCTGCATACCCATCTATATGTATACATTTATGTATGTCTATGCTTATCTATATATCTATATACTTATCTATATGTCTATCTATCTATCTATCTATCTATCTATCTATCTATCTATCTATCTATCTATCTAATCATCATCGTCGTCGTCATCATCATCACCATCACCATCACCATCAATATCAACATCATCATCATCATCATCATCATCAGCAACAGCAGCAGCATCAGCACCATAACCAGCATCAGCACCATCATCAACATCATCGCCATCATCAGCTATATAATCATCATCGTCGTCGTCATCATCACCATCACCATCAACATCAAGATCATCATCAACATCACCATCATCATTACCATCTTTCCAATCAACATCATCATCATCGTCGTTATCATCATCATCATCATCATCATCATCATCATCATCACCACCTTCACCATCACCATCACCATCACCATCACCATCATTATTACCAACATAAACATCATCATCAATATCATCCATATCATCATCATCATCATCATCATCATCATCATCATCATCATCATCATCATCATCATCAATTTCTTCCTCATGCTCGCCCCCCTCCTCCGTCACCTATCCTTCTGACCGACTCCTCGCCGCACCACCAAGTGTCGGCAGGGTGGGCCGGGCACATCGCCTCCGAATTCTGACGTTCTCTCTGATCCCGAAGCCTGGAATCCCAGCAGCCCTTTTGAGCATAGGTGGTCTAGCGTGTTTTGTTTTCCATCTTCCCCTCTTCCCCTTGGGGGAGGGATTTACCCCTCCCCCTACCCCCTCCCCTGGACCTCGACGGGGCCAGTCGCGAGATGTCAAGGCGTCCAAAACGGCCTCGTCTAGGAAGCCAAAATCACTGGTTGTACTAAGGTTTTGGCCCCATTTTGGCCTCTCGAGGGGGCAAAGCTAAGTAAAGCTCCCCTCTTGTTTGATCCATGTCCTCCAGGATGGCCCCAAGAGCGCCCCCAAGGCTCCCAAGAGCGCTTCAGGAGGGCTCCAAGAGGCGCCCAGGAGGCCCTAGGAAGCCCCAAGAAGCGCCCAAAAGGCCTCCAAGAGGCTCCCAAGAGACCTCCAAGAGGCCCCAAAAAGGTCCCCGAAGCACCCAAGACGCTCCAAGAGGCCTCCACTGGGGGATCGCTTCTCTGCGTGCTGCCCACTTCCCTGATCGAGGCAACTCCTCTGGGCATCGTTTCTGGATGGGCTGGTGGGTTACTTTTTGGCCAACAGGCTCGCGAGGCGGGTCGAAAGCTGCCCAAACACTAGTCGGGCCGCGACTAGGCAGCAGGAAAAGAAAGGCAAGCGAAGCGAGCGAGCGGGCAGCCACTCAGAAGGAGAGCCGGCTGGCGGGGTTACTTTTTGGTCACGACCGCAGGCGAGCGCGCCAGCGGCGAGTCGAGTCAGAGCGGGCCGCGCAAAGACGAATTAACATAAAGCGGTGGGCCGGAGCCTCACGCGGCACCTCGGCGGCCAGGCCGGCGAGTGGAGGGGAGCTGGCGGCGGCTGCCAGGGAAGCTGCACTGCCAGCGGTCGCACGCATGCAACGAGCTGCAGAGGAGGGCTGACTGGTGACCGGCTGCCAGGGTCTGCAAGCTGCGAGTGAATTGTATGCAGAGGCGTGAGCACCCACGGGAGCGCAAGAGTACCAGGGTGGGGCTGTTGGGGTTACTTTTTTGGTCGGCGGCCGCGCGACGACGGTCTGGCGGCGAGAGGCAATGTCCGGGGCGGGCGGTACAAAGCTAATTGCACACAGAGCGTGCAGATGCACATGCACAGAACAAAATGCTCAGCATTCACCAGCAGACGCACCTAGGCGCCACCCAGTAAACCAAAGTGAATAAGCGGCCACGGGTGCGAGTGCAACGGAGTGAGTCGCCCTTGCGGCGCCAAGCTCCGAGCAGCCGACCCGGCTAGCAACGAGGCACGAGCCCGGGTAACAGGCTGCTGGCGGTGGAAAACAAGGGGCCGAAGGCGCGGAAGGCTGAACCACTCAGCGCGCAGCTGTTGGGGTTACGCGAAGCGTCTGGACATGCTGAAAACTGCACGGACGGTGGGCGGCCCGTCTTCAACAGGTGGCTCTCGCATGAGCGCCGCGCACATGCGCCTGAACTCCGAACAGTTACACCGGTGGAGGGTGGCTAGTTTTCAACATGTGGCTCTCGCCGTTGCACCGTGCATATCCGCTTGCTTGTACACGGACGGAAATCATGTGGCTCTCAAAATGATGCGTGGCTCTCGCCTTAACGCCGTGCACATTCGTCCTAAAAGCTGGTAGTAACAATTAGACGGATCGGAGCTGGCTCCTTACAAATGAGGCTCTCGCCTCAGCGCCGCGCACATTCGGGCTAAAAGCCTGCAACAACTGGACGGAAGGATGGCGATTCCTTTTGAAAACGAGGTTCTCATTGAGACTTCCTTCTAGTCTACCACCAGGAGCTCATCAACATAGCCTTTCAGTTTCACGGATGGAGGCCGGATCCTTTTCACACCGGGGGTACCCTTTGAGACCTCTTCTGGCCGTACGACCAGCAGTTGAGAGCTGCGGAACAGCCTTGCGGATGGAGGGCGTTTGCTTGCCAAACTGGGTTCTTGGTGGACACTCCCTTGAAGCGTACGCATGACCTTCTAAGTTTGCACTTGTCATTGCTGGAATGGTGGAGGGCGGACTCTTTTCAAAATGGAGCGGCTCTCGCCTGAATGCAAAGCCCGTGGGGCGTTCGCCTTTCAAAGTGGCGCTCCCCGCAGTGAAAAGGATTACTTGTAGGAGCTGATGAGGAGGGGACGTGGGCCAGCAGGATGTTTTGCAACATCCCTGGTACATGATGGGCTTACTCTTGTCCTCCTTCTCCTCCTCGTCCTCTTCCTCTTTGCGCCAATCATCCTCTTCCTGCTCCTGCTCATGCCCCCCCAGCTCCTCGCGCCCCTCCTCATCTTCCTGCTCTCCTTCCCCTGTAGTGTCTCTGGATGGCTCGGGAGGTCCCTGCAAGTCTCGGGAGGTCCCCGAAGGCCTCCCCAGGTCTCTGGAAGCCTCCGAGGATGGAAAGATCATCCCAAAGTCCTCAAGCCGCCGAATGCGCAATGCCTTCTGGAGCTACCCCAAACGAGCAACGTTCCATGGTGGAGATCCGGAAGGGAAAAAGCCTCCAGCACGGACGGACCAAAGCCTCCAGAAGGGAACCCGAGCCTCCATCTCTGAGGCCCTCGATCCTCTGGGCCCTGGGCCCTCGTGCCAGCTGTGCTGCAATCTTCGTTGGGACTCGCCGGGGCCCGCGGGTTTTCCCCCCGCAGGAGGAGCGGAAGCAGAGGGCGGGCGCGGCACGACCCGCGCCGGACCCCTCCCCGCTGCGCCCGGGACTGTCGGGACTTTCTGTACTAAAGTTCCGGCTGCGAGATGGCGCGGCCGTGCTTGATCGTTCCTGTCAGGAAGCGGATCGTCCCTGTCAGGAGGCTGCTCCTGCCGCGGGCTGCGAGCGCCAGGGCGGCAGGAGGGAGAGAGGGAGAGGGAGAGGGAGAGGGAGAGACCGCCGCCGCATCGGTCTGCGCGGGGGGGGAGGGGTGGGAGGGAAGGGGGCGATTGGCCGGGTGGAGAAGCAGCCGAAGGACATCTGTGCTGGCCGAGGGAGAAATTCCGAGTGGCACAGGCGCGGGGGGGGGAACTGCTCGACGGCAGCGGCGCTACGGAGGGAGGGGCGAAAAGCGGGGAGCGCGAGGCTTTCAGGCCCCTTCTGGGGGCCCTGGATGTGGTCGAGATCGGCGCGCTCCCCCAAGACGCCGAACGCCGCATCCCCAATAGGTCGACACCTCAAGAGCGGAGGCCCTCAACAGTTCGAATCCAACCTGCCCTGTCCTATCCTCAGGGCCTCATCTCCCAAGGCCCCTTGTCTATGAACCCCTGAACGTAGGGGAAGTCGACCGATGTCCCAGCCAGCGCCTCAGCGCGCACAGAGGGAGCCTGCCCCCAGAAGAGCGGGAGGAGCCAGGGGTCGGGCTACCATACAGGAGTGACCCTGGGCAAGCGCTGGCGTCTGATGCGTGGGCTGCCGATCGCTGCTTGCGACGTGACAATAGCCTTCTGCAAGGCATGGGTTTGGCTCCCACGCGCCCCTTCAAAATCCGCGCACCACAGGTCAATCCGGCGAAGAGTCACTCGGCTTTCGGGTCATAACTCTGGTCTCGGGTGGCCGTTCGGGACGATTCAAGCACCCCTGGCCCCTGGAGCACTCTCGGCGCAACTGCTGGAACACACATCCCGAGGCAGGAAAACCTCCAGGCACCTATGGGACCGTCCGAGAACGTGCTCGCAGCCGGCCTGCCACCCCTGCGCCACCCCTGCCCAAATCCGCCCAGAACTGGCCCCTGGGAAGGACACCGTGTGCCGGGGAGGCCTGGTCCGCCCCTGCCCCGTGGCGGAGCCAGGCCAGGGGAACTCGCTCCGCCCGTGGCCCCGGCCCACAGTGCGGTCAAAACGTCTCCACCCGGCACCCAGCCTGAGACTGGAGCAGGACGAAGACAACTCCGGGCTGAGGTGCGTCGGGAAGTACTGAGGCCCTGGCGGGAATGGGGGATGCATCGGTTACTGCGGCCGCTCTGGAGCAATTTTAGCCCTACGCTGGGCCTGCATGGCATCTGCCCCCTCCCTCTACCTCATGCTGTATCTGACGCCGTGCCCCCGCCAGCCAAATGCTGTACTTTAACGAGGGGTTCCGCCCGCCTCGTACAAGAGTGCCGCGTGCACCCCTCCCCCTCCCGAGGCCACAAAAAACGATGGATCCGCGTCCCGAGCTTCCAAGACGGCTCATGCAGGCAACCAAGGACACCAAGATGGCACAGCATGTTTCGAAAACTGCCCAAGATGGTCCGAAGGCGGCCGAATATGGCAAAATGCCTCCAAGAGGGCCCAAAAGGGTAAGAAAGGGACCTCCAACAGGGCCGACGAAGCCAAACTCACTGAGCTCCCTGAATCAGCCCTGTGCATGATTTTCGCATTCTCTCTTTTTCGTGCTCCCGTCAGCTCAAGACGGCCCAAGAAGCCTCCAAAATGGAAGACGGCCAAAGAGGCACGCAAGAGGGTCCCAAGATGGCCCAAGGGGACGCAATGATGGCCCAAGAGGCATCCACGACAGCCCTAGACGGCCCCAACACGGCCCGCGAGAGCCCCAAGACGGCGTGAAAAAAGGGCTCGAAGATGGCTCAAAGGAGCCCTAAGGAACCCCCCAAACTGCCTCACAGGAGGCCGAGACAGCACCAAGACCGCCCAGACGGGTTCCACGAGAGGTCCTCAGATCCGACGAAACTGTCGGCGTGTGTGAGGGGCTTCCCATTCGAGTCGGGCTTTCTCTGGGCCCTCCTCCTCAAGCGCGGCATCCAAAGCGAAATTGAGCAACGTCGGAGTGGAGTCGAAGGGAAGCCCCTTCCCCTTGATCCCCCGCGAGGGGGGGGGGTCCGGGGGGGGTTCCAGGGGGTCCCGGGGGGGGTCCCCACCCAAATACGGTTCCCCCCGCGCGGTCCCGGAAGCACGAAGAAGTCCCCAGAGTTCTCCACGAGACCCCCAAAAGGCCGCCAGCGCCCCAAGAGTCTCCAACAGGGTGCCCTGACGGGGGGGGGAACCGATTTGACATTTCGAGCCCTCGGCCCCGAGAGGATCCCAGGAGGCTCCAAGAGGCCCCTAGGAAGCCCCAAGAGGCTCCCAAGAAGCTGCCAAGAAGACCCCAAGATGCTCCCAAGAGGCTCCAAAACTGCCCCCCAGAGGTCTCTAAGAGCGCTCCGAAGAGACTCCAAACAGCATCCCTGAGGACTCGGACCCACGTCAGCGTCATCGTCGTCGCCGCCGCCGCCGTCGTCGTCGTCGTCGTCGCCGTTGTCGTCGTTGTCCCACCTCAGGGTCGGCGGCACCAGCCGTAAGGCCTTCGCAATAGTGAAGACGGAAGGTGTCACATGTGACGGCCTTCCTCTTCCTCCTCGCTCGTCATGCTCTTCCTCCTCCTCCTCCTCCTCCTCATCCTCCTCCTCCTCATCATCATCATCATAATCATCATCATCCTCGTCAGCATCATCAGCATCATCAGCATCATCATCATCATCACCACCACCACCACCATCATCATCATCATCATCATCATCATCACCATCATTATCATTATCATTATCAGTATCATCACCATCATCATCACCACATCATCATCATCATCATCATCATCATCATCATCATCATCATCATCATCATCATCATCATCATCATCATCATCATCATCATCATCATCATCATCATCATCATCATCATCATCATCATCATCATCATCATCATCATCATCATCATCATCATCATCGTGCCACTTACCCTGGCCAGGAGACTCTTTTATGTGTCTCGGGCCAGGTGTGTCTCGGGCCAGGCAGGTCCGACGAACAGGGAGGCCCCTGGGCTGCGCTCGGCGAAACGAAAGAGAGAACAGGAGAGAGGAAGGGGGAGAGGCACACACCATAACACAACACAACACACACACACACACGAACGAGGAGGAGAGAGAGGGAGAGTGAGAGAGAGAGAGAAAACAAAAACAAGGCGGCGCGGGTGGGCACAGAAAAGGCTTGAGCCGTGGCGGTTGCAGCTCGCAACCGCACGGCGCTCCCACGTTCTACGATTAAAGTTCAAGAGCCCCCCATCGTGCCACTTACCCTGGCCAGGAGAATCCGTTGCGTCTCGGGCCAGGCAGGTCCGACGAACAGGGAGGCCCCTGGGCTGCGCTCGGCGGAACAAACAGAGAGAACAGGAGAGAGGAAGAGGCGAGAGGCACACACACCACAACACACACGAACGAGGAGAACGAGAGATAGAGAGAGAGAGAGAGAAAGGAACCCCTAGACACCTCGAACGGGATTCTGGCATTTGCCGCATTATTATACTGAAGTGATATGTCGCAGACGGCATAAACGATTTGAGCCGATATTTCGTTTCAGAGCTCGGGCGGGCAAAACAGGAACATAAACGGGGGGATAAGGCACAACAGCGCGAGTCCAGAGTTTGCCCGAACTCTGATCTACACCTGTCTAGACGATGCAAGGCTCCAGAGAATGACGGCAGACACCCCCTCGACCGTGACAGAGAGCAGGGAGCTGCACGGAAAAACTTGGAGCCCAGATCTGCACCCTGGTCCTTTTACGCCAACGAGCCCCGAAGCCGCAGTAATCCACGGTGCAGGCCTGGCTAGTCGAGTGACGTGCCAGGCGCTCGAGCGGCGGGGCCTTCCACAGCCAGCTGGTCCCGGGGTTCTCGAGGGCCACAGGGGTACCAACGCGAAAACAGCCTCGAGCCACCCGCAAACAAAAACGCAACTGGTCGTTCCCACGTTTGCAGGCCTCGGAGGCCCTCGGGTCCAGATTAGGAAGGCCCCAAACATGCTCGGCACTACGCAGTCGGCACCAGCTTGACCAGGTGCAGCAAGGGGCCCCCATCCATACAGCCGAAACCACATTGCTCGAAATCCACCCCAAAATCGACGACTGAACGACGCGGCGTTCAAGTCGAACCAAGGCTGCTAAAACAATTCAACTGAAATCGTGGCGCAGCCCTGGGTCCTCATTGCCCTGGACATTCTTCCCTCACCAGCGAAAAGCTCCAAGAAACCTGATTGTGGCGACTTCTTGCTGAACCTAAGGCGCGCCGCAAAATGCGGCGAAGGCGAAGCCTTACCTCAGAGGCTGTCAGCGCCGGCCCGCCAGGAAGGGCGCCGGCGGCAGCGCCGCGCCGACCTGCGCGATGCTGGAGAGGTTGGACCGCACCGTGCTGCCGAAGTCCAACACAGCCCGCGGCACCTCGTGGACCTCTGCCAGCGCGCGGGCATCCTAGCCGTAGCGCTGCATCATGACATCGCTGCGCCACCTGCCCCGCGCCTTGACCTCCAGCGAGCTCCGCCGCTTGGCCAGCAGGTCGCGCGAGGCGCCACCGTGCCTCGGGCCGCGAGCGGCGACGCCCATGGCGGCTACGCCCAGCGCCTCCGCCGCCTCTTGGATCCCGATCGCGAGGTTGCCAGGCTCGAAGCTCCAGATCCGCTGGTCGAGCGCGCGGCACATCTGCTTCAGCTTCAGCAGGCAGGGGCGCGGGAAGTCGAGACGTCCAGCACGATGCTCTCGCCCCAGGCGCCGACCTTGGCGGGCTTCTCGAGCTCCACGGGGCCCAGGAGGAGGCCCCGGCACATTGCCTGGGGGCCCGCTGCAGCCGCAGGCGGCGCCATCTGGGGCGCCGTCGGCGAATCGCGCTCGCCGGGCCGCAGGCCCGCGCGGAACGACAGCAGGGCGGCCATCGCCTGCTCAAACAGGTCGCGCGACAACACGCGGCCCACGATGGCCAGCATCAGCACGCGCGGCACGGGCAGGCGCGTCTTACGCGGGACCACCTTCGCCCAGCCCACCAGCGCTTTGACCGAGCGAGGCAACTCTGGTCCCCGTAGCCGCCCGCCTCGGGCTCGTAGAACTTCACCGCGGCTAACGTCTTGCTGGCCACGTCCCCCGCCATGCCCATGAATAAAAGCTTGTCCAGGTAGAGGGCCAGCGCGTCGTCGAGACCTTTCGCGTCCTTCCAGTCGAGGCCCGACTCCAAGGCCCACTGCAGAAACGACCTCATCTTCTTGAAATAGTCCTTGCGAGTAGCTTCGGCCACTGAGCGGCTCTCGAGGTACGTCATGTGGGGCGAGTCCGGGAGGGGCCCCGAACTCGGCGATGATCGGCGGCGCCAGGTGCGCCGAGCCGCCGCCGCCACCGCAGAGGGCGCTGCCGGCCCGGCCAGCCAGCTCCTCTGAGACGCCGCCAGGGTTCGCATCTGGTGAGGGGCCGACCGCGCCGAGGGCTGGGAACCTCGGGACGGCTGGAAGAGGCGCGGCAGGTTCAGCATCACAGTCAGCGGCGCCGTGCGGGAAGGCCGCATCGAGCACCTCTTGCCGCTCGATGCAGGACAGGCCTCGGGGCGGATTGTCCACTGCATTCCTTTCGGGCGGGCCCCGGCGAACATGCGCGCGAAGACAGCGCCCGAGAGTTAAGGCTGCTATTTCACAAAAGGACATCCCGAAGCTGAGAGGCCCCGAGCGGCCCTTGCCCACTGCCAAGGCGAGCCCCGCGTTGTCGACCAGGGCGAGAACTCGATGTCCGAAAGCCCGACGATCCCGAAACGCGCACCGCAGAGCATTCGAAGGGGCGAGCCCCTCAAGACGCAGGATGTTCGCTGGGCCCCGCAAAGGAAAGGAGTCCACAATGTGCCAGGCCTCGTGACCGGTGAAGCTCGCCTCGATCATGTCGTGAGACTTCTTGAACTCGTCGGCCTGCCGCAAGCTTCCAGGAGCGTCCTCTGCAGAAGCCGCCTCGGCAACATCGGCGGCAAAGGCGTGGCTTCTGGCCGCGGCGGCGCCCTGCTTGCAGCGCCGCTTCTCCGCTGCGCGGCCCCGCCGGGCGACCAGCTCTGGGCCAGCCTGGCAAACGCAAACGCCACAGCCCCATGGCGAGGCGTCACTAGCCGTCGCGGAGGGCAGCCACTCGGCGCCCGCGTGGGACACGAACAGCGGGGGCAGGTCCCTGGCCGCCCTGGCCAACTTCAGCTCCCGAGCCGCTGAATCCCAGAGAGGAGCGACCTGCCGCTCGCGCGCCTCCACGAAAGCGTAGACCGAGCTGAAGATGGCCAGGGTCGACCGCGGCAGAATCACGAGCCAGGCAGCGCGCCCCATCACCACCTCCAAGACGCCACCGGAGCAACGCCCGCGCTGTAGGAGCTCCTCGATGGCAAGCTGGAGGCGCCACATGCGACGGGTCGAAACGCGCGCGGCGTGCGCGCGGCCGTCAGAAGAGAGCCCAACGAAGTCGGCGCGGTCGACCGACTCGGAGGTGCCCTCGCGCACGGAGAAGCCCTGATCCTCTAAGCTGGAGGCGACCAGCCGCCCCGCGGTGGCGACGCGCTCCTTCGGGGCGCCCTGGACCATGAAGTTGTCGACGTAGCCTGCAGCGCCCAGGGGCCGCTGGGGCCCGAGCGGGCGCTAGGCTGCGCGGTCATTGACCAAAGCGTCCGCTCCCGGCCCGCCGCGCGCGAGGCCCTCCTCCGTGACCAGCTGGCAAAGGTGCACGGCCCAGCTCCAGCCCATCGGCAGGGCCGCCAGGATGGGCACGAGCGAGACCGCGGCCGCAGACCGCGCGCCGTTCACCAGCGGCCGCCCCACCAGCCCAGCGCAAACGCGTGGCAGGCGGAAATGGGACCCGAGCTCGCGCGGCACGGAGATGGCGTAGAAAGCGCTCTGCGCGTCACCCGCGGAGTACCAGGCCACATCGCACCCGCTGGTCTCCATCCTCGAGATGGCCGAGGCGGGCGGGAAGCGCGTGGGCGGCGGCGGCTCGAAGCCGCAGTTGGAGAACCGAGCGTCGAAGATGATCCGCTGCTGGCCGGGCTTCTTCTTGCCGAAGAAGAGTCCGACGGCGGCCTCAGCCCGGGCAGGCGCGAGGCGCACCGTTCCGCGCCCCAGCGCCCCCTGAACGAAGTCGGCGCAGACGCGCTGGCGGCCGAAGGCGGGACCCACGCGAGGCCTGTGGAGACCGAGCTCAGACCGAAGGGCCGCCGCTGCGGCCAGAGGTCGTCGCATCTTGGCCGCCAAGTCCCTCAGCCAGGAGGTGTGCTCGATCGAGAGGGCGCTAGCCAGGTCAACTGGAGCGGCCCCCACGGCCGGCCAGGACACGAGGTCCTCGCTGTAGGGCGCGACGGCGGTGGAAGTCTCGCCGCACATCGCGGCGGAGCCGCAGAGCTCACGAAGGCCCCCGCGGGGGTGAACGTCGGCAGGGCGGGCCCCAGCCGCCATGTAGCTGCGCCCCAAGTGCCCGGGCAGGACTGCTGCATGACCGCAGGCGGCCCGACCGAATCATCACCGCGACCAGAGAGAAAGTTCAGGGTGCGGATGCCGTCGTTAGCCCATTCAAGAGCGTGAAGGCGACGGAGTACACGGTGATCGACAGCTCGAGAGCGGCCACCTCCGCGCTGAGGAAGTAGAAGAGCGGGTAGTGGGAACACGTCGCGCCGGCGACTCATCCCGCGACAGCCGAAAGGAGAAAAGCCTGCCAGCAGGGGGCCAAGGAGCGGCAGACAGCCGAAACCGTGGAGGAGCGGATGAAGGCTACTCGCCCTCCTTGCCGCCCTTGGCCCCTTTCTTTGGGCGGGCCAGCGCGCGTTCCCCTCTTGCCTTCCTCCGTTCTCTGGCGATGGCGTTCTCGCGGGAGATCTGTTCGCTGATCCAGGTGCTGAGCTCCGGCGCCACCATGAGACCTCGGGCGGTGGCCATGCCCGTGATGTAGTAGTGTTCATCCCGATGGGCCTCACCTCCAAGTCTCGTGCCCATGATCTTGTCGCGGTAGCGCTCCTCACGCAACTGCAACTCAATTCCAGAGCCCCGAGGTTGCTGATGTCCAGCTCATCGTAGCACAACGCTGTCTCGAATATCTTGCTGAACTCCAGGTGCGTGGACACGGTGATGTCGTCGAGCGTGAGCCTGATGTTGAAGCGCTACTGCACGTGATGGCCCAGAGCACCGCCACCGTTCTCCAGCATGAAGCGCGCCACCCAAACCACGGTCCGTGGCCCGAGTACGGCCCAGTCGGCCCACTGCGCGGAAGCCAGGATGGAGACCGCGTCCGCGAACGACCTGTGCCGCTGGCCGTTCATGTCGTAGAGGACCGACAGCGCGCGGCAGTCCGACGCGTGTGAGCCTCCACCAGCAGCGGGTCCAGGAAGCGCTCCTCCTTCATCAGCGCCCGCAAAAGAGCCGCAGCGAGACCAGCATGCCCGATGACGGGCGCCGCGGGCCCTGCAGCAGCTGCCGCTCCGCCGCCGGCCGCAGCCGCCGCCGCAGGGGGGCCTGCGGCCGCCAAGGCGGCGCCAGCCGCCG